>CM053408.1:19389366-19513387 GCA_028644305.1 Xerus rutilus | reverse complement strand
GAGTGGTGGAGTTTTTAACCCTAGCTAGTCATGTTGATCATCCTATTCAGAGGGTCTTCATCTACAAGTCAATCCAATGTTAATGTGAGTATTGGGCTCAATGACTGGTCAGTCACTGTGCCTGCACCCCTAAAGAAGCCTTCCTTTCTAAGATAGAGACCCTTGAGGCCATAACTCTTAGTTTTATCTTGACTGTTGTAGGTACTATCAAGAGTTAGTCCCCTAAATCCTTCTTTCTGGATGGTCCCTCCTTTTATCTTTGTTTGTTTATCCTTAAGGGTTGTATGCTGATGTTTGTCCACAGGTTATCTGTTACAAATTATTTACTTACAGTAAACCCGTGACCTCACCATGAATTATACTGCTTGTTACTAACCACTACCTAACAAAAGGTATTTGACCTTTAGAGGTCTGAAGAGTCCTGTTCATTGCAGTTATATATCTGTGATCTCTCCATTTAATTTTATGACATAGGTAATGACTCAGATGTCAGTCACCTAGGGACAGCACTGACCCTTAGATGGTGGGGGAGGTAATGTAAATACTGTAGATCTATAGGTTAGTGCTTAATCCTGAAGAGAATGACTGGGAACAGAAGGACAGTCACCACTCCCCCTCAGTTATCACAGGCAACTCTACCCCAACCCCTTTGCAACAGAACAAGAACAGAACTCGGGGGATATTTCAGATCAGAAAACTTACCCATGGAAAGCTCATCTTTGCTCCTGACCGGGAAAAGTTGGGAAGTGGTATTGATATGACCTTGACAATCTGTTCTTTCTTTCTCCTTTGTTATTCTCTCCAAGTTCTCTCTCCTTTGAAATAAAGGGCACCCACTAATTCTCAGAAGTCTTGCTCCAAGGGACATTAGTGTCTGCTCTCACCTTGATTGGTAAGCCTGTCTTCAGCCTTTGAACTCTTGCCTTCTCTAGGTTGGTTGATACATTCTGTGTATGTGATGCAGTAAGCACAGAATTTGTTAACGCCTCTGCCTTCTTAGATCTCTCAAGACATCCAGAAAAGGGCAAATAATAGGGTCATAAAACTCAGAAGGCCACCGATGTAAAAACTCCAAAGTGCATGCATATCCTTGTGCTTTATTCAGTTAAAAATAATATGTATGTGTGTGGCCAGTGATGTTGTTCTGCCTGATGTGATGCAGTCATTTGAGGTGAATATTGTTCTCACCATAAATATATTCACTCCTTTTGAGTGTATGAGAAGACATAAATAATTTCTAGACAGATAGGATGCTATTGCAGCTTTTATTACATCTTTTCCCATAGCTAACCTATTATTTTAAACAAAGGGAAGATTAGCAGGATTATTTTTAAAGACATTCTCACAAACATTGCTCTTGGGAGTGTAAATTTATGGAGGGCCATTCAGAATATATTTTAAAGGACTTAAAAAGCCTCAAACTCTTTGAACACAATAATTTCAGGGATTTGAATTTATTATAAAGAGTAAGAAAATCACAAATATGTAGAAAATTTATATTCCTGGGTATTTTTTATTGCAAAGTTAATAGTGGGAAAAAAGAGATTTTCTATGTCCAAAACTTGAGAATGATTAAATTATGATGAAATACATATATGCCTTTATTTTGATGTGTAAAAAGCCAAAAGGAATAACTGACTCTTAGTAATAGTTGTTTCTTGGAAGTATGTGGAAAAATTTATTTCTTTCATTATATTTTTTCTTTGTTTTGCAACTTTCTCGGCTTTGAATATCTCTTGATTTTTAAATGAGAAACATAGTGTGAAGATTAAAATAAGAAGGATTTGCTTTGATTATTCTTAAGCAGAATGATCAATTATATTATTCACTTGAATTTGGGGGGTGGATTGCTCATCTTTTTTATTATGAAAGAATTTTCTTTTTTTCCTTTTTCTGTCCTGAAGCTCAGCTTCAATTGATTTTACTATTTATTATTCCTCTGACTTAAAATGAATACATAGAAGAGAAAATAGATCCAGACTCACAGGACTTTCTTACAGGCTGAATTTGCACCTCACTTTTATTAATAAGTGGTGAGGGACAGGCACAGTAGTGTATACCAGGTATCCTAGTGGCTTGGAAGGCTGAGACAGCAGGATCACAAGTTCAAAGCCAGCCTCAGCAAAAGCAAGGTGCTAAGCAACTCAGTGAGACTCTGTCTCTAAATAAAATACAAAATAGGCCTGAGGATGTGGCTCAGTGGTACAGTGCCCCTGGTGACCCCCCCCCCCCAAAAAAAAGTGGTGAG
The DNA here is from genome assembly GCA_028644305.1 of Xerus rutilus. Taxonomy (NCBI): domain Eukaryota; kingdom Metazoa; phylum Chordata; class Mammalia; order Rodentia; family Sciuridae; genus Xerus; species Xerus rutilus. The sequence goes on along the minus strand of CM053408.1, from coordinate 19,511,139 downwards.
GGATTGTCTTTTTTATTTTATAGAAAAATATTTTTAAAATAATCTGTTTTCATAGAGATTGTTAAAGTTCTGAGATGACATAAGAATGAGCAGCAAGTCTTTAGAATGACTTCTGATTCAGTCTCCTATAGGAGAACATTCAGGCACAGATTCTGAATGAGCAGAAAATCAGCATGTCTTCCTTGGGTAGGTGTGGTCTTTGGAGAGCTTCTTCTCCAGCAGAACCCTGGGGAGAAGTTGTTGTTTGACACTGTTGCAATCAGCATAATTAATAATTACTTGGAGGCAGATTGTGTTTAAATGTAAGTGTATATTCAATCACTACAATCATCAAATATAATCAATTAAGGCAAAAAATGTTGGGTATGCTGGAGCACCTCAACTAGCATCCAATGCACTATAAGTAAGTCACACTATCCTAGGGAAACTAAACACCACCAGCAATTCACACAATCTTAGGGCAACCAAGAGCCCCAAAATACCTCTGGTGCCCTGCGACTTTTCTTAGCCAAAGAGCAGACATTGTCTTTGTCTGGTGGTTCCCTTCAGCCAAGGGCTGGACTTCAAGGAATGATGGAATTGGTCCAGGGATGGACAGCAAGGTGGCCAGTCTCACTGATGTCCTTGGAGCAAAAACTCCCAGTGTGACAGGACAAGTTTAAATGCAGTTCCAAGTTGGTGGTGTGAGCTGGTGATTGGTTACACCAATTACAATAGTGTAATTGCAATTACAATAGTGTAATTGCAACTGGCCATATTGTTTGCACATGTGCATGGAGCTGGCTCCTTATCAATTGTAACCAGTCATTGTTAAGCATGCCTATGGTTAGGTGCCCCTTACAGCCCCTTATCGATTGCAAGCAGGCATGACTAAGTATGTCAATGACTGCTGTTCCTTATGGCCAATAACTTAGTGAGTCCCTGGCATGTCCAAGCATGTCTATGGCATATGCTCCTTACAGACACTAAGGGACTCAGGATCTCCTCCCATCCCCGCCTTGGCTTTCTTTTCCTCTATTGTAATCTCTTCTAAAAGTTTCTCAGTTGTATACTTGATAAACTTGGATACTTAACACATTTCAATTATAGAGCACTGAGTAAGAAACAACTTAGTCTACGTCATGAATGATGATGGTGGTGATAATGAGGTGTTGGAACACTAAATCCGTGTATTTAGTGAAAAGAATCATGCTCCTTATACATGTCCATTCTACTTAGTAGGCGCTTGGACATTTCTGTTTTTATCATATTAACATAATAGCATGGGCCTTGTGTTTTGGTTTTGGCTCAGAACAATATGAAATGTGATATGATGTATAATCTAGGGGCATATCAATCTCAATCTTGGTTTATTATTTTTGTCTGATGGTATTTTGTTTCCCTTTAAAGGGCTTTGTGATGGCTGAAATGAGTTGATAACATGACTACTTGGCTAGCCTGAAAGATGTCATTCTCACTTACTGTAGTGCTCGATGCCCAATATTAAGTTGGTGAGTTTGAAACTAAACTCTTAAAACTGCTACCTCCTCGCCTGTCAGTCTGTCCAGCAGTGACTGCATCTTCTCTGTGCTGGATGGATAAACTTCTTGGCCTTTCATAGGGAAATGAAATGATTGAAGGAAAGGCATTCTGGTCCATCCAGATCAACTCAGATACAGTGTCTCAAATTTCATCTGCCGTACACCAGATCCATAGTGAGATAACTTACACACTACCTTGCTGGGATTCATTTTAGAAAGCATTTAGATTACTTAATATTTAGTAGTCTACATTGAAATGATTTACAAGAGACTTAGGGAATGTAAATACTTTCTTTTATACCCACCAAGGAACTTCAATGTTTTATTCTCTTTTTTATTATAAAAATAAATGACACTCAATATTGGAAAAATCCATACACATTAAAATCAGAAAGAACATTAGAATTACCTGCAATCTGAACTTCAATGTTTTATTCTCTTTTTTATTATAAAAATAAATGACACTCAATATTGGAAAAATCCATACACATTAAAATCAGAAAGAACATTAGAATTACCTGCAATCTGCACACAGAGGTAAAAATTGTTAGTATTCTGTTATATTTTTTCTAGTCCATTTTTCCTCTGTTTATTTACATATTTAGCTTAGTTGAGATCCTTAAGTGTTGTCTTTTGCTTTTGTCCCCACAAACATTTTATCATGATTATTTTCTTCAGCATTGAAAAATTCCTCTGAAACATGTTTGGATTTGACAACATTTAATGAAAGAATTTTAAGAATCTCCCTTGTTTGGACATCTGGGTTATCTGAAGTTGTTAATTATTATAAATAATGATACATTGAACATCTTGTGCATACATTTTTTTTTACATGTACTCCACTAACTCTTTAGGATAGATTTTTTAGAAGCACAATTTCTGGGTCAAATGATCTGTTTAAAAGGTTGTAAGTTCATATTGCCTCAGGTGTTTTAAAAGTCAAATGTATAGAAAATGCAATTTATTTTCTGGGAAACAATGTGCTTTAAGTGGCCAGATAGTAGAGCCGTATCACACAAGAATTGAATCTTTGTTCTGATCTCCTGATTAACCATAGTGGTTCAGACCCCTGACAGTCACTTGAATTCCCTCATTTTGTGGAATAAATAACACCACTCCCTTTCTTGTGCCTTTTAAGGAAAACTTGAAGCAGGCTGATTGACAAGAGTTTTTAAAGTACTTTGGAAATTAATTTGAAAAAGTACTGTGGAAGAGAAAGCCATGCCAATCTGGTTGTTTACTTTGTGTTACTGAACCCGAATCAGATGTTTGGACCACCAGTGGTTGGAGATTTGGCTGGGGAAACAGGAGACAATGCGACTGGCCAAAGCAGCATTTAAGGTTCAGTATCATTTCAAAGGTATGCTAAGAGAAAGGAAGCTCAGCCAGGAATTTATGACTCGGTCAGAGGCAAAGTTGAGAGCTATCACCTGCTTCAAGGGGGACAGCTTCGGATGAATTCATATGTATGCACAGCACACTACTGCAGTCTAACTTTATGACTTTTAATGACTCCGACCACCTAATCACTTGTGAAAGGATGTGCTGGGGTTTGCCTTCACTCAGCTTGACAAGGTGATGGGAGGCATATATCTTCCTTACATGAAAACACTTGTCAGTTGCATCATATTTGGTAAGACAAGCACCAATGTCACCTTGGGGGGAAAGAAAAGTAACTCAGCTGACATCCAATGCATATGAGTTTCCAATATGCTGCAACATAGCCTAATTTCAAGTGAAATATGCAAATACACTCTATTTTGTCTGTAGTTTTTATTTTCCTGATGCTTTCTCTAAGTGCCACATCTTCTGCTGATGGAAACATTGTGTAACTTCTTCTGAGCTGATGCATATTTAAATACTCCAGGCGAAGAATTCTCAGCCTTTGAGTAGGAGCAAGATGGCAAGCCAAATGCAAATCTCTCAGCCACCTGTCCTTGTTTTGTTTGTTTTTATTTTTGTTTTGGACTTGGCCTGCATTTATATAACTGGTTCACTTTAGTTCAAACTGCTGAATTTAAGACTTTTTGTGGATAATAGGTCAGTGGAGTGAAGTCAGGGCTTATTAGGGTTTAGGACTAAGCTACGTGGGCAGCAGAGAGATGACTGTGTGAGCTGTGGTAATGAGGGACCAGTAAAGGGGTTTGATCACAGCGTCATGAAAAATCTCTTTCTTCTTCCTCTGGCTTCTTCTTCTTAAGGAGAATGTTAGAGCAAGCATGTTCTGTAATTCGATGTTGGGTTGGTATACTTCTTTGGTTTTGATTTCTGAATGACTGTATTTGTATCCAAGAGATAAATATTATGGTTCAGGTGAATGTCCTAAATCAGGACAGTGGGGCAGATGAGTGGTGGAATTCTGTTTCCTAGGGCAAGGAGAAGGTAAGTTGGAAACGAGCTGCCATTTAAAAGGCCCTGGCATGAGACTTTGCAACAAAAAGAAGCCACTGAGGTGTTTTGGTGCCCTACAGTGCCCTTCGCTAGCATGGTTAACGTCCTATGAAAAACAAAAGAAATCTTTGCCCAGAGTTCTCTTAATAAAAGAGCTTGTTATGGAAGGAGATGAGAATACCATGGAAGACCTTATCTGCAGCAGAGTTTTGAGTTTTCTAAGTCATCGTGAGCATCATAGCATCTTAAGCCCAACTCCCTCTGGTGGGCTTTTGTTATTTCTTTGTTTTGACTCTATTTATCTATTGCAGCAGATAATTCTCTTACCACAAGTCAGTTAGCTGTTGCAAATAGAAGAGATCAAAGTTTGCATTTTATTTCATGTATCTGTTTCCTTCCATTGCTGCAAGCTACAGATCCTTGGTCACTTCTGAGTGACTCGAGGGCACTCCTTTCCCCAACTGAAGTGTGTAGGACACTTCTGCCTATCTTGGATGCAAAAATTATTGAGGGCTTGTTCATTTCTGCAGAGAAAACTGAGGTTTTGTTTCCAATTTGATACCACTTTATCTTGATTTCAGTTATTTCATCTCAAGAAGAAAGGAGTCTGGCTGATGTACTGAGTCAGCCTGGTTCCCCACTCAGGACTGATTCAGTCCCATGGCCTGAATCAGATTCTTCATCTGCGAGTCTGTTCACTGCTAATGAGATCAGAACAGAAATGAGACTAGAAATATCTAGAATTAGAAGACCCAATGTAAAAGCACAGTCCTAGAAAATAATAGGCAAAAGTTACATTAAAAAAAATCAATACAATTCAATGAGGCACAAAGTGGCATCATGTTTATGTTTGTGGCCATTCATAGAAATATGTTGTTTTTCAAAGCCATTAATCAGAACATGTGTGGTAAAGCCATGGAGTTTTCCATGTTAATGAAAATATTGCTTTTGGGGGCTGGTAGCCTACATCGAACATTTTCAATTTTAAGTTTCAAGCCTTTGTTTCTTCCCCAAACTCAGCATTCACAATTATGTAATGTTAGTATAATTATTTCACTATTTCTTTCTCCAAAGTTGGTTAAAGTTGTGTTCCAGTGATCATACAATTGTAAGTTTAATTTTTTAAAATTAGAAGTCATTTGATAATGAATTAAGTCTTGCTATTAATAAAAAATGAAATACAGGCTAGGAGATAAACTTACACTCATCATGAAATTGTCTCTTACCAAGTAGCTAAGAAAAAATGGTCTACTATAGAGTTTATTATTATGTGGCTTCTTCCACTTTTGGAACATGAGTTACATGTTTCCAGTACTTGCTATTATTCAGTGATGGAGGAAGCAAACAAAGAAACTGTGAAGAATTGTCACATGACTGTTTGGGGTAGTCATGAGCAACATTTTCTTCTTGTATGAAACAATAACATTTAAATTTTGTGGTTATGTATCATGAGTGTCTGACAGCAGAAACCATTATGATTGGCAGGCAGTAGATTAAATTTATGGGTTTTAGGCTTTTTTTTTTTTCTTAATAAGGATACCTTGAGAAAGTCCAAGGGAAATGAAAGTCAGTTTTGTCATCTCGCACAGATTTCAAAGGCAAGGGGCTACACCAGGGCTTGAAAGGTCTATATTACACTGCTGCTGTCTAGCCATACTTGACAATGAGACATACTGTATTTGCTCACGGTGCTGGAGTTTATCATGCAAGAAGAGTAATTATATTTGAATTGTGTCAGCCAGCCACCCTAAAATGAAGGAACGTCAACGAATGTTGCTCCAAGGAGAAGGAGATGATTAGTTATAATTATACTCAGTGTCCAAGAAAAATGTTTCATTCTCTCATTCTGTTGCAAAAGGAAGAGGGGGAAAAAAAACCAACAAAAATTTCAATACTTCTCAGTATTTTTTGAAACTTTTAAGGTGGCCATTTGTTGTAGAAATTTCAAATAAGCTCTCTGGTTTGACCATTTAACTATCTGGGGATGTGGTTGGTCTGTGTATAATTTTTGGAGTCTTAAAAAATAGGTAACATGTAATATATCTTTAGATTTTTATTCCTTGCCATTTGTAGACAATGTCCTAACAGGGAATGTGTGTTAGACAATAGGAAAAAATTTCTTGATTTACCTAACTCTGGTTTCATCTGTGTACATGCAAAGCTATAAAATATGGCTTTAGAGCCACTAGTGAATGTGGTAATTTGATTTATAATTCTAGCCTAACAAACTGTTTGAGGTGATGAGATGAACTACTTGGACTATTATTATTTTTTTGTGTGTATGTGTACAAGGTCAATGAATGAGTACCTAAATTTTGCTTTCGTTTCCTTAAAATATACATTTTGCAGAATTTTTAGTCAGTGTGTTTTGTTGTATAATGTTTCTTAGCCTCCATAACTAGATTAGAGTGAGGATTTTGGTGGTATTGATTTGTTGGTTAATTCTATTTCATAGTGGTTGATTTCTATAACTTTTTATGTGTAGATTTGGGGTATAATTCTCAGTTCAGTCATGTTTTAATGATGTTGCTGTGATCGCATGGTTGATTATCCTTCAAATAAGTTATTTTATGTTATGAGAATTAGCTTTATTTATAATTATCGACATCTGCATGGTTTTGATAAATTCCCAACATGATCTCATGAAGTCAGTGTTATAAATAATGGTAAGATGGGTAGAAATAATGAATTTAAAGTGGACAATGTTAATATATTTGCTGAAAAACAAATTAGTACTTTCATAATATTTATTATTTAATCCAGCTTCCTTAGCAATGAAGACTCAGGTCAATTCATTTTAAAATATTGCTTCTGTTATCTATGTAATGTAGTGTATGAGTTCTATAATTATAATTATATAATCAATGCACACCTATTTTCATTGGAAATTGAAATAACAGTAAAGTATATTCAAGAACACTATAATGATAAAAATCAATAGAGATTCTCTTGTTTACATTTTAGCATTTGGTTGGGTAACTGTATGGATCATTCAGTATGGCTTTGATCCTTTGTCTTTAACAAAATAGTTCACCGTTTACAGGATTTTGCAAACTGTTATTGGATAATATGCAATTCAACTATGGCCCATAGAAAATGAATTGAGGATATGACATGGTCTTCATTCAGATCATTCATTCCCTGTTAATTTTCCTTGAAATACCTAGTTCACTGAGATAGAATTTATTCAAAGGAAACAAGAAGAAAGAGAGAGAGAGAGTGTATGTGTGTGTGTTTCAGCTGCTCAGTCCCTGTACACATGGAGCAAACTGATAAAGGGGTTGCCTGATCTAACTGTCTTTTATCCCCTGATGCCACTGTCCGTCCCAGGTGGCATAGGCTATCTTGGTGACAATCTTGGTTGTGTGATAATGTGCCATGTGAGCACTGTTTCTGTAGTGAACTGTTCAGATGGTTTTTCCTCATTGTGACTTACATTTTTCCCCCATGTTTAAATGTCATGAGACCCATAAATAAATTTTTGAAATGCAAAATTTCTATATAAAAATTTTAAGATTCTTAAATTTTACGAACTGTGCTAAATATTACAGTTCAAGAATACCACCAATCTGATTTCTTGCTATGTCTTCTTAATATAATTTTCTTCTCATGAATCTTATCTTTAGATATGGCTGGAAATGTCCATTAACATTTTCTCAAAAATTACTATGGCTTCAAAATCCTTATTCCTTCTTTTTTTTGGGTCAAACACACAGAATTGAATCAATCATGCCCTTCATTCGTAGCCCACTATGTCATAGATTGGCTCTTGCCAGCTTCTCTTTATTTAATTTCCCCACTTGATTACTAAGCTCCACTCTCATTTTCTTGCCCTATAGACATCTGTTCTAGTTTTTTGGTGCTGGGGATGGAACTCAGGGCCTTGTACATGCTAAGCACATGCTCTACCATTGAGCTACAGCCCTCAGCCCTTCTCTAAACTCTTGTGATCTCTTTATAAAATCATGTATACATGTAATATGCATATAGACTTCAATTTATGCCTATACAGAAAGTACTTTCTTGAAAAATATGTAGCATTATTTGATTTTCAAATAAATATTAATGGTGATAAGTACATAAAAGCTTGTTAATATCTTTTTCTTTTCTGTTTAAATTTTCTGTAGGAGGGAAACACAAAATAAATTGTCTCCTACTGGCCTTAGTCTTTAAAAATATAAATAAAATTTAAAATGTACATAAATAATATTTTGAATATATATATCTCACTTATATCCTTACTTTTAAAAATGAAACATCAGGGTTGGGGGCTTTCTTGGTTGCTCAGTGTACATCTGACTGGAGCTCTGAGCCAACTTTGTGCTTTATTGTGTGCACATATGATTTTTCACCATCTCCTAGAGATGGAAAGTAGTTTTCCTCTTCTACTTGGGACCACAGGCAATGTTTCATGAATATCCCTGTACATATCCCTTTGTGGATCTGTGAGGATGCACATTCAGAATTGCTGAGTTTGGGGGTGTGTGCACATTTTTTTTTGGAATAAAACCTTTTCCCTAAAAATTGTGACTAATGAACGCATGCATGCTGCTTTATATTTCAGGATTACCTAGAACTTTCTCCCCAACTTGGGGTTCAAAATCAATTAACAGATATCTTGGAAAGGAAATGTGCCCCTGTTTTCTTCTTTTACACAATCTAATTAAATGGTAGTATTAATAGATTTCAATACATTTCACTTTTTAAACCTTAGAAATAGGCACTGGGGGATATAACTCAGTGGTACAGTGCTTGCCTAGCATGCATGAGGCCCCTCGTCTGATCTCCCACATTGCCAAAGCAAAAACTTAGGGATAAAATTGTGAAGGCTTATATTAAATTGTGTAAAATATGTATCCCAGTATTGTAAAGCAATGTTTATTTTGACAAGTAGAATGTTTAATTTTCGGTGTTTCTACATGTCTTAAATGATTAATAAAATCATTTCAAAGATATGATTGACAACCTGAATATATTTCTTTACTATTTTGCCACTGATGTGGTAAACAGGCAAAAGAATATACAGAATGAACTGTTGTGCTTTTTTTGTGTGTATGAGCACTGCCTGAATTCTTTTCTTCGTAGCTTGTCCTTATCAGAGTTGTTTCACACATACTTTGTCTTCCACATTCAAGTATTAAGACAAGAGCTTCAGAAAACAAGTTAAAAATGGTGTTTGATGAATAATATTACCTGCTGAATACTGTTGTCAAGCCCCATTACCTGAAGAGCCTTCCTTTTGGTGAATGCCAGCCTGTGTGGCATGGCATCTTTTGTTTACTGGAAATAGGCACCTTGTACGTTCAGGTCCCTATCAGGTGGGAGATCTGTCAAGGTAGGATAAGTGGCTGCTACACAGCTAAACTGAGAGTCTCTGATCAGTCTCTGATGGGGAATCATATTCATTTATAAAATTATTCTAAGTGCTTTGCACTTCGTATCCTGTCTTTTCCAGTAACCTACAGTTCAAATATCTAGAAGAACTGCAGTAAAAATGATTATAAAAGAAGATAATGTTATTTAGCTTGATCATACAAAAGCTGTTAAATGGATATTCAGATAAAAGCTAAATGATCACTTCTTAAGTTAGGAAATTTGATTATGATTTCAAAAAATATCATTTATTTTTTTAAATCCATATAATAGAAAAAAAAGAACTCTCAGGAGTTCTGCTATACCATAGCTGTTGATAGCTCTCCACCCTAAATTTTTGGGGATAGAAACCGTGGTTTCTTTTTCTATTACCATTGTGACCTTTTTACTATATTTAAAAAAATTAATTAACATTAACATTGATTTATGTACAATTATTAAGCCATCCTTAAAAATCGAATATGTTTACAGACATCATAGGAATTAACAATCATAAAACCCTATTCTTTAACTTTTAATGTACACCTTATTAACAATTCCTCACACTCTTTGGAATTGAAAGGTCCTTTCTAGCTTGTGTTGGGCTGGGCACGGTTATTAATTTATTAGGGAATGGTGGATCCAGTCTTAGGCTCTTCTGACTTTCTTTGGTCCTGAGAGCTATGGAGAGAGAGGAGGAGGGGTTGGGGGGGAGACAGTGAAGCGAAGAGAGAGACAGGGAGACAAAGCCTGAGAGGGAGACGATGACATTAGAGGTGACACATAGCTATCATGAGCTTCCTCAGTGTGAGGGGAAGAATAATGAAGGGTCTTCCCTGCCTTCTACAGCCCGAGGACAACCCTATGGCCACAGCACCTTTTCTAATCCCATTTTCTGTGTGTGGCATGTCATAATCTGTAAGGCATTGGATCCAAGTGAAAACACTGAATCCAAACAGTGACTAGGTCTTGTATTTATTTGCACTTTAAAACTACATTGTGTAGGAAAACTTACTCTTAAAAAAATAAGAGAGAGAGGGACAGCAGCAAAACAGTACCATGAGCATGTTGACGCCGAAGAGGCATCCTTGAGACCCAGTGAGCCTTCAATTTTGAGTTCTCTAATTTAGAGTGGCATTTTGCCAAGGAAGGAAAAATGTGTGGTCTCTTTAAAAACTTTTAGTGGAAAATCTCCCCCCTTTGGAATATCCTTGTTTCATGCAGTGTAGTGGAAGAACTTGTTCCAGAGTCTAGCTGACCCTCCCAGAGTCTAGCTGACCCTAAATCCCCCAAGAGCTTCAGGAACTCCTGGGCTACAGCAAAATCCTTCAGAGCAGAATGAGCCACATAATTTTCCTAGAAGCAGGCACCTAAAGGCAGCATGTAAAAAGCAGTTAGATAATATACTTCCTCATGTAGTTTTGTACATGAAGATAAAAGGTAAAAACCAGTAAGAAGCTACATGGACTACAGTGAAATAGCCTCTTACCAACTTTTCCCCACCAGCCTGGTGAGTAGAGCAGTCACTGGATAAAATGATTTTATCATTCTGTAAGGAGAAAGTGAATGGTTAAGTATATGGAGAGTCTCTGTATTTTGAAGGTATGAATAGTATTTGTAAACTTCCTGGGAGTTACAAGCAAAGAAGGCCAGATAAGAACTAGGTTAACAAGATGATTCATTATCATGACAGAAAGAAGGGAGGAGCCTGAGCAGGGACCAAGAACAGGCAGATTTCTGGGAATAGAGTTGGTATCTGTCTGTCTAGTAAGGAGTGTACTTGCCAGACTGCAAAACAGAGAAACTATTGGAAGGAGCTTAATCTGTCCCACTTATAAATGCTGATGAACCATTATAAGCTACAAATGAACAGCTCACTGAGAGAAAAAAATGGTGTGACTATTTTGGAAAAAAAATCATAATTCTATCAGCAATAGGTTCACTATTTTGCCCCTTCTTCAGAGACTGGCCACTAGAAATGTGTTAAGAATTTATTATAACATTTCATAATGAAATCCTATTCCCTTTTTACAAATACAAAACAAAAAGAGTAGCTTCTTGTGATCTAAGTAGAAATACACTGTAACAAAGTATGAATAATATTAACTAAGTTTTAATAAATAGTTGAAAATAATATTTAAAGCTAAAACATTGCTGAGAGAGATGCTTTTAAATTAATGTTCAATTTGGTTTTTAAATTCTGCTTATTTCATTGACTTTTATCTGCTTGTGTCCAAGTTGAGAATAATCAATTTTTTTGTCGGTTCACTTTCTAGGGCTACAAGTTTACTTTATGTAATTACACAACAATTCCAAAGGAAAATATTTGTTTCTCTTTTGGTTTAGCTGGATTTCTTGGCTGAAGATTATAGAGTTCATTTAAAACTCCACAAATGCATAGTAAACATTTTATAGTAATTATGCCTATTAAAACAGTAAAATATTGAAGCAGTATAAAAACTTGGAATAAGGATCGGGATTTTAAAAAATCTGCTGATCCTACCACTGTACATCTAACAACTTGATCAGAAATGCTGTTGGAAAGTTAGAATTCTCCAAGCTCTTGGACTTGAGCTGTTGTCACATCTAGCCTGTCAGCTCAGAGGGAGAACCATAAGCCATCCTTATTTTAATGAAAAACATCCTATCAGCATTATTTTACTCAGATTATAATTTGGTCTTTATATTTAATAGAATTTACTAGTTCCCATTAAGATGTAATGATTTTTACCCTTTCTACCTGGTAGTTATCTATAAAGAAAAGCATTACAGAGAGATCATTTCAGGTGATTTATCATTCCATTTTACATATTTAAAGAGATTTTGGCTTATTCTTTTTCAGAAGAATTAATGGACACCTCAGTGGATAAATAAGCAGAGTCACTTGTGTGCATCACGAAGCTAATTTTCCAGTTTTAAAATGATAATGTTGTACTTAGTAAAGTCTCAAGTCGCTTCATCTTGGAATCATGTGAATAATGTAATAGGCATAATTTTATAATTTCTGGTAAATTCTGGATGCAAACTTTGGTTTCATTTGAGTGTTGTCAATAACTAGCTGGATTTTGGACCATTCACTTATAATGGTCAGATGACTTCAGATTCCTTATTTCCAAAATGAGAGTAGAAGAAAATACACTCCAAGGTCCTTTGTAAATTCTAAAATTTCATGATATGGAAAGAATTTGCATGAATTTAACTAAATGTTTGTGTATAACACCAGTTACTTTGATAGTGTAATTTAACATTGATTTTTCTTAGTCTTTGAGTATTGTTGAGAAGAAAGGTGAGATATCCTCAGTGATTCTGACCATTCATTTGGTCTCACATCATTATCTTGTACTTGCCTAAAAGTAAGAAGTAGCTTTCATGAACTTAGAAAATAACATCACAGTTTTACCAGTTAGAACTCTTTGGTGGCAAGTGCTCAAACTTAAGCTCAAATTACCTTCAGTAAAATATGAAGAATTTTCTGACTACATAGTCATCCATCTAGGGATGGAGCTACTTTCAGGTAGAGGTACATTCAGCTCTTCAAAGTATGGCCACAGGGCTTTGTTTTTCTCTTCATCACCCCATGTTCCTCTTGGTTTAGTTTTCAGACAGGCAGCTTCTCATTATGGCAGGAGAGGAAGCCCCTACGGCCTTTAGAATTTGGATCAAAATGGAGACTCTCTCTTTCAGCAAATGAATATGAAATCTAATCAAATCCTTTGGCTTTTTTGAAGAAATGTATTTATTCAAACACTGTGGTTGATAGCATGTGAAAGGTCCTGGCTTCTAGCCCCAGCACTACCAAAAAAAAAAATCATTGTAATTAAGACAGGGATAAAGTATTATGATTGGCCATAAGGGGAGTCACGTGACCGCCATGAGCCACAGGCAGGTTCACCCCACTGATTCACCTAGCTCACAAGGAACTAGTTCTCCAGAGGAGAGGATTCTTTTGATAGAAGATATCTCAAGGTGGGGGCGGGGGAGGGGGGTCACTACTTGAAGTTGAAAAGATTTAACTTTTTCATTCTAGTCTTTCCTGTATTCTTTTTTTATTTTTTATTTTTTTAAATGCATTTCAAGTCATAGTACATATATAGAGATCAATTTTCCATCTCGCTGGTTGCAAACAAGATAGAGTCACGACATTCATGTCTTCATACATGTACCTAGGGTAGTGACGTCCATCTCAATCCATTTTTACTACTCCCATTCTCCCTCCTTTCCCCTACCACCCCCTGTCCCATCCAAAGTCCCTCCATTTCTCCCATGAGCCACAACTCCATCCCCCTTATGTATCAGCACCTATTAATCAGAGAGAACATTCGGCCTTTGGTCTTTTGGGATTGGCTTACTTCACTTAGCATGATGTTCTCAAATTCTATCCATTTACCTGCAAATGCCATAATTTTATTCTCTTTTATTGCTGAGTAATATTCCATTGTGTATATATACCACAGTTTCTTTGTCCATTTATCTATGGAAGGGCAGCTAGGTTGTTTCCATAGTTTAGCTATTGTGAATTGTGCTGCTATGATCATTGAAGTGGCTGCATTACTGTAGTGTGCTGTTTTTAAGTCTTTAGGGTATAGACCAAGGAGTGGGATAGCTGGGTCAAATGGTGGTTCCATTCCAAGTTTTTAAAGGAATCTTCATACTGCTTTCCAGATAGGTTGCACCAATTTGCAGTTCCACCACTAATGTTTGAGTGTGCCTTTTTCACCACGTTCTTGCCAGCACTTATTGTTGCTTGGATAACTGCCATTCTGACTGGGGTGAGATGAATGTTAGAGTAGTTTTGATTTGCATTTCTCTAATTGCTAGAGATGTTGAACATTTCTTCATATATTTATTGATTGATTGTATATCTTCTTCTGAGAGGTTTCTATTCAGCTCCTTAGCCCATTTATTTATTAGGTTGTTTGTTTTTTAGGTTTTAAGTTTTTTTGGTGTTAAGTTTTTTGAGTTCTTTATATATCCTGGAGATCAGTGCTCTATCTGATGTGTGAGTGGCAAAAATTTGCTCCCAGAATCTAAGCTGTCTGTTCACCTCATTGATTGTTTCTTTTGCTAAGAAGAAGCTTTTTAGTTTAAATCCATTCCATTTATTGATTCTTGCGCTTTAGGAGTCATGTTAAGGAAGTTGGAGCCAAATCTGATGTGATGAAGATTTGGACCTACTTTCTCCTCAATTAGACGCAGGGTCTCTGGTCAAATTCCTAAGTCTTTGGTCCACTTTGAGTTGAGTTTTGTGCATGGTGAGAGATAGGGGTTTAGTTTCATTTTGCTGCATATGGATTTCCAGTTTTCTTAGCACCATTTGTTGAAGAAGCTATCTTTTCTCCAATGTATGTTTTCAGCACCTTTGTCTAGTATGAGAGAACTGTATTTATGTGGGTTAGTCTCTGTGTCTTCTATTCTGTACCATTGGTCTACATGTCTATTTTGGTGCCAGTATCATGCCATTTTTGTTATTATAGCTTTGTAGTATAGTTTAAGATCTGGTATTGTGATGCCTCCTGCTTCACTCTGCTTACTGAGGATTATTTTGGCTATTCTGGGTCTCTTATTTTTCCAAATAAATTTCACGATTGCCTTTTCTATTTCTATAAGAAATGACTTTGGGATTTTAACTGAGATTGCATTGAATCTGTATAGAGCTTTGGGTAGTATGGCCATTTGAATAATATTGATTCTGCCTATCCAAGAGCATGGGAGATCTTTCTATCTTCTAAGATCTTCAATGTCTTTCTTTAGTTTCTGGTAGTTTTCAATGTAGAGGTCTTTCACCGCCCTTGTTAGATTGATTCCCAAGTATTTTATTTTTTTGAGGCTATTGTGAATGGAGTAGTTTTCCTGATTTCTCTTTCAGAGGATTCATTGCTGATGTATAGAAATGCATTTGATTTATGGGTGTTGATTTTATATCCTGCAATTTTGCTGAATTCATTTATTAATTCTAGAAGTTTTCTGGTGGAACTTTTTGGATCCTCTAAGTATAATATCATGTCATCTGCAAATAATGATAGTTTGAGCTCTTCTTTTTCTATTCATATCCCTTTAATTTCTTTCATCTGTCTAATTGCTCTGGCTAGAGTGTCAAGGACTATATTGAATAAGAGTGGTGAAAGAGGGCACACCTGTGTTGTTCCAGTTTTTAGAGGGAATGCCTCCAATTTTTCTCCATTTAGAATGATGTTGGCCTTGGGTTTATCATAGATTGCTTTAACAATGTTGAAGTATATTCCTACTATCCCTAGTTTTTTTAGTGTTTTAAACATGAAAGGGTGGTGCGTTTTGTCAAACGTTTTCTCTGAATCCATTGATAAAATCATGTGATTCTTAAGTCTATTGATATGATGGATTACATTTATTGATTTCCATATGTTGAACCAACATTGTATCCCTGGAATGAACCCCACTTGATCATGGTGCACTATTTTTTAAATATGTTTTTGTATGCAATTTGCCAAAATTTTATTGAGAATTTTTGTATCTATATTCATCAGGGATATTGGTCTGAAATTTTCCTTTTTGATGTATCTCTATCTGGTTTTGATCAGGGTGATACTAGCCTCATAGAGTGAATTTGGAAGGGTTTCCTTCTTTTTTATTTCATAGAATATTTGAGAAGTATTGGAGTTAGTTCTTTGTAGGTCTTGTAGAACTCAACTGAGAATCCTTCTGGTCCAGTGTTTTTCTTGGTTGGAAGGCTCCTGATGGCATCTTCTATTTCCTTGCTTGTAATTGATCTGTTTAAGTCGTAAATATCCTCCTGTTTCAGTTTGGGTAGGTCAGATGTCTCTAGAAATTTGTCAGTGTCTTCAGGGTTTTCTATTTCACTGGAGCATAGATTTTCAAAATAGTTTCTAATTATCCTCTGTTTTTCAGCACAATCTGTCATGACATTTCCTTTTTGATCACAACTTTTAGTAGTTTGGATTTTCTCTCTCCTTCTTTTTGTTAGGGTGGCTAAAGGTTTGTCAATTTTATTTATTTTTTCAAAGAACCAGCTTTTTGTTCTGTCAGTTTTTTGAATTGTTTCCTTTGCTTCAATTTTATTGATTTCAGTCCTGGTTCTAGTTATTTCCTGTATTCTACTTCTTTTGGTGTTGGTTTGTTCCTCTTTTTTCTAGGGCTTTGAGATGTAGTATCAAGTCATTGATTTGTTGACTTTTTCTTCTTGAATAAATGAACTTAATGCAATGTACTTTCCTAAGCACTGCCTTCATGGTGTCCCAGAGATTTTGATATATTGTATCAGAGTTCTCATTTACCTCTAAGAATTTTTTTTTTATCTTCTCCCTGATGTCTTCTGTTACCCATGCATTATTCAATAGCATATTATTGAGTCTTCAGTTGTTAGGGTAGTTTCTTTTTTTTAAACTGTCATTAATTTCTAATTTCATTCCATTATGGTCAGATAGAATGCAGGGTAGCATTTACTAAGACTAGCTTTGTGGCATAGCATATGATTTATTTTTGAGAAGGATCCATGTGCTGCTGAGAAAAAGTCTATTTGCTTGTTGAAGGATGGAATATTGTATATATGTCTGTTAAGTCTAGATTATTGATTGTTCTATTGAGTTTTGTAAATTCTTTGTTTAGTTTTTGTTTGGAAGATCTATCCAGTGGTGAGAGGGTTGTGTTAAAGTCACCCAGTAATATTGTGTTGTGGTCTATTTGATTCTTGAAGTTGAGAAGGGTTTGTTTGACATATATGGCTGCCCCATTGTTTAGGGCATAGATATTTAAGATTGGTATGTAATGTTGATGTATGATTCCCTTAAGCAGTATGAAATGACCTTCTTTATCCCTTTTCACTGACTTTGAAGTCCACTTTATCTGATATGAGAATGGAAACCCCTGCTTGTTTATGCAGTCCATGTGAGTGATACATTTTTTCCCATCCTTTCACGTTCAATCTGTGAGTGTTTCTTTCTATGAGATGAGTCTCTTGGAGGCAACATATTGTTGGGTCTTTTGTTTTTTTTAAATCCAATCTGCCAGTCTGTATCTTTTAATTGCTGAATATAGGCCATTAACATTCAGTGTTATTATTGAGACATGGTTTGTATTCCCATATATTTTGGTTTATTCTTAGTTTTTAACTTGACTGGGTTTCTCCTTTGATTGGCCTTTCCTTTAGTGTATTTCCTCCCTTTGCAGGTTTTCATTGTTGTTTTTCATTTCCTCCTCATGGAATATTTTGCCAAGAATGTTCTGTAGTGCAGGCTTTCTTGATGTGAATTCTTTTAATTTTTGTTTATCTTGGAAGGTTTTTACTTCATCATCAAACCTAAAACTTAATTTTGCTGGATATAAGATTCTTGGTTGGCATCCGTTGTCTCTCAGAGCTTGGTATATGTTGTTCCAAGCTCTTCCAGCTTTAAGGATCTGGGTTGAGAAGTCTGCAGAGATCCTAATTTGTCCTCCCCCCCACCCCCATATTGATTCCTTTCTATTGTGGCTTTTAAGATTCTCTCCTTATTCTGAATGCTAGGCATTTTCATTATGATGTGCCTTAGTGTAGCTCTGTTTTGATTTTGTACATTTGGTGTCCTGTAAGCCCCTTGTATTTGATTATCCAATTTGTTCTTCATGTTTAGAAAATTTTCTGCTATTATTTCATTGAATAGATTGTTCATTCCTTTGGCTTGAAATTCTGTGCCTTCCTCTATCCCAATAATTCTTAAATTTGGTCTTTTCATGTTATACTATAGTTCTTGGATTTTCTGTTCATGGTTTCTTACCATCTTCACTGTGTGGTCAACTCTATTTTCAAGATTAATTATTTTGTCTTGATTGTCTGAGATTCTGCCTTCCAAATGATCTAATCTGTTCGTGATGCTTTCTGTTGAGTTTTTAATTTGGTTTATTGTTTCTTTCATTTCAAGGATTTCTATTTGGTTCTTTTTCAGAATCTCTATCTCTTTAATGGAGTAATCTTTTGCTTCCTGTATTTGCCTATGTAGCTCTTTATCAAAATGATCTTTTGCTGCCTGGGTTTGCTCTCTTATATCATTCTTTAAGTCACAGAACATTTTAATTATGTACATCCTGAACTCCTTCTCTGACATTTCTTTGGCTGTGCTGACCATGGATTCTAATAATGTAGTATCTTTGTTTGTTTGAGGCACTTTCTTCCTTTGTTATTTTCATGTTGTTTGTGTGTCTGCCCTTCTAGCACTGCAGATCTGAGATGTTACAGTTTTTATCCATAGGCTTTTGGATTCCCTACAGGGTTCCAATACCCCTCCTTTAAGGGGGAGACTAATATTGACAGCTCTCAACACAAACAATATATAGTTTCAAACCAAGTAGCTCCTAATAGCTCCTAAATACATTTACAGCTTAGTCACAATATACAGAAACTATGAGTTCAATTAGCATCTACTATATAAACAATAGGTTTGCACAAGGGTCTACAGTTTCTGCTGGTGGGCTAGAGAGAACTAGGGGTGGGGTGTAGGATGAGATGTTAGGGAGGTAGGAAGTGAGGATATAGTTATTAGATCCTAGAAAGCATGAAAGAGGAATCCAAAAGAAGTTGGCTATTAGTAGAAAAGAGAGAAAGAGATTTGAGGAAGACCAGTAAGTAGGAAGAAAATAGAGTACAACTAAGGAGGAGGCATAAAAATTAATTAAAATAGAACATGTAAAGGTGGAAGTTATGAAACTATATAATACAACTGTACTAATCAGATATCCTGGTCCACAGTAGCCTAATGCATAAAAAATACTCAGTTTCACAAATGTCAGGGATGTGAGGGCAGCAAAAGAATGAGAGAGAGAGAAAAGAAAAGAAAAAAGAAAGGTAGAAAAGAGAATAAAGAAAGGAATAGAAGGAAAAAAATTTTAAAAAAAGGTCTCAATGTAAATAAACAGATTGCTTCCCTTCTCTTCCAGTAGGTGGAGTTGTCTGTTGCTTACTGGTATCTCCTCACCCAGGTCAAAGATGGTGAAGCCAGAGTCTCACAAAGAAGTCATCTGCTTCAGAGATAGGGCGAAGGGCCTGGCCAGGTGGTGGTGTTGGGTGATGTGTTTGGAGATGCAGCTCTGTGGTGTGCTGTGCTGAAGTAAAAGTTTGTCTTCAGATCCATGTCCCCAAGTGTAGGCGAACAGGGAGGTTCTGCCCTGGTAGATGGAGATCCACACAAGAGCAGCAGCTAGGGGTTCTGCGCAGGAGCTGCAAGTCCTGCATGGGTGGGCCACTCGAGGTCCTGCAGGGTGTGTGGGTGCTGGAGGCAGGGATCCTGCATAGGTGATGGGTCAGAGTCTTGCGCCAGAGTGCCCGGCTGGAGCCCTGTGCAAATGCTGGGGCCTGGCAACCCTGCGGGCACACGAGTGGAGTTCCTGCATGGAGATAGCTGTAGAGTGTCCTCTAAAAACTCGCTGAGAAACAGTGTTTCCACTACTTTAAACCCAATCCTGGAGAGACTAGGAACACCGCGTCGGTCTAGGCTGCCATCTTGGAACCGATCTTAACTTTTTCTTTAAGTCATTCAATCAAGCAGATGTCAAGATCTTTCCTAAACTAATTTAAAATTGATCTTCCCAAGGGTTTGGAAACTGCTTTGTTTAAGCATTTTTTCCATTCTTTTAATGATTTACAGTGATGAAGCCCCAGCATACTCAAGATGGGCACCTTGCTTTTCCTGGTTTGCTAACTGGTCTCTAACTTTTCTGCTCCATTATAGAAGCTGATGTGAATGATTTGTTTTAAACATACACTCTTCAGTGACATCTGCTTATTTTCCTCTAAAAAGTAGTCAAATAAAACTGTTTTATTGCTTAATGTGTATAAACTAGTAATTAACTATTTACATGTTGACATTCTAAACAACTTGAAGGAATAGAAAAGAATCCAGTAAATGTTGCAA
Organism: Xerus rutilus; assembly: GCA_028644305.1. Lineage (NCBI taxonomy): Eukaryota > Metazoa > Chordata > Mammalia > Rodentia > Sciuridae > Xerus > Xerus rutilus. Next base: position 19,490,999 of record CM053408.1, on the reverse strand, counting down.
GTCTTAAAAAATGTGTTTTGCATAACATTGCTTTCTTTTAATTCTCTTTTCTGTTTGACCCTTGGAAAAGCTATGAAGAATGAGAGAACGGAATGAATACATGCAGTTGGAATTGGCAGTGGAAATAATCCTTACACAGTGAGTGTTCTAACTGAATCAATTCTAGTATACAGTGAATATTAAGAGTTCATTTAGTCCATGCTAGTTTTGAGTTTTTTAAAAATCATCTTTGTTGATACTTTTAAAATTACCATAAAAGAAGGTAATGATTTAGTCCTGAACTTTTTTTTAACATTAAAAAAAAAAAGCAAATAGGGTTTTTTTTTCCTGAAAGACATTTCAAACAAATGGAATATCAAATGATGTTACTGTACTTTTTTAAATTATAAAAGGTTATAAATCTTAATCCATTATACAGAACAAAGAAAATTCAAGGGAATTGTCTCTGTGGAACATTAACAATAGTTTTCTAGGCGTGACATCAAAAGTTTGGCCTCCCTGGAGGCTTTTTGAAACCTAGCAATTACATGCTGTGGGAAATGGGTAGGGACTGTACCTTGGGGTTTTAATTGACAGTTTGCTCTATGTCGTGCCTTGCTATTTCAATTAAATTTCTGACATAAAGGATCTCTTGTCCCCTGTCCTTGCATTTGATCACCCCATGGAAAGAAGCCAGTATTGTTCAGGGAAAGAACTCTGGGCAGTGTGAGTCAATCTCTCTCTCTTTCACTCTCACTGTTTCTCATTTTCTCTCAATCTCTCTTCCATAAAATCTAATCTTAGTGTCAATACATCAAATCAGATGTCACACACACACACACAAAAACAGAATTGGGTTCATTTATTGGCTCCTTATTATTGTTTTCAGTGCAGAGTTTTTAACCTGCAAGAAAAAGGTTAATTAAATCGTTAAGAGTTTTAAGTTTATAGGGAGGAAAAGGTCAAGTGGAAGTGGAAGGTCTGAAGAGCACAGGAAATATTGAGTAAAAGTTATGATTTTGAAAAAACCTTGGATTTTCCAGTTAGTAGTCAACATTACTGTAACTATGGCACTTGAATTATGTAGACTCTCAGTGGGGTATAGACATGAGCCCTATAAGACAGGTGCAGCCTGACACAGGAGGTGAGATGATACATAAATAACTGTAACATTAGGAAGAACATGAGAAATCATTATAAAAAGTGTTAGGTTGCCATGCTTTGTGAATTCAGAGAGAAGAGAGATTATTTCTATTGGAATATGGAACAACAAAGGCTTAGAAATGAAAAAACAAAGACATTAAAAAACTGATGACCTTTGAACAACATCTTGTAGGTTAATAAGGATTTAGTGAATACAGCAAAATTTAAAAGCAGTGTAATATTTCAGAGATATTAGGATATAAGGAAACATCACCCGGTGTAATTTAACTGTTCTTACGAATGTAGTTAAAAGTAATTAAAATTATTTCAAAACATTTTCATGGAGGCTATCTATGTTTTTATTGAGTGAAGCTAAAACTTTCTATGTGTGTATTTGTGTCGATAAAGCTAGGTTTTATAAGCCAGGATATGGGTCTGATTGTCAATAAGTGTCTATTTCAGTTTGTATCTTCATGAGGAATTTCAAGCTCTACATGTTCCAACTCTTTTCTAATTAACACTACAACCACTGTAGTCTCCTCCTCTTTCAGGTTAAGCAGGCCAGTCTTAGAAAATGAGGTGGGCCTAGGAAGGTCTACACGTGGAGATATTCTTTCCACATGGTAAATGAGCAACTGATTGATTGAAGCTGACATCAGTAAAATGCTATTTTGTAAATGATTTGAGAACCTGTATCATAGAGACTTCAAACAGCATACTCTCTTCATTTTGGACCCCAGGAAATTACCTTTTGCCCAAATAAAATTTTGTGAGCCCTTAAGAGCTTGGAATTTGGTTTAAAACTTGCATGTCATGGGTTTTACAAAAATGCCAAGTGAACTAAACAAATGGATTAATCATTTCTTAATTGGGGCAATAACTAAAGGAATACATCATAGTCTTGGAAGAGTATCAAAAGTAATTTGCTGGCTGCTTTTGAAAGAAGTGACATTTAAATTTTTTGTTTGTAGAAAAATGGTGTAGTTCAGTTTTATTAACTAGAGTTTAACTCATTATTTGAGCCATTGGAATTTCATTTGAACAATGTGAGGATGAACAGGTAAAGAAGAGTGATAAGTGAGAAATGTATTCATTTATAGCCCTAGAGCTTTGAGTTACTTTGCATAGATGGCTTTGAGGTAGCCAAGTTCAGAAAGATAGGTTGGGGTCATGCCCACGCTTCCCACCAAGGCTATAGATATGGACAAGCTATGCTTTCGAATTCTCCCTCTCCTTCCAGGTTCAGTGAAGAGAATAATACCTATTTGGGGTTGTTTAGGATAAATGAAATAATGCATAGGAAATTCCAGGCATATAACTAATATTCTGTGATACATGAGTTTTATTTTTGCTGCTGTGTATTATTTTCAGAAGGAATTTTGAGGGCAACTTGCATCCTTAGAATATTTGCTGGTGCTAAACTAAACTAAAAAAAAAAATCAGTAAAGTCACTGCTACCAAGAATCTGGTAGAAATAAAATCTTAACTTATTTCTGGTAGTTGTGCAAACCAGTAGATCTCTTTTAGAGAATTATATAGCAATTTGGTATCTATTGTACATTACTATGGGGCAAGAATGCACAAATTACAAAGTGTGGATTGAGAAAACTGGACAGAAAAGACTTTTGATGATTCAATGGGAATAGGGAATCTGAAGGAATAAAGAAATGCCTTTCTGGTAAACACTGGGGAAAAAAAACTAGAGAAAAGAGGGAGGAAAATTCCAACTTCCATTCATTTGCAACATTTCCTTCCAGTCTTGGCCTGTGTTGACAGCGTGACTCAACTGCAGAAGGAAATGATCATGGCAGATGGTGGTTCAGGCAGGTGGAAACTGGGAGAGACTAATTCTGTAGTGAAGGCTTTTCAACCCAGTTCTGGGATTTGCTGGGCCAAAGAAAGGAGTGAAAACACACCCTGATGAAAACCCGGCTAGAGTCAGCACATTCAAGAATTTCCACTCTGAGGCCAGGACCAGTGAATAGCTGTAAATTCAAGGAGTCACATGAGGGTGTGTGACTGGGTCTTCCTGGCTGCACCATCCAGACTTCTTTAGGCCTGGGCACAATCCACACAATCCACAATCCTGTATGGGATGTGCACCATTTAGCTTTTCCTGTTACTTACACTTCTTATCACTCTTTGGTATGTCAATGATTTTTGTAATCATTCCAAGAATATTGACAAAAGCCAGGGCAAGGTGTATACCTCCTACCAACCCTCCATGGAATGAATTACCTAGAGAATACAGAAAAGCATTGTAGTTTGAGGCACTCAAGTGATGTATCCAGAAGATGTTGATGTCTCTTTGCTGCAGTCTTCCTTGCTGGATCTGGCAGGTGTACAGAAAAGGCACAAAGTAAAAAATATATTTAAACATTTTATGGTAACATACATGTCCAAAAATGAAAAAATACTTATGTTAATTAATTAAATATTCTTCTTCTAATAAAAATTATAAATATAAAAAGTAGCGATAACCCGTAATCTCCTATGGGAAGAAGGTACAATATTTTATGCATTTAATTACACTATGAAAACATGAGTTTATAAAAACAAGGAAGGGACTATATACAATGATAATAACTATATTAGATAGTATGCTTATAGGACATTATGTTAAAAATAAAACTAGAATTTATAGATTTTTTTACAAAAAGAAACAATTACAATAATATACATTTTAAAAAGAAGATAGGATTTTGAAAGTTTTCATTGTAAACAAGTGGTATTTAGAGGAGATAGTTATGTTTAGCCTGATGTAAACATTATACAACATATATGTGAATCAAAATATCATATATTGATCCATTAATATGTACAAATATTGTGTTTATAATTAATTATTAAACATTTATTATGTTTCATGAATAAATTAAAAATCTAATTTGAATTAAAAAATTTTAATATGCTTGTATCTTTTTATAATTGAAAAAAAGAGAAGGAAAATTCAAGATTTTACTGTGATAAACTCCTTAGTTCAAGTTTCTAAGGGTGACATTTACTTGAAAGTAAATCATAAATAAGAAACTAGATATATTCTTATGACTTTAAGATTAAGAGGAGAAGGCTGGGATGTGGCTCAGGGGTAGAACACTTGCCTAGCATGTGTGAGGCATTGGGTTTTAATCCTCAGCACTACATAAAAATAGATAAGTAAAAAGGTATTGTGTCCATCAACAATTAAAAAATTTTAAAAAAGATTAAGAGGAGAAAAAAACAAAAAATAGACTTCAAGATATGTAGAAGATACTGATCTCACTGGCCAGATGTATTTATGGATTTCACAGTATAAGAATCAGAGACACTGAAGTACACATTAAGCCTCATCTAATGCTTCCCTGGGAATTGTTCATCTTTGCCTTCTTTTGGGCTCCCAAGAATATAAAGTCTACTTTGGTGTTGTTTTCACTGTTGGTCTTTGCCTCTCATTCATTAAAACAGAAAATGGCAGAAAAAAAGTCAAGAGATCATGTTTCTTAAGGAATATTCATTTTCTCTGAGGAAAGCATTTTTTTTCTAGTCAAAAGGTCACAGATAATCCAAGAGAGAGAAAATCTGGAGACTGAGACCTCTTTCCTCCAAGCCATCATCATGATCATGGAAGGGAGCATATAATCATTCAGATTTGTCATCCTCACTTTTCATTTAGAATACACAGGCTTGAAAAGTCTTCCTTCTCTGCTCCTTCTCTGACATCTTTCCAATAAGGTAACTATGAGAGCAGTTTTTCTTTTAATAAAGAAAAGCCCAGGGAGTTTTCTCTCTTATCTACACAAGAAGCCTAAATAATTAGGACCAGAACTAAGAATTTGCTCACATTAAACCTTGCCAAGAATTGTAAAGCTCATCCCTTTATAGATCCACTTCTTTCTGTATATTGGCTTATTTCCTAACAGGCTGTAACCTTTGGTATGATTCATAAGGTTATTAATGTTGACTGGTTCCCTTTAATTGTAAATGATGACCTGATCCCAAAGATCCTTGACATGCCGTCAAGGATTAGGATATCGAGTTCATTCCTTCTTTTTTTAATTTGACATTTGAATCCGTTCACTGGATTTAGAATGTTTCTTACAGCTTTTCATTCCTGACTATCTCCTGACTTAATGGTGAAGTACACTCATAAATATTTAGACAGATGCACTACATTCACACAAACTTTTAAAATGTTAACTTATAAATAAATGTATGCAAACTTATAAAAACATGCATACTTCATGGAAGACTATGTTAAGACTATTTTCAATAATTCAACTTCTTCAAGGCAGCCATCTAACAAAACTCAGGTCAAAATTTCTTATTTTAAAATGGACAATATGTTGGTGGATTCCAATGCTAGCTTCACCCATGTAATTAAACAGTATCCAAAACCAAATTGTACAGTGTTATGAAAAAATTAAATACGACCTTTTCCACATTTGAATATCAATGCTTATTTTCTTTTTTGGAGTCTGTGTTTTAGGGGTTATCGTTTGGATTATCTTTAATGCTAGCTAACGCTTGCGTTGTCTGTATATATACCACTATGTGGAGAAGCGGTAGGAATGCTAATGTGGGCCAAGTTAGTATTAGTGGAAGGATCAATTAGATTAATTAAATTTATTCTTATCCAATAATTTTTGAAAACGATTTATAAACTAAACTAGTGTGAAAGAATGGGTAGATTTTATTTCAGTGGAAACAAACTACTGTATTACACCTATCTGTCCTTGGACTGTCTTCAAAGCATGTGAAGTTTGGCCGAAAGAAGGAAAAAATTTACTTGATGGTGAACTGAAACCTAAATAAGGTAGAGAAAAGAATGGCTGCAATTGAGAGCAGACTTTCCATGGACTGACTGCCGCCCTAAATACAGACCATGTAGTCATAAATTTGGGGATACTTATTCCATTAGATGAAAGAGATCAGAGTGCTCTTTCCAAATTCCTTTGCATTTAAAACTTTCTTTTGGGTCATGTCTATTTCAGAGAAAGGAAGTCTTCATTTTATTTTCGAGTTCTAGGGTAGAACCCAATAATTGAAAATAGTTTATCATATTCATAGTGTGAAAGAATTTCTTTGAGCCTAAACAATTCAATTCAATTGAATTCAGAATTCAATTCAATTCTGGCTTAAGGTAGACTCTTTAAGCAGGATATACTTTTCCCTTAGTTGTGCACAAATTATGAAATTCTTACAAATATGAACTTGAGTGGTCTAAACTTATTTTTCCAGAATCAGAGATGAGTTAGAAGTTTTTGGGTTTTCATTCCATTGCTGTCTCTGGACTTTTTCAACCCACAGTGTTAATCTTAATTGGAAGATTCTGATCAGTTCAACGAATTTATCAAGAGCCTGCTCTCCTGTGCTATGTGTGTCAGGTTCTCTGCTGAGAACTCCTGGTAGTTCGCGAAGCCATAGGCAGGAATGCTTGGCAAAGACTCAAGGGCCCATAGCAACCTTTTGAATTGAATTGAGATTATTTTTTGTTGAATTTTGGCCGACATGAATAATTTATTCAGGTTACCTGCTAACTATGAGATTGCTATGAAGTAACTATGAGGTCGCCTTCGTAGTTATAAGATCATATGATCTTGTTATTGCAGAACCACCTGCCTTCAGTCATGAGTTGGAATTTTCTTATGCACACACCATGTTCTTCTCCCTTAATGGCACAGGCTGTTTTCAATGTCCTAAGAATGTCTTGATTTGCATTTCTAGTTGCCATATATGGTTGTTTTGCATTGTTACAACGGAATCAGAGGAAAAGCCACATACTTGGCAAGCCAAAGGAATGCGGGGTATTTTATTTTTCAAATCTGAAGATTCTCTCTTCCTAGTTCTTTGTCACTTGTTTGCTGACTCCAGTAATTGACTTTAAGTCCAACCTGATGTTACTATAAGGCTACATTTTGTGTTTAGACTTTCTATGACATGCATCAGGGATAGTAATTGAACTTATCTTACTCTGATACCTACAGGGTTCTAAGAGGAAGAACATAGAGAACACAAAAGCCATCTAATACGTGTTACCTATTGTCATTACTGAACCCCTTTCGCTTGGTATTTGAAAAGTGTGACCATGTTTCTTATCACAGAATGCAGGCATAATTGGAGCTAGACGTCTTGGTTTTGTTCATTGGTATGTTACAAACACCTGGAAGAGTGCCTGGTGGAGATGTTGAATAAGTATTGGTGAATGAGTATTAGATTGTTCTCAGTCAGGCGGTCCATCTGCCATCCCAGCCTTTCACTTCAACTTGACACCACTAGTTTGCAAATATGATATGATCAAACACACTTTTGGCAGATGCTGCTGACTCTCTTCTCTGATCTTACGATCCATGATGATGGAAAGCACTTTGTCTGAAAGTCACGGTCAGGAGAATGCCTGGACTCTCATATTTTTGTGCAGAGAGAACTTAAAACCTCTAAACCTGATGGGAATTTCAGTGTAGACATCCATTTGGCTTCTATTGGCTACATTTTATGGAAGTCCTTTGCTCCTGGCAACTCTACAGATATTGTCTTGGAAATTACAAACAAAAGGGTACATATATTTAAGTCCATTTTTAAAAAATTTACAGTTTTAACACTAGATGTTTCTAACTTAGAAATGACAGAATATTATAGGATTTAAAATATCTGGAATCCATGCCAAAGCAGAGCTGGAAGTTTTTATTTCTCTAATTAGGATGAACAAAGAGAAATTAAAAGTCATTTCAGGACAGTTTTATTTTGCAGTTTTATATTTTATGTTTTTTGGTTCCTATAGCCCATGCTTTCTCATAGCCCCTCAGGAATTGACTTGGTGACTATTAGAAGGCTGGCAGAGCTAATTTGGCTTGTCTCATACAAATACAAAGATCCTATTTTCTTTGTGGTGCTTCTCAGCAGAATATGCTTCAGTTAGATGATTTTTTAATTCTAGTTTTCTTAAAGGTTTTGAAACTCTAGTCACTTGAGATTTATGCTGCCTTTTAAATCAAAGGACTTTTGGATTTATTTACTTAGTGTCCTAAATAAATCCTGAACTTATTGCATGACATTTTATAATCCCTGATGATTGTTCCTGCTGTTGCACATTTGCCAATTACTGTCCCTGGTTGTAAGTGAAATTTGCATTTGTGACTCAGTGGAGTAGCATTTTTAGTTTAATACATTTATATTGTGTTTTGTACCTTGACTTCTGTTCCCTATTCCTTAATTATTATTTATTTATTCATGGTAATTCCTAAATTTAACGTTCTTTGACTACATCATTTGGATTGCTACATTTGCCATTTTAATCCTTAGTTTAGCATTTAAATCTTTAAGTGCTTCTATAATAATGAGGTGAAACTTGTCTCATCTCTTGAGTTACAACAGAAAGCTCACTATACATTGCAAGACATGACGTACTTACCTTGCTAAGAGATATGGTTTAGATCTGAGGTGTACCCCAAAAGCTCATGTGTGAGATAATGCAAGAATTTTCAGAGGGTTATGAGAGATCAGGTTTGAGGAATCTCCATACTGCTTTCCAGATTGGTTACACCGATTTTCAGTCCCACCAGTAATGTATGAATGTACCCTTTCCCTCACATCCTTGCCAACATTTATTGTTACTTGAATTCTTGATAGTTGCCATTCTGAATAGAGTAAGATTAAATCTCAGTGTAGTTTTAATTTGCATTTCTCTAATCAATAGAGATGTTCAACATTTTTTCATGTTTGTTGACCATTCATATTTCTTCTTTGGGAAGTGTATGTTTTGTTCCTTTGCCTGCTTATTGATTGGGTTTTTTTCTCTTTTGATGTTAAGTGTTTTTGTATATTCTGGATATTGATGCCCTATCTGAAGAGCAGGTGGCAAAGATTTTCTCCCATTCTGTAGGTTCTCTGTTCATTCTTTTCATGCTCTTGATTGTTTCCTTTGTTGTGAAGAAGTTTTGTTTTGTTTTGTTTTGTTTTGGTACCGGGGATTGAACTCAGGGGTACTAGACCACTGAGCCACATCCCCAGCCCTAGTTTTTGTGTTTTATTTAGAGACAAGGTCTCACTGAGTTGCTTAGCACCTTGCCGTTGCTGAGGCTGGTTTTGAACTCGCAATTCTCCTGTCTCAGCCTCCCAAATTCCTGGGATTACAGGCATGTGCCACTGCGCTCAGCTGTGAAGAAGCTTTTTAATTTGATGTCAGGCCTCTTTTATAAGGGACCTAATTCTATTCTTTAGGCCTTTGTACCCACATCCTCATCTTCCTAAGGTCCCACATCTCCAAACCATCTCCTTAGTTGTTGGGATTTCAACATATGAATTTGGGAGGAGGGCACAAGCATTCAGACTACAACAAACTCCGTTGCAAGAGGTTTTCTATTAATCTTCACTAGGTGCTTGTGAGGCCCAGGTGGGAGACCTCAGAGACCACCTTTCCTTGTGGCACAAGCATGTAAAAGGTGATCTGTGGCCACTGAGGAAAATCTCAAAGCCACTTCCACTCCTTTTCTGGTCTCTTCTCTCCTGTGAATAAAAATCTTTAAGCCATTAGGAAGGGAGAATAAACCTTGCCATTCACAGGGCACCAAGAACCACAGTGGCTATGAAAAGAGTAGAAGACCAAACCTTCTATCTCTATAGGAGAACCGCAAAGCAGCCTAGGCTCTAAGTCTCATAATAATATCCAGCACTGGTTACATAGTGCTATCACATAGTGAAACACCTGCCCAAGACAAACAACAAATGAATGCATCTCTTGTGCATTTGGCTATCATAGGAAAGAGGGTAGAAATGCTGAAAAATCCCACCTTGATTTCCAGGGGCACTGGGCAGGCCTGAGACTGAGGTTGAGCCAGGAGAGGAAGGAGCCCGTCTTCATCAAGCCTACCATTGAGAGTCAAACAATGGCAATCTATAGCTGTGGGTGCCAGCAAGAGCATGGAGGGAGACTACCTCTGTGGCCTAGGTATGTAGCAATGACAGAAAGCTGAGGGTGAAGCATGAACACAGAAAAATCATCTTGCACCCCAACCCCAAGACTAAGCATAAGGCAATAGCAGTCCATCCCTAGAAGAATTTGAATCCTTTGTTACACTAAAGTTAATCCAGACATAGTGTATTATTTTATTATTTATTAAATGAACTCAATCTCTCACTCAAATAGCTTAATAGAAGAGGGGTATAAATACTGATTACCTCTGTCTCTACTGTCCTACATGTAATGACTGATGTTCTTTAAAAATTATAAAACAATAAAAAAGCAAGAAATATAACCCATCATCAAGAGACAAAGAGATCAAGAAATCTGGATGTAAAGATGACCAAGGTATTAGAATAAAAAGATAAGAACTTTAAATAATTTTAAAAATTTAGTTAAAAGGATCTACTGGAAAAGGTGGACAATCATGCATATACAGTAGGAAAACTCAAGAGTAAAGATAAAACTCTAAGAAAGGGTCAAATACAGATGGAAATTATAAAAATGGATATTAGAGATGAAAAATTCTGTTGAGAGATTCATCAGTTGATTTGATTCCACTGGGGAAAGAGAGCAAACTTGATGAAAATTTAAGAGAAACGATTCAAACTTAAATCAAAAGGGGAAAAAAAAAGAATGTTAAAAAAAAAAACCCAAGAAAATAGCATGTAAGAGTTGCCATGCAAAAGCAAGTGATCTAATACATGTGTAATAAGGGTCTCAGAAGAAAAGAAGAAAAGAAATATTTGAAAGGATAAACACTCTACAAAAGTAATGAAAGACGTTAAACCACAAATCCAAGAAAATTGCAAGCAGAAAATTGCAACCAGGACAAATACCCCCAACAAACAGATAAAGAGGAATTTTGAAATGTAGTAATCAAAGATAAAAAATTATCATGAATATAGCCAGAGGGAAAAAAAGACATTTTAAAGCTTCAAACAGGCAATAGAATATTATAGGAATCCTCTATTTTAGAATCTGTGTCAGCCAGAAGATAATGAAATGACATCTTTAATGTACATCAACCCAGAATTTGATGCCCAGTAAAAATATTTTTCAAAAAAATGCAGGTTAGATAAAGCCTTTGCCATACAAAAGTGTCATATAAAATTTCAAACAAAAAATGAAAGAATTCATTGCCATTGAACTGACTTGTAAGAAATATTCAAGAAAGGCTCTTCATGCAGGCGTATGATATCAGGTATGTTTTTTAAAAAATGTGAATAATGTTAAAATGAAGGTAAATATAGAATTATATTTACTTATATTCACTCTAAAAGATAATTGGTAGTAGTAAAGTAAAAATAGTAAATATGTACTGTAGAGTTTACAATATATGTAAAAATAAAATGTAAGACAATAAAATAGAGAGGAACTGGAAATATACTATTAGATATTTTTGCATGTGAAGTAACAATAATTAATTCAGAACAGAGTACACTAGGTTAAAAGCAACTTAAGTCCTAAGTATATAGAACAAAGCTTAGACCAAAGGGAGATAAGAAGAGAAAGAAAACCACAAAAAAGTAAGAGGCAAATTAATCTACAATTCAAAGATTCAATATCAATCAAACTCCCAGCTGAATTTTTGTGGGGGTAATGGATATTTGACAAATTGACATTGGAATTTATATAGAATGTAAAGGTCTTAGAATAGGCAAAATAATCTTAAATAGAAAAACAACACAAGAAGATAATCTCTATTGGATATGAAGATTTATTATGAAAACTACATTAATTGAACTGTTATAGAATTGGTGTGAGAATTGTCAAATAGACTAATGAAATAGATTTGAGATCCTAAAATCCACCTCTCATATAATAAATTCTTGATTTACAGCAAAACTAGCAGTGTATGAGAATGGGAAATGGACAGATATCAAAACTGCCAGAAAAAAAATTACATATCCATCCCCAGGAGATTAAACTGGTCCCCTATTTCATACTACGTACAGTACTAATTTTAATCCTACATGTTAAAAGTAAAACAATAAAGCTTTAAAAATGTAATATCTGAAATTCCTTTATGACCTCTAGGTAAGAAAGCAATAATGGAAATATTTTCTTGAGCTATGATAATGAAGAGATCATTTGGACTTTGAATAATGGATAGAATTAAAAAGGTAGAAATTATAGGGGAGAATATTGTAAGTACAAATAAAGTATAGACTTTGGAAACAACAATTAAATTAGTTTGGCTTGGGCAGAATATTTCAGTATTGAGAGAGGGAGGGTGGAGACCAGAACCTAGTGGGCTTTGAAAGCCAGTGAAGGACGTTGGTTTTTATTCCATGGACCATTGACCCTGAGGATATTCTGTGATATAAGCAATAGCACGATGGCAGTGATACCATGGATTGGAGTCAGGACGTATCCAATAGGTGTATCCAATCCTAAAGTGGTAAGTGCAAGAGCCTTCTTTAAGAAAGAAGAGATGAATGTTCCCAGCATTATGGAGAGGAGGTGCATGGGGTGAGTTGAAGATAACTAAGATGTTTTAAATTAGGTTAAGTGCAAGAATGGTGGGAGATCTTTAAAAGAAGGAGAAACATGAGGGACAAGTTTTTGGGAAAATAATAGATAAATTTGGACCATATCAACTTTATGGAAAGAGTAAGATAGTTTAAATAGTAATGTTCAAATGGCCCAGGGAAATGGAAAGTCAAAGCACAGGAGATGTTTTGTGTATAGAAATGAATCTAGTGATGTTTGGAGCTGATGTTATAGATGAGATCTGAGGGTAAGAACTTAGAAAAATAGAGGACTGGGAACTGGGCTTTGGGGAACACCCACGTTTAGGAAGTGAAAGGAAAATAGAGACAGCAAAAGAATCTGGGACAAGGGATTAGAAACATGTGAAAAGCCAGAAGAAAACAGTGTATAAGAAGTGTGCTGTTAACAGTTTGGGATGCTATAAATTGGTAAAGAATGAAGGCGAGGCCACTGCCTTTTGAGTTTGTGGTCTGGAGACAATGGATAACATCAGGAACATAGTTTGAGCCGAGTGCAGGCAGAAACGAAGTCTTCAGGGCAAAAGGAGAGTATATGGGAGATCATCCTCAAACATTTCAAACATGAGGGAAAACAAAGAAATGAGCTATGAATAGAGGAGATAAAATATCATTTATCAGGCAATTAATTTAAATTTACCTTCAAAGGTGAAAGGAGGCTTAGAAATGATTTAGTTTTGAGATAGTTTTCTGACTGGTTGGGGGGACAAGTGTGATTCCCCAGGCTAGGATACACCAACAGATATTTTTTATTTGTGCAATAGATGCCTTAGAAAATTGAATTAGACTTGAATATTTAGAAATGGGAAGATTTTTTAAAAAAAAGTTTTTTAATTTTAGCTTTTTCTTTAAAAAAATTGGAAATTTTGCAACTCTTTGCATGTATCACTATAGACCATTAATTATCTGTGGTTATGTAGTGCCTGCCCTTTGGGAAGGGCATGGAGTTTTCATTTTGCCAGGATTGCCATTCTGCCCAGGTCCCTCCACTAAACTACTTGCAGGATTCCTATATGCATTTGAATTATCATTCTATAATTAAGCCCAACTCCCTCCTTTAGTAGAAGAGAAGAATGATGTCCAAATGAAAGAGTGACTTAGGTGACCCAAAAGTCATGTAACTCATCAGTGGAAGAATCCATTTCAGAACCCATATGTCCAGATTGTTATTTCTGGAGACCTCCTCTGCTATTAACTCATTACTTTTTTCCGCTCCCCTGGCATGGTGGTCACTTAAGGACTGACCCCCAACTGCCACCTTCTTCCTAGATTCTGGTATTATAGCCAGATGGCACCTGCATGATGTGCTTGGCTCTGCTTCTGACCAGGTTCTCAGTGTTTTTCACGTGGTCCAGATGGTGACCAAACCTATGCCTAGGATAAGAGGGAAACCCACTGCTCATCAAGTCTAAGCTCACTTTTTTTTTTTTTTAGAACTTTAGAACTTTGGCATAATGTGAGGCACATAAATTCCCCATAAGGTTTCTTTTATGGAGATTTTTGAGGCCCTAAGTGGAATGATGTTAAACAATGACTATCATGTGGTGCCTCTTAAAGTAGAAAATTAAGTTCAGCTCACTGAAATTAATACCAGATCACACTCTCCAAGTCCCTCTAGCCAAGATGCATAGTTGGTCTCACGGGGAATTTGAATTTCTTGTGTTTGGATTTACATATTTTTAAGAAGAAAATTGTAAGATAATGGTCTTTCTTAGTTTTCTTTTTGATATAAAAATGTACCAACCTTTCAAAAATATTCCTTTGAAATTTAGGAAAGTTCATAATGTTAAACATACACACACACACACAAACACACACACACACACACACTCGTCATACCGTGTTGTTAGCTGGGGAGTAAATAGTCTATAACTGACTCACTTGGAAAGGATATTCTGAAAGCCTGGGGTAATGACTGTGTTTATTTCTTTCTGTCAACCCAGCCCCAGCCTTTGCTCAACCATCACCCAATGGTTTAAAAATAGAAGAGCTGATGGTGTTTAACTACTGGAATTTTAAGTAGACAATATCATTCAGCTTAATGGTAAAAATATAATGGCCCTGTGGAAATTTGAAAATGCTGCTATTTCAATAAAACCTGACTCCTGAGATAGATTTTAGTTTAAGTGTTCCAAACTAGCCAATCCCTCCTGAGCTATCTCCTTCCTAGGCCTAGCCAAACGCAGCCATGTTAGCCAGTATACACCAATGGCATAATTTCCCCCCACGTTCTTCATCTAGAGGTTCTGATTTAATAGGCTGTGGTCAGTCTATAAAACCATAATTGATAACATTTTTACAATGTATTTTCTTACTGCACTGCATATGTCACCATAATTCTGGCCTGGGATATCAGCTTCTCCATTGCCCGACACCCTGCAGTGTCTTCAGGAGTTTTAGGATGGCAGTCCCCACTGCCAGTAACACTTCCTTTATGAGGTTGGGCTAAGTTTTGCTGAAGAAGCCAACTAGCTCCAGAATCCAGCGGCTAAGTCAATTAAACCCCTGTGCATTGTGGTTGAAGTTGCTGTCCTTCATTCTGTAATGCGGTCATTTTGTCACATGGTGTGCACAGTCATCTACATAGAAGATTGTAGATTTTAGGAAAGATATAAAGAGGTCCTTCTGTGTATCATTGACCCAAACTCAGTCACTTGTACTGGACACATTGGTAGGGAATACTCATTATTTTATTTTTTCTTTTTACGAGAAAAAGAAAGTAGAATTTATAAATGTCTTTCAATATTGCCATAATTTGGATCTGAATCATTACTTTAAATTGTGAATGGCTCTTTTGCTTTTCTAAACAAGTACCTACTGACAAAAGAGGACTTTGGAGTTCTTTAATTCAACTCTGTGATTAGATCAAACATATGAGATCACTGAAGGAAAAACTTATGTTCCAGGAGATCAGAATCTCAAATATCATCTCTTTGTGGTAGGCACCTTCTAAACAGGAAAAGGAAAGTGTTTAAATGTGTGTGTGTGAATTTGCTAGAAAATCCACTTGCGTGAAGGTGTCTGAATGTGTCAGTGTGATTACTAACAGCTAATAATCTTTCTTACTACTGAGTCCAACCAGTAAAAGAAACTTCAAAACAACAGTTTATTTTTTGAATTATCCAAATTTTATGACAAAATAATTCTAACCTGTTCATTGGGAAGTAAATAACAGGCTGAATTATTCCAATATTAAAATATCAAGTAGAAAAAAAAGTCAATTTTGACTGTGGTGGAGGGTCAGTTTATGAGCAAAAAGGAAAAGTCTGATGATTTTTTTTTTCATAATGAGATTCATAATCTCAAATTTTGGTTCATATATTAAATATTTTAGTTCAAAATTAAAATTTAAAAATGTATTTTATAAACATGGTATGTCCAGAAATTTTATTTTGAAGATTTCCTTACTAGATGCAATGAAGAAAATATCTATTTACTATATATGTGTGTATTTGCAAAGTAAATTTTAAAAAATAATGTGCTTGCTAAATGGTGATTAAATATTTTCCATAATTGTACAATTAAGGATCAAGAATATGATATATTAATCCAAGAAGAGATTCTGAATTTTCCACTAGAGTAAGAAAAGCTAAAATTTTCCATGGTTTTAAGTTTTGGATTTTCCTATTCTTGTTTTTATTCTAAAAATTCTTTTTGCACCATTATCTCAACAGACAATGGAGAGTTTGCAGTTAGAATGTGTGTATTTAATTATACTTGAAGGATTCTGTTTTAATACAAATATGTTATTGCTTTTCTGGAATCCTAATGAAATACATCTATAAAAATATTACTTGAATTTTTTGAATAAAGTTTTAAAATTATTATAGTTGATCCATTTCTCTAAAATTTGTACTTTTAGTTTTATATAGTATATTTAAATTAATATTAATTAGGTCACATTACTTTACAATTTTGCTTTGATTGAAATGATGATTGTATTTATCTAGAGACTTTTAAAAGTTAGGCTCTAAAACTAAAGTTTTCTGAATTAAAAAATAATGATTATAGTAAAAATTCCTAGTAGGTATTGTTTTATAATATGCTTGAATAAAATTTAAATTTGTTTTAAAATTTTTAAATAAATAATTTGTTATGACAATGTACAGAATAACATATTAAGGTTAATAAGAAAATATGCCTGACAGAGGAGAGAAACATAACGTAGGAAAAAAGAAAAATTAAATTGAAAAAATTTTATATTAGGACAAAATAAGCTAAAAATAAGATAGATTTGAATTGTATACATCCAGAACTCTATGTTCTAAGAACCCATGTGCATAATTTGGTCCATCATCAGACTCACATATAGTTCAAATATGAATTAAATGCTAAGAAAGGGGTTGGATTATTACTATCCCATTACTATAAAAGTAGGCTTAGCTTAAGTAAGTGTAGCCTCAGAAGAATCATCCTTAGAAATAGAGTGTAGAATTTCTCTTCATACACTGAATTTTTGGCGTTGGTGACTGTGGACTGATGTGATCATTCTATTCTTGTTTAGGTGATTAGTATGTAACCTTGGGATGAAAAAAATGAGTGCATTACTTTGGAAAGTAGGAGAAATGAATCTGTTAATCTTATGAGCTAGCTGAAAATTAAACAAAAGACCACTGAAGTCCTATACAAGAGCTTCATGGACTGTCTTGCCCACTGGTGATGATGTCATATGCTTTTTGCAAGCATAATTCATTCAATGTTCCCAAATAATCTCATTTATAAATTAAATTCACTAACCAGTTCAAAAAAGTCTTTAAAATTTTAATATATCTGATTTCTCTGACACTATAAATTTTTGACAAATCTGACAAGATCAACTTTCTAAGAAGTTCGTCTAGTCTTAAAATTCTAACATATCATGCATGTAGCCTTTTTGGTTATTAGGCAAAATATTTTATATAGGCATGGTAACACATTTCACTGACTTGTGTATGCCTCAGCTATAATATGGTTGGAGAATCTCATTTCTTAACTGTCCAATAGTTGAGTGATGCCACCAAATAGGAGCTACAATCCACATAATCAATCCCAGGGTTGCAAGTGTTCTATACAAAATAAGGCATTTCTTTGAGTTACTCAAGAGCAAACAATTTGACAACATAATAAGATACATATGTTCGCATGATGGTCTTCTAAAATCAAGTGTAATATTGTCTGATTGTTAACTTACAATTTTATTGTCATTGGAAATATTAGTGAAGCTTTATTAAAAATAAAAATTGGTGGTTGTTACTGCAGTTATCTGGATTTTTGATGTGGGTAAGGATGACAATACAATAATTATAGAGTGATGGTCAGTGGAACAGGTAAGAAAGGCTTGTTAAAACTTGTATGTTACTATTACTATACAGATAGAAGAGTTCAGAATTCCATCATGCCACGAATGAGGCAGAATGGAGGTTAATTTTAATCCATAAAAGTCAGAGTGTGTAGGTGCAGAATATTACGATCTCCAAATGACACCAAAAACTGTTAACATGACTCTAATTTTCTGAGACATGGTTTCTGCATCTGTAAAAATAGGGACAGTAATAGGGTTTTCTTCATAAGGTGCTTGAAGGACAAAGTAGAATCATCAATAGGCAATACTCAGTACAGTGCAGTAACACACAGTAGGTATCACATACTGCTGACAGTGATGGCGCTGTTGATGGTGGCAGTGTTGTTGAGGAGCATGTTAGGTAGGACAGGATGTGTCATGAGTAGGATGGACTACTACCCCAGCTTCCCTCAGAGAACTTGTCCATTTCTGTCTTCGCCCATTATTCTTCCAAGTCTCTTACTGTCTCTACTTTTTAGCACATAACACTAGGCGATAAGTTCTGTTCAGATCCCTTTGTTATGGTTTGGCTATGCGGTGTTCCTCAAAGCTCATGTGTGAGACAATACAAGAATACTCAGCTGCAAAATGATTAGATTATGAAAGTTGGAACCTAATCAGTAGATTAATCCTCTTCTATAGATTAATGGGTGGGAACTGCAGGCAGGTAGGATGTGCTGGAGAAGATAGGTCACTGGGGGCAAAGCTTTGGGGTTTATATTTTGTCCTGGTGAGCAGGGCTTTCTCTTGCTTCCTTGTTGCCACATCTTGAGCTGCTTTCCTCTGGCGGGCCCTTCTGCCATGATGTTCTGCCTCACCTCTAACCCAGAGCTATGGACTCTGCTGACCATAGATGGAACCTCAAAAACTATGAATCAAAAATATTTTCCTATTCTAATTCTTCTTGTTATGTTTTTTGGTCACAGGAATGCAGAAGCTGACTAAAACACCCTGTTCCTCTCTTTAATTGATACTCCTCTCCTGGTTTTCCTTCCAGAGTTGCTCATTTTGGTAATAATTCTGTGTTGTTTTTTTTTTCTTTCTCTTGATTCTGGTAGAAAGCATTGAGGGTGAGAGGAGCTTTGTGATTCTGACTAAGGAACCAGAAGACAGCTAGGTGGCTCTAATGTCTACATTTCCTACTTTCTATTTTCTTCTTCTCTCTCTGAACTTCAGCTTTTCAGATTGATAGGACCACCATTTCCATTGAAACATATTTTAAAAAGAACATTTTTGTTTGTTTGTTTTCTACCACCACCCCATAATCAAACGTTTTATAAATAAAAATGTTCTTAGGATATTTCTTTAATAATACCTCTTGTATTTTTTCTCTCTTATCCATCTTTTCTTTTCACCCAGGGCCACCTTGTTGTTCAACCATAGGGTGTCAGGATTCATGCTGAATTCTATGTGAATATGTCCCCTGTAGTTGGGCAATTAAGTCATTCTACCCATATCCCAACCTTGCATTTCTATATTCTGCAGAATTATATGAAATCTTGTTAGTATGAGAGAATGTTAATGAATCAGAAAATTCTAGTATGGAGATAGTGAAGAGATTAACAATGAGACATTAGCGTAGAGGTATGAATATAATTTTGTGAAGTGAATACATATGGTTGCTTTTGCTTTTAAAATTCATTGGATCCCATTTTTCTCATCAAATAAATAAAAGTGGAGTCCATGATAGTGTTATCCTTTGTGACTTGGTTTTGTTCCCCAGTATAGCTTACAGAGCATCTTCCATATTATAGGCAAATTTATTGAAAGTTCATCAACATGATGGGGACATCACTCAAAATCGCTTTTCCCCATATGGCTCATCATATTTATAGTTCTATGGGTGATTGCATTACAGAGAATAACAGTAATTATGAGTTGTTTTTGGAGCTACAAGTTGTGCCTTTGGACAAAGCCATTATTGGGAAATGATTTGAATGACTTATGTGATCTTCACCTTTTACAATTGCTTCATATCAGTGGCAGTTTCAGATGGTTAGTGTTATTTCCTTTCCAAACTGTTTAGATATTTTTGTTTACAAACTATACTAAGATGGTATGTGGCCTGCTTTTTCTAATTGAGATCAGAGTATCTAAACTACTAGAGTAAGCACATTTCAGAATGTGATCATAGACATATCCCAGCCTGCTAGTTCTTTGTAGAAATCCAGTCTGGAACTAATTCTTGCTGGCTCCACCATACTGTCAGCAGTCACCTTTTTTAAAAATTATTTTTAGATGATTAGGCTAAGAAAATTCACAGAATATTTGCCCACATTAAATACATTTTGTATTTTCCCTTTATCACAGAGGACAATGAAACAGGAAAATAATATTGATAATGGTAATAAAATAAAAAAGGAGTTGTAGAAATCTAGTACGTTTCTTTTAAGTTGTAGGTTCACTCTGATTTCATTTGGATCTGGGGAAAATGAATTTGTATCTAATTTGTAAATCCATAATATGGCTCAATTTTGCTTTCTTAGGTTCTTTTATTGGTTGGTATTTAAAACATTAATGCTATAGCAAATCTTACTTGAGCACCTGTCATGTGGGCTCTTTCTCTTCAGAAAATTAAATGTTGGCTCATAGTCCCTAATTTCATCACAGAAAGACTAACGATACCACAAGGACCTTAGAATCTTATGTATATTCCCAAGAAAATGCTTGAAATGCCCACGTTGTCTAAGGGAATATTTCCCTGGCAGTGGCTATGCTGGGTTCTTGGTGTGTAGATATTGATGCACAAAGTCACTCTGACAGGCCATGACCTAGGGTGCCTGGATTTCCCCCACCTCACTTTCTTCTTCTGCCCCAATTACTTCTGGACACACAGTGGTTAGTCTGTTTACCATGTGTATAAATAAGACCCTTTTCTGTAAGTGCAATGATGTAGGCAACACTGTTATAAGTATTCATACCATCAGACCTAATTTTTCTCTAAGAAGGTAAATATGAAATTCCACAAACTGAATAGCAAATCAGACAGAGACACCAGCACCAGCTAAGAGGAGGAGGGCAGTGGCAGGTGCCCTAGCTCCCTGAAAATTAATGCAGATATTGTACTTCATTCAAGCATGACTGAAATGTAGCCCTGAGAAAAGGGGGCTATGGAAACAATAGAAACCCTTCACAGCTCTTCATAAATCAGTTTGGGGGAACGTTTTTGTTAGCCTTGAGAAAGAACAGGGGACATAAGGATAAAAGTATGTGGCCGAATGAAGGCTAATGACAGGTATTATACACTACATTTTCTCTGAGTTCCTTCTAAAAGGCAATACTCTTAAATGCTACCTTAAATAAAGGTTGAATTCAATGCCAGCATACAATGGTCCTGATCCTCCGATGGTCCACAAAAATACCACTTGTGTTGAATTTTACCTAAATATGTTCTGAGATCCCTTGCTGACAGGTGACCAGGTTTCATTGTTCAGTTTGGTAAGAAAACGTTAAGTCCATCGGGGCTTATTGTTCTCAGAAATTGTAATTAAATGTGTAAATATAGCTAAAGAGCTTCTCAATATTGTACTCTGGGCATCTCATGCCTATTTGTCTTTGTTATAGCCATATATTGAAGTCTGTTTTGGTGCCTCCTTCTAGCTGAAATCTTCAACCCTTGTTTCATATAAATCCTCCTTCAAGCAGCAATTTATCCCTTCTCCTTTTATGGCCCATTGTTTGTCTTATAAGAAATTATTGGTCAGGGTTATTATGACCTTCTGATATAACCCATCAGTGAGTTCAGAGGCATCCCATATTTATACATTCTCAATGATGATGGCTAGCACTGAGTCCAGTCTGATCCATAACACAGTTGGTAGCATAAAATCTCTTTTTGTTCTTAGAAGAAATTGTTACATGAAGAAGAAGGTATTATATCTCAGATTCTAGGCCATGAACCAACTGTAGTACTATTCTAATGCAAAACAAACAATTCTAATGCAGTGTTCACAGGCTGTTCCTCTTATAACTACATGTGTTAGGAGGATCAACTTGCAAATATTGACAGTATCACATCCCTGGTCACAAAATCCAAGAGGTTGACTTACTGTGAGAGGAAACAAGGATCATCTGTGCCTACTCCCAGTGTTTTGAGGACTGACTGTCTACCTATTAATTCTATAGTAACAGATTTAATGGACTACTGGCATAAAATATAACACAATTAACCCTTTTACAATGGTTTCTAATTAAATCAAGGAGGTTGATGTTCCTTCCTAAGAATGCACATCCACTAAAAGAGAAGTCTATAAGGCTGGAAGGATCAAACCTCTGTTTCAGGTACAGTTGCATAAGACAGGGCTCTCTCTAAGGAGAGTGAGTCCACCCAG
Organism: Xerus rutilus; assembly: GCA_028644305.1. Taxonomy (NCBI): domain Eukaryota; kingdom Metazoa; phylum Chordata; class Mammalia; order Rodentia; family Sciuridae; genus Xerus; species Xerus rutilus. The sequence goes on along the minus strand of CM053408.1, from coordinate 19,468,778 downwards.
CCTAGACACACTCCTGCCAAGCCTGAACATGATCAGATTTGGGCTTCTGCAGGAATATATTTGGAGCCACATCTTCTATCATACAGGATTAAATGTTTATTTCCTCACAAGAGGGTGATTTTTCATTGAGAATTGGATTTTGGCCTTTGTCTCTTGTGTATACATTTCTGATATGGAGCACTTGAGCAATTTGTTTAAATGAGCCTGTGTTTAAATGAATGTGATAGAGAATGTGAGAGCATTTCTGGTATTCTTTGCAATGCTTTGGCTGTTTGCAAGAAGGTTCCAGCTTCTGGTTTATTTTTGACTGACAGGTGTTTGCTTGCCCTGATTCAATTATCAGTGTAATGGGGGCGTGCAATTCACAACCATCTTTAATTCTAGAACAACCTTGATATGTTAGCCTACTGAAGGGTAGCATTACATTTGCTCAGCATTACTTTATGTCTTGCATAATTGGTCTAATCATGACATATTTTTCATTTAAATACTAATATGATTATTTGACAGTTGAGGAAACTGAGACTTGGAGGAATTTTGCAACTGTCTCAAGCGACACAGCTAAAAAATGTTAATGAATTCAGTGTCCAGGCTTCCTTAATGCCGAAGAATGAGTTCTCAATGTTCAAGCTGTGCAAAATGTTTGATGTATTAGAGGACATAACATATAAACTTATCATTCACTGATTCTTCTGAGGAGGTAGCAATTCTTTTGGCTGGTGACTTGTTTGTTTGTTCTTTGCCAATACCACATATCCGACTCTCTTCTTTGGAATGACTCTGATGCTCTGCTCACATGAATTAACCTGCAGTGTTCTCCATGGAGATACTATCTTACTGTCAGAAATACTCTCATTCTTTCATGCCCAGTGTAGCTCTCACCTTCATGGTGATACTTTTCTTGAATTTCCAAGACAAAAATGAGCCCCATCCTGTGCTCTGATCTTTTGCTCTTATCTCCTTTAGAGTAGTCACCACGTTATTGCATAATGACTAGCTCACATGTCTTCTTCCCCTCTTGGACTCCTCTACTTAAGTATTACCATGTATCTTTGCATGTCACACACTGCATGTCACACCCTTGTGAGTATACTCATTGATAGAGAAATGGTAGGGATCCAGAAAGAGGGGAGAAATGAGAGCGGGAGCCTGTCATTTCATACAACATTAATAATGATACTTCATTTCTATTATCCAGAAAGGCACTTGGTTAGTAGTCTGCATTTCCATGATAAAGGGACTAATTATAATTAATAGGATGCAGGTTTGGGAGGACCTGAAACTTATACAATTTCAGGATATTCTCCTTAAAAATAATACAAAATTTAAAATATGAAGTTATATAGAAGCTAAATATTTATTACAAACAAGAAATCATCAGAAGCCACAAGTTAACAAAATCTGAGAGATCTTAAAATCCATAAAAATAACATAATATTTCTACTAGCATGCTGCCTCACACAATTGTGTATTCCTTTTTCCCTCACCTTTTTTGGGGCACATTCTTTTTTGCCACTGCCACATAAGATGATCTTTTTGTAATATTTTCCATAGAGAGGATGCAGGGACAATTCAGTATTTTCTCTAACATGGTTGATTAAAATTTATTTGCTATTAATCATAGAGAAAATGTGTTTCAACTTTATAACCTGTTACTGTTTCTACCATGTGAATTTTGAAAGTTGCTGCCAAATTTGAAAAACTCCCATCAAGTTTCTTTCATGAGTTCCACGTTTGGAAGAATTTTTCACAGACTAGCTTCACCTTCTTTTCATGATTCTGCATAGGTTGGCCAGAAAGATGTTTAAAAGATATTTCTTGTCTAACTATTTTGTTGTTGTTGTTTTGAAAGCCTAGGGATCAATCTAGGGTTGCATGCACACTAGGCACGTAATCTAGCACTTCTAGCCTCATAACTTAAAAAAAAAGTGTTGGGCAAATTTATTGATATTATCTTCTGTTTTAGTCAGCTTTTTCACTGCTGTGACTAAAAGATCTTACCAGAACAATTGTAGAGGGGGAAAAGTCTATTTGGGGGCTCAAGGTTTCTGAGGTCTCAGTCCATAGACAGCTGGGTCCATTCCTTGGGACTCAAGGTGAGGCAGAACATTCTGGCAGAAGAGTGTGGCAGAAGGAAGCAGCTCACATAATGATCAGAAAGCAGAGAGAGAGGAACTCCACTTGCCAAATACATCCACACCATAACATCTTCCATTAGGTAGGACTCCTCCTACTTGAAACTCTTCTGTGGGTTTCCTGGAAATGCCACATTCAATCAGGAGAGCCACAGAGTTAGTAAAGTGACACAGTCTTTGCATTTCATAACAGAGAATACCTCTTTGTGGATTTATAAGATGCTGTTCTTCACAACATAGTATTGTAGCATAGGAGAGTCCAAATCGCTAACTGAGGAGGAGGAACCAGATGTTGAGAAAAAAATGTGGAGGCAGTGGATCTTGAGTGCACATTTGAAACTTTTGTAAAGTAAGAAGGTAAGAAAAAGACTAGTATGATTAAATAAAATGTGAGAGATGCTGCCTATATATCTAGGAGAGAGGAGCTTGAAAGCATATCCAGAAGTTGGTCTAGCCAACTCTGTATTGTCTCTAATACAATTTCTCAGAAAGACACAGTTTTGGGGAATATTAACCCAGCCATCAATCACAAATGCACGGAAACACCCACTTTAGGAACTCATCAGGCATCTGTCAATTATGAGTTAAATCAATGCTTTACTTTCTTCCAGCTTATACCATCTTTCAGGGGAATATTGATGATAACTTCTGTTATGAGGTACTTTCACATTCATCATCTCATTGGATGTGATAATATTGTTAAATTATTTATAAATAAATGAACAAGTGATTTACCATTTATAAGAAAAAGGTGAGACTTTTAAATGCTCAGAGGAATATATGAAAGAGGAGACAATTACCAATTCAGTGACCAGACATTGAACGGAAGAAAATGACATTGAAAGCGCCTTCCCCTACTTGTCAGTGTGGAGCTAAGGACCAATGGAGACACTTCTGGGGAATTTTAAAGTGGTTTTCTCTGCAGTGTGCGATGTATTTCTCTTCCCTCCTCTGTCACCTACAAAATGTTCAGGAAAGCAAGATTCTTTAATTCAATATTTTTATATCAAGGATTCTCTGGGGGATAATTATCATGCTTTTAGGGTAAAAAAGAAAAACTTGGGTAGTGGGTAAAAGTGCAGACTAAAATTCAGTAGAAATGTGTTGGAATGGGAATCAGAGATGTGATCAGTTCTGCATCCTGGTGAGTGTGGGTCACAGGTTGGAGGGGAAGTATAAGGACAGAGCTGATATCAGATGCTTAGTTTTCTTCTGTTGTTATAACCAAATAAAGAATACAAGTTCATTTAACTCTTGCATCTGGAGGTCGGAAAGTGCAGAAGTATGGTGGTGGCTTCTTGTTGCATTATAACATGGTGGAGAGGGTCACATGGTGAGGCCGAGCAAGCCTGCTAGAAAGGCGTTGCTTCTATAACAAATCCTCAATTGCTATGACTCATTAATCCCAATACCGGATCAATGAGGGCACAGCCCTTCATGAACCAACAGCCTTCCAAAGGTCCTCCTTCCTGATTCCATTAATGTATGATTTAAGGACTAAGTTTCCACCACATGCAATTTGGGGCACACATGAAATCATAGTTTCTAGATTTTACTTATTTAACCAAGGAGGAATCTGATAGAAATTAAACAACTTGCCTGGGTCACATAGAACTGCTATTAGGACGTAACCTCCAAGCCTTCAGTCCTACACTGTCTCGGTGACAATACTCCAAAAGACAATATTCTGAAGGAGCTCAGAATGTGGATCTTTAGAGCCTGGTTCCCTTGGTTTGAATCTCAGCTTTCCACTTTTTGGCTGTATTATCTTGGGCAAAACATTGAATCTTGACATGCCTCTGAGTTCCTATCAGAAAACAGGATAATATGTCATGGGAGTGCATGATTTACTACTGGGAAAGCCTCTAGTAGGTAACAGGCAACAATTTATAAAATAATTAAGATATTTTTCTTTCATGGCCCACAATGTAGATGACAGAGCTTTATTTCCTTTTTATCTTTCCTTAAGTGTGTTTTGTACTTCATTGCCTCCTCTCCATCTGTATCCTTACCCATGGTGACCACTTATTTGGTGTCTCCTCATGCTGTCTTCTCCTGCCTGTGGACTCCAGGAGAGAGGAAGTGGTCCAGTTAACTGCAGATGGTAGCTGTCAGCACTACTGAGGGAAGTGTTCTGGTTCATTCTGCTGCTTTGCATTCACTGAGACATCTAGGTTTGAAATCTTCTGATAGAAAATGATCTTCCCAGGTACAGAAGAAAGTGAATTTTCTGTTTTATTTTGTTTTGCCTTTTGGAAAACCTAATGTTCCACTCTAATTTGGCAGGAGATTTGCAGCAGCTTGGTTGCAAATCTGCAATGGTTCCCTTTCTTCCCCTGTATTCAGAGAGAGAGAGAGAGAGAAAGGTAGGTAGGTAGGTAGGTGGCCTTTTTATTTTTTTCTCTCTCTCCCATTCTCTAAGGCAAAACAGACATTGATTTAAAAATCAGAACTTTTCAATAGCATCTGGTAATTCCCCAGTTGATTTGTTAGTTTTGAGTGATGGTTTCCTTTGCTGGGCAATGACATCACAGTACATATGAGCATTGTCAGCAACTGTTAGCTAACTCATGGGACAGCTGGGTATTATCTCTTATTCTTCCCCTTGTATGACAGAGGTGGCACTGGTGAGGGGATCCTCGTCTACTCTTGCTGTTGGAAGTCATGTCTACTCAGGACAGCCTTGGCTCACTGAACTGCACAGGACAGCAGCGTACACTGATTTATACCCTCTGCTGGGATTGCAAGCAGTATGCAAATTTTGTAGATACATATGACAATTATTGTCGCAATGCATATGACAATATGTAGATGCATATACATATTACAAATACATACATGTTACTTACTACAAAGTATTATTAAATCTTAAAAACATGCAGCCTCTGGTTTGGTAATTCCATTTCTAGGAATCCTTTATGTCTAAGGAAATATTTAAACAAGTGTATCAAGGTGTATAAACAAGGATGTTTATAAAACTGAGTTGTTTGTGATAGGGAAAAAACTGGAGGCAAGCCCATAAATAGAAGATTGACTAAACTTCGGGTACACTTGCATAACAGAATGTCTGACTACTACAGATGCTCTGCATCTTAGATAGGATCCTGTCTCTTTAAATCCAGGATATTATGAATATATTGTAAGTCAAAAATGCACTTAGTGCACCTAGCATACTGGACATGTAGCTCAGCAACTCAGTGAATTGTAGAGTACCAATTGTTTCCTCTCATGATCATATAGCTGACAGGGGGCAGTGGCTCACTGTCAATGACCAGCATCATTAGAGAACACCAGACTATATATCATGAAATTCAAAATTCAAAGCATGATTTCTATTGAGTGACTATTACTTTTGCACCATCATTAAGTTGGACCCTACAAGTCTGGGACCATCTGTATTTAAAACCATGATATAGAATATACTTATCATATATAAAATATATGCAAATATTTATTATATTTTGCTTCAGGAAAAGGAATTATAGTATAAAACATTTAAAATAATGCGTATCTAACCTATATATGAGTTTTTATCTGCTTAGAAAAAGTCAGAAAACATAAACAACAAAATATTAATACTATTACATATTGTGGGATTATGGATGGTTTTAATATTCTTCAGCTTATTTATTTTTCTAATTTTTCTCACTAGTAGCATATGTTACTGATGTAGTAAAAATTACAATTTGGAGTGGTTTGTGTATGAAAGTGTTGCAATCTCTTCTTACATGGATCTTTATTAGGAAAGTTTATACACATGAGCATGTTAATAACATTTCATTACGTCAAATGAGGGAGAAGAGAGAGGTGAGAGGGCTTCTTGCAATGCTATTTCAGTCCTTGGGAGCTAAAATTGTTCTGTTGTTTTGTGACTTTCAGAACTAAAGCTCCATAAAGTTACACTTGGGTTGGATTAGCTTGTGGACTCTGTTCTTGTATTCTTGAATCCATGCTATGAAATGGCAGTATGATTGGCCATCTTCCTTGTGTTTGAGGTGCATACAGAAGCCAATAGAAATAAAGAATTAAGCCAAAAATCAATGTATGTACTCATTCTGTATTTTTCTTGGAAAACATTCTAAAGAAACATCACTATTGCTCAAGATTTTATGGCACTGAATTTGCTTCTTTATGGTCTATGCCATTTAAATTTTTGTACACTCTTCTCAGCAATTTTGTGGCCATATTACAAACAACCTCCTGGATGTCAAGAGTCTTTGTTAAATACTTTCTCAGGTTGAAATTTTAATGTTGTTTCTATGTTAGGGAAGAAAAGGTGCATTCAATTTAAGATAGCTGATCACATCTTGGGACTGCTTCTGCAATTGACTGTTGTATTGTGTTGATGATGGTGATGATGATGCTAATAATGATAATGTAGTAATAGCAGTAGTAGTAACCACTAGGTGGTTGTAAGGAATATTATTATTAATTATAAGCATATAATAATAATAAATCTAACAGCAATTTCTTACTGTTTGCAAGGAACTCTACTGAATTGCATTGCTTTATTTAATTCTAAAATTCCCCTGATAGTAGAGATTATTACCTTCATTTTACAGATGGGAAAATTGAGCTTTAGAAAAGTTAAGTGATCTGCACAAATGAGATCTAAGTGATTTGCATAATTTCCCCGAGAATTACCTACCCTTGAGCTCCTTGAATATCTCAGGTGGTTTCCTTCACCTAAAATGCCGTAAATACTCCAGGGACCTAGAATTTTAGCTGGAGGAAAATAATTCTTATACATCCATCTTTTCAATAAGAATTTCTTCTGCAGAGGCCTTGATGACTTTGAACCCATGTTTTGTCCAAATCTGCACACCCAGGAATGTAATTATGCACATTCTCCCGTGGGACTGACTGCATGATCAGGCACCCCTCTGTTTCCTGACTAGTCCTACATTGTTGGAATAGAGTTGAGGGTCTTTCATCTTTTATAGCTTATCAAGACAGTGATGGGATTTCTTTTAGGACATACTACCTAGAACTTTTGGCTTTTTTTTTTTTATCTGAGGGTAACTGGCATCATCAGTGTCAAGCACTTTAACTTGTGGCTGGCACATTAAGGCCTCAGTAAGTGTTTGACAATAAGTAAGAAACTGTTTTCTTTCATGAATAAATATGTAACTTGCACAAAAGCTGTGAACCACTCTCTGAACACAGTTACATTCAAGGAACTACAGTGCAACAGTCAATTAAAAAGAATAATTAGAAGATATTTTCATAAAATAAGTTAAAGAAAATCTGGCTTCCTTCCCTTTTCTCTACCACATTTTTTTTATATCCTGAATCTTTTGTCCAATAAAAGTTCAAACAATTTTAAATTCCTGAATTATCAATCCATCCATATTGACTGGAGACTTTTCCTGTTTGCGTACAGAAAGTTCCATATGCCAAGAGCCCTCTCAGTCCTGGACAAAGTGAGACAGTTGGTCAGCACACTGTTAACTCTCTGCTCTTACTCCCCAAGGCCTTAGATTGTGTGGCTTGTCTCTTTGTTCATCTTTATATTTTCAGTGGCCTATCTGTCCCTTCTTGAATGTGAGGAAACTTTGAAATCTCTTTCATTAATACATTTCTTTGCTGACACACACTATTTGGATGTGAGGTGTCCCCCAAAAGCTCATGTGTGAAACAATGCAAGATTTAGAGGTGAAATTATTGGGTTACGAGGACCTTAAAACCCAACCAGTGAATTAACCCCCTAAGGGGGATAAACTGAGTGGTACCTGAAGGCAGGTAGCATGTGGCTGGAGAAGGTGGGTCATTAGGGGTGTGCTTTTGGAGTTTATATTTTGTATCTGGTGAATGGAGTCTTTCTGTTTCTTAGTATGTCTTGAGCTGCTTCCCTCCACCACACTCTCCCATCCTGATGTTCTACCTCACCTTGAGCCCTAAGGAATGGAGTCATCTGTCTGTGGACTGAGACCCCTGAAACTATGAGCCCCCAAATAGACTTTTCCTCCTCTAAAATTGTTCTTTTTAGATCTTTTGGTCACAGCAGCAAAAAAATGACTTAAACATAGAGCCTTATGTATGTGTGATAACCTGATAACAGATAACTTGTAACTGCAAGCTACTTAGACTGAATCCTACCGTATTTTGAGACATGGTTAGAAGTGGTCCAGATGCTGAAATTGGGTGAGGAGGCAGAAAATAACCAACTCACCTTTTACTGTCATGGAGGTTCCAGGGCCAGGAAACCAGGTGAAAAGTAAAGTTCTTCTAGCTGAGACTTCTGGGGGCCTCCAGAATGGTGTAGGCACAGCCTCTTGGGTAGGGGGCTGTAGTTTGGTCCAAAGAGGATGAGACTTATAAGCAGGCTGCAGGCAAGGGAGTCCTGGAGAAACAAAATGAAATCCCAATCATTTGACCTAGGACATAGGATGGAGACCATACCTAACAAATAGGCAGAAACCCACTTGCAGATGCAAACCCTTAAGTCAGGATCAGAATATCAAGAAGAGTGACTTACTGTTCAGTCCCAGAGTCTTGGGCTTTGTCTCCTAAATCTGAATTCCTGGCACCAGAATAATGATTTTCAATCTTTACTGTGAATAGGGGTTACCTGGAGTATTTAGAAAAATGGAGATTCTGAGGCTTCATTCCTAAACATTCTGATTCAGTAGATTTTTGGTTAGTTCTAGGAATATACATTAACGTGCCCGTTCCCCCACCAACCATTCAGCTAAGAATGGCTTATTTATAGCATTCTGAGAACCAATGCACTAGAGGATCTTGGGGTGCCAACAGAGGAGTACTGAGGCAGAGTCTGGCACTCCCTCACATTCACATTTGCCTGACAGATCTAAGGCCCAGAATCAGGTCCAGATTCCACAGCACTGGTTTTGATTCAGCTGCCCTTTTGATGGATTGTGCAAGGGTTCCATGATGCATTAGTTAGCTTTTTGTTGCTAGAATGAAATAACTGAGGCAGGATACTTTATAAAAATAAGAGGCTCATTTTATTTCATGTTCTGAGGTCCAAGGTCCAGATAGCATGGTGTAGGCTCTAGTGACCACCTTTCTTCCACTGCCTCACTATATCACATTCTGGTGGGCAAATGTGTATCTCTTTGTGGTTTCTCTCCTTCTCTTTATGAAAACCAACAGGATTTAATCACAAGAATTCCACCCCAATGAACTAATCTAATTTAACCATTTTCCAAAGGTCCCACCTCTAAACAGCACAGTAGAATTAAAAGTGAACATCTGTTAATACCATTAACAGAAGACTTTGGGGATTAAACGTCTCCATGAGTTTAGGGAGAAAACCATATTCAAACTTTAACACACACCACATTTAATCAACATCTTTTGTTTGTTATGCATTGTATTAAATATCTGGTGAAGCAATACGTGTCTTTGGAGGGCGCTGCCTTCATCTCTGTGAATCTGAGGATTTTGATTTGGTCCTAATAAGGAAGTTTTCTTGTAACTCTGATTTTGGGGCACCATAAATAACATGAACATTATCTTTCAATAAATTGTTCTTTACAACTGGCTGGAAATTTCCCCATCTGTCTGACAGCTTAAACTCAAGCCAAATTCTGCCTCTGTCTTCACAAGCTTGGTTTGTTGATGTAGGGTTACAGTCCAGCTGAACCAAAGTCAGGTCAGCCTGCCAAATGCATATAAGTACTCGTATTTTCCTTGCATAATCCTAAGTATGGCTCTGAGTTTACAAGACGTCTGTTTGAAACTAGAGATTAAGGAGTAAAGAGGCCAAATGTAGTTTTAACGAACAACATTAAGAAAACCACGGTGTTGTCAAGATTTAAGTTAGGAACAATTCCAGTTTCTGATAGTAGTTATATAAGACATGTGTGTTCTTAACATGGTTGTAGAAATCGGTGATAACGTTGAAGTTTGAAAGGTGCAGAGTGCAGTGATGTGGATGAAAATGTCAGATTCTCATCTTTCATAGTTTAATCTTTTTAATAATGAAAAGGCAACATGATTAGATTGGGCAATTAGCGTGTACCTTGTGATAGAAACAGGAAAAAAAAATGTAGTTCCTGAGACCGCCCAGCCTTTCTAGAATGCAAGGAATTTTGGAGCAATACAGCGTAGATTCCTAAGCTAAGTATTTCCAGTAAGAATAAATATCATTCAAAGTATGCAGCTTTGAAAGTGATCTTTGAAGGTTCTAGAACTGTCGTATGGTTTCTGTATAGGTGAATGATACCTAATTCTGTTTAAATCTACTCTCTTATTAATAACATCTACAAATCTACAAATTTGCCAGCATGTAATGAAAATAAAGTATCTTCATCTTTTAATACACTAAGGACATTTCCCCCACTCTCCTGTTATTCTTTCTCATTCACTGGAAGATGAGCATTCCTTTTGGAATAGGCTGCTAAGTTCATGGAGGCTGAGGCTTTTGGAAAAGCAGCTTCCTTAAATGATAAAGCAAGCTGCAAACAGCACCAGCCCTTAGATATGCAGGTACAAAATGTGTGCACACATACAATATGAGTAGCCTAGGAAATCCAAAGCCTCTTAGAGTTAAAAACTGATCCTTAGGGGCTGGGTTTGTAGCTCAGTGGTAGAGCACTTGCCTAGCATGTGTGAGGCACTGGGTTTGATGCTCAGCACCACATATAAATAAAGGTCCATTGACAGCTAAAAAAATATTTTAAAAAAACTGATCCTTAGCAATTTTCTGGAAGAATACAATTATACAGGTAAGTAAATAAGCAATTATGCTTTCAATGACATTCAAACTGATTAGAAGGAGGATATAACTATTATAGATCTACTTCTTCATCAGAGAATGGTGGCAAAATCTTGTATTTAAATTTACTTCTGAAACTTTTTCTGTGCTGTTCAACTAACACATAGATTTATTGCTGGCTGCGGTGGTGCATGCCTGTATTCCCAGCACTTTGGGAGGCTGAGAATTGCGAGTTCAAAGCCAACTTCAGCAACAGCAAGGCGCTAAACAACTTAGTCAGACCCTGTCTCTACATAAAACACAAAATAGGGCTGGGCATGTGACTCAGTGGTAGAGTGCTTCTGAGTTCAATCCCTGGTAACAAAACAAAACAAAACAAAACAAAACATTTATTGAACTTATCCTGTGCAAAGTATGGAGCTGGTGCTAAACATTCCAAGATATAAGAGGGTCTTACCCTTAATAGATACAAAATCTAGCAGGGAAAATGGACACATATAAGCTACAAATAAGTTCTCTACTGGAAATATTGATAAAATGCTGTGGAAGTTCAGAGGTACTATGTGCTTGCATTGCTGAGATTTTACTTAAGGATGAGTTAAATTTCACTTGTTGGATTTATCCATCCAGCAGTTAAGAGCGTGGTGTCCTGGCAAGTTTGGGAATCTACAGGTATGCCAGAGAGGGTTAGGGTAGGAAAACATCAACTTGGTTCTTTGGTAGGGGAGGACTTGGAGATGAGGCTGTCCTGAACATGGAGGTAGGACTTTATTATCAATTACAGTGAGCTCCTGGGCACCATACTTGGTGGGGTGGCTGAGGAAGCCTCATAGGAATGAACTGCAGCTCAGGATCTACCAGCATCCTCTGAGTTTAAGGCAAGAGTAACAAAAGGGAAATTCCCTGTCTGGAAGCTGCTCTGTTGAGCCTAGTCACACAGCCTTGCCCTGAGGATGGCCTATGAAGGTTTCATGGCTGGAACTTTCCATTTATAGTTTTCTTTCTTTTGTGCATCCCACTTACATTAAATGTCTTTTCTTCTTTGTGATTAGAATTGAACTGTGTAGCAACAAGGGCTTTCTGTTTATCCAAAATTAACCTTTATCAAGATTATGGTCTATGATTTAGTTTCCTGTGCTGAGAAGGACTCTGCCTGTCTGGGTTTAAGAAGAGCAGAAGCAGCCCTATACAGTTTGGCAGCAAGAGTCTTCCTTCATCCAACAAATTGCCGTTAGGTCTACCTCTGGAGCCACAGCCACTAGGGCACAACACGGCAATTATTTAAGCAGAACAGGTGTAAAAGCCATTCTCACACACAGAAAGGAGACTTTAAGCTCAGACAAGAAGAAAAACAAGTTTCATATCTAGTCAAGAGGAAAAAATGCCAGATACCATAAGTGACCAACTTACAAGTTGATGAAGATATGTGTCCGTGTGTGTATGTGTATATGTGTGTTTGTGTACGTGTGTGTGGGTGCATGTGTGTATCTATGTAAGTATGAACTGGAGAGGTGATGTTGGGAAGATGAGGCTAATTATGTCAATTGGCTGTTATCCAATTAATAGATAAAATAAGTTTTTAATAACTATTTCAAACCTGATGGATTATTTATTTGATGACAAATTTCTTTGTTAAGAATTGTTAGGACATTAAAACAATTGGACAAGATCCCCAGAGTAAGTGAAAATAAAGGAGAGATGTCTGTACCTTGGATCAATTCACTATTATGGAAGCAAGAAGAGATGAAATCTGGAAGGAGACTGAGAAAGAAGATCCAGTAAGGCAGGAGGAAAAGCAAGAGTGTATTGTTCTGGAAGCCAAGAAGAGGGAAGAATCTACTGTTCAAAAGCTGCTAATCAGTCACTCAGTCAAATGAGGTCTTCACGGAGAACCTGGCCATCATGGAAGTCTTGGGTACCCTCTCAGATCTTTTTTTGGGAGAAGATGATGCCTCCTGGATATGCCTTGGAAAGAATGGGAGGGGTGGAATTGGAAATAGGAGGTAGATACGACTCACAGTTTTTTTGTTTATTGGTTTTTTTTTTTTTTTTTTTTTTGGTACCAGGGATTGAACTCAGGGGCACTCAACCACTGAGCCATATCCCCAGCCCTATTTTGTGTTTTATGTAGAGACAGGGTATCACTGAGTTACTTAGCACCTCGCCGTTGCTGAGGCTGGCTTTGAACTCAGCGATTCTCCTGTCTCAGCCTCCCAAATGCTAGGATTACAGGCATGTGCCACCATGCCCAGTTTATGACTCACAGTTTTTTGTTTTTGTTTTTTTTAATTTTTTTAGTTGTTGATGGACCTTTATTCATTCATTTATTTATATGTGGTGCTGAGGATCGAACCCAGTGCCTCACACATGCGAGGCAAGCGCTCTACCACTGAGCCACAATCCCAGCCCCAAACGACTCACAGTTTTAAAGCAGACTTAAGGTAGTAGCTTGTGGGAGCAAGAGAGAGTTGCCTGTGAGTGTTTAAAGAGTAGACAAATAATATGATAGTATGTTGATGGGAATAAACCAAAGGGCATGCAAAAATTTCGTGATGATAGAGAAAAAAGCAATTGCAAGAGGAGCCACTTTAATTAGGATAGAGGGCATAAAATCTAAAACACATTTAGAGAAGCACAGAATTCTTTACATACACTATTCACAGTTAAGCCATCCTGGAAAAGATGGAAGACACAAAATGCGAAGTCTATAATCTTGAAATACATACAGTTAGGAAAATAAGGACATTTTGTCCCCTCATGATCTGTTAGAGCATTCCCTCCCCCCATCCTCTTTGTTTCACAAGTTGTAAAGATTCTTTGAAGGGGAGAATTGGAAACAGGAGGTAGACATGACTTATGGAGTTGTAAAGCGAAAATTTAAGAATTCTTTCACCCCCAATGAGGTGGACACACTATTCATTTCCTTTGTCATGTCTACTAGGCAGAGAAGTCCACAAACTATACACATTCGTAAATGAAACTCACCAAACCAGAGAGCTACCTTGATTAAAGTGTATTTTATGGTTGACGCATGACAGCTTCATCATGTTCTTCCAGTCTTTCAACAAACATTTTCCAACTCCCCTTGTCATTCCAGGCCCTTTTGCTGGGTGCTGGGTTTCAAGAAATGGGAACTGAACTCCCTGAGCTGAAGCATGAAATGGGAGCATGAACTAAAGCAGAGGTATTGAGAGCAGAGTGGAGGGTGGGGGCTGAGACAGGGATGCCAGCGATGTAGAAAGGCGAACCTGCACAATTGATGATTGGCTGGAAATGGAAAATTGGCAAGAGAGAGGACTCTGAATGCACTCTGAAAATGTTCTAAAAGCTAATCTCAATTTCTATAAATATTATATTGATAGTCATATGTTACCATTAAGTTTATCTGGCTCCTTCTCGATGCAGTTTTGTGTTTTCCAAGAAATCAATCAGTTCAATATAAATTTCTTATCTTTCACCATAAAATTGTATACAATCTTCTGTTTATATTGCAAATATTGTGTAGATACATTTGCATTTTTATGATTTTATACTGGTACTTTCACTTAGCTTTTCCAAAACTCTAGATGTGCTTGAAATGAACTTACTTTGTGTTATTTACCAATTATGCTGTTTTCAGTGTTTTCCTTCCTAACCTCGGCCCTTACCTTTTTTTCTCTTTTAGGTAACATTTTTATCATCCACATTCCCCTAGCTTCTATAATTATTTATTTCCATTTCTTATTTAGTAATAAATGTTTTTAGAAATATGATTCTTCCTCTGAATGTATCTTTGACCACATCTCATTTCAATTATTACCCAAGTAGTAGTAACTAAAGTTTTGATTTCCTTCCTGACCCAGGAATTATTCAGAAGACTTGAGTTTAATTGCCACATACTTTAATTTCTTCAGAATAGTTTAGAACTTCATGATATTTAGAGGATATATTTAATTTTCATAGAATAAGGTATGATAAACTGAAGGCCAGCTATATGAAGATTTTCTTAAGTGACAGAGGAGTAGTTTTCTGTTCTGCATGGACCTTGATTTCTGAAACAGGAAGTAGACAGAAGTGTGGGGAGGATATAGACAGGGAGAGAGAGAAGTTATTCTTGTTGACTTTTAGATGAGCACAGCATGAGTGGGCTGTTGATTCTATTTTTTGTTTAGTTTTATTTTCCTTCTAGTTACTAGAAAATCATCTGATTTTATTTTTATTTCTGATTTTTCCTTAATTTTATATATACTTTTTTCTGATACATAGGTTTCAATGTTACTGCAAGTTTTCTTTTTTCTTTCCTCATCAAGATGTTTAAAAGTTCTACCTCATAGTCTCCCATATAGCTAGATGCTTTAAAGAAATCATTGTGAAATTAATATGTGATTGATTTATAAAAATTTTAAAATATAAAATATAAATTCAAATGTATTACTTTATCACCCAAAGATAATTAGTAGCTTTCGATGCATCATAAATATGCTTGCTTATGGTAGAGCAATACGATGATACTTCTTAAAAATTGAAATCATTCAGTAAATATATGTAACTTGAACAGCCACTCAACAATATATTGTGTTTTCCTATATTACTATTCTTGTGTTACATTGTTTCAAAAAGGCTGCCATTCAATACTGCCATTATTTATATATACTCATTTGATGAACCTGTGTATATGTTATCATACCTGTATATCAATAATTCATATTTATATATAGATACATGAACACACACACATATAGTCTTTTGCTACTATGAACTTCCTTATTCACATATTCACATATTTTTTATATATCCCTATGAGTTCCTAAATTTCCTCAGTAGAATTTCTGGGAAAAGGACGCGTCAGCACTAGGAAGTTTTTGTTCAGCATTGCTTAGATTAGTGTTATCTATTTGTATTCTGAACAGCAGTGCCTTGAGGCTCAATGGGCATTACCATACTCTCCTGGGGCTTCCATCATGAAATATTATACACTGGGTGGTTCAAACAGCTGAAATGTATCTTCTCACAGTTCTGGAGACTAGAAGTTTGAGATCGAAGTGTGCCAGGTTTGATTCTGGAGGTCTCTCCTTGGCTGGCAGATGGTTGTCATCTCATCGTGTCTAAACATAGTAGTCCCTAAGTGCATCCATGTATCTGGTGTCTTTCCATGACCAACTTTCCTCTTCTCCAAGATTGGAATAGAGCCCCACACCCATGGACTCATTTTAATTTGATGGTCTCTTCAAAAGTTCTGTCTCCAGTCACATTCTGACATCCTGGGAGTTAGAGTTTCAACCTATGAAACCTACACAATTCAGCCCTTACTTAACATCTTTGCTAGAGAGGAGACAATTAATGCTATCTAGTTGTTTTCTAAAGTTGTATTTCTCTTATTAGTGAGCATGAACATTTTTATACATTTTCTGACCATTTATATTTCTTTTTATTTTTTCATATTCATTATCTAATTCTGTATATTCTTATTTATCTTATTATTCTATATTCTTATTAAAGATATATATATATATGTATATATTTATTCAGTAAGATATATACAGACTTTGCCTGGCATGGTGGAGCATGCTTGTAATCCCAGTGGCTCCGAAGGTTGAGAAAGGAGAATTACAAGTTCAAAGCCAGCCTCAGCAAAAGCGAGGAGCTAAGGGACTCAATGAGACCCTGTCTCTAAATTAAATACAAAATGGGGGGGCTGGGGATGTGGCTCAGTGGCCTAGTGCCCCTGAGTTCAATCCCTGGTATTTCCCCCCAGGAAATATCTTTTTATATGTATATAAAAAGATATATACATATATTCATATATACATATCATTATATGTATACATATCATTAAGAGCTTTTAATATATTGTAAATATGGACGACTTGTCAAATATATTGAAAATATTTTTCTTCTGTGCCCATTGACTTTTTTTTTTTTTTTGGTACCTAGGATTGAACTCAGGGGTTCTTGACCACTGAGCCACATCCCCAGCCCTTTTTTGTATTTTATTTAGAGACAGGGTCTCACTGAGTTGCTTAGCACTTCGCGGTTGCTGAGGTTGGCTTTGAACTCTCAATCCTCCTAGCTCAGCCTCCCAAAGGGATTACAGGCATGCGCCACTGTACCCGTGTGCCCACTGACTTTTAATAATGTTCATATCATTTTGATATATAAATGTTTAAAATTTTTAAGTAGTTAAAAATCTGCCAATACTTTCCTTTTCTAGGATGTTAACCAGTCTTCCTAAGTGATTCTTGAAAAATACACTGTGTTAGCTCTAAGGGCTACCTTTTGCAGATTAAATGATTGCATATATGTGAAGAGATGTATTTATTTTTATATTTGAGGATCTTGATATTATTTACTAACATACTTTTGCAATATATTTTAGAACAATTACAGGACAGACATTGTATCTTTTTTTTAATATTTTTTTTTAGTTGTAGATGGACACACTATCTTTATTTTATTGCTTTGTATGTGGTGCTGAGGATCGAACCCAGGGCCTCACGCATGCAAGGCAAGCGTTCTACCGCTGAGCTACAATCCCAGCCCACGCTGTATCTTTTTTTGGAAAAGCTTTCCCCTTCTGTTTCTTCTTGCTATCCCTCCTTCAAATACATTTTATAATCAGTTCAAAAAAATGTCTGCATTTTCCAGTGCTCCCCACCCCAGTCCTATTGGGACTGGCGCTTGTAATTGCCTTAAATAATTAGATGGCACCAGTTTTACCTCCTATCACGTGCCAGAGACATCCCCACAGTAGCACCAGGTTTCATTCAGTAAGCGGGGCTCCATACCTGCCCTCCTGCCTATCACTCTGAGTTGGGGGTAGTGACCCAGTGGGAGTGCATTCCAAGCATCCTCTATCTGCCTCCCCATCAGGAACCCAGGAGAATCACAGCTTTGACTCCACTTGCTTTTTTCACACCTCCTTTGTGTTTGAGATTCACAGAGATATGTACCTTTTCTGAAAATGACTAGATTGCATTATATCCTTTGATAATTTGCTATTGCTGTTTAGAACTGAGGAGCTTCCAAAGCATCAACCTATAATGCCTTTTAGAACAGAAATGCAATTGATCCTGAATTTCTCCTTGGTAATTGGCTGCTTTATGGAACTCTTGTTAGTTTTCACGTTTCATTGATTCCCTTGGGTTTTCACAGATATTACTAACCTGAAAATCTTACCAATTTGGTATACTCTTTGCAATGTTTATAATGCTTATTAGTATTACTGTTTGTTCCTTTGCACCAGCTAGAATTTTATCTGCTAGATAAAAGAAGAGTGCTTTTATGAGGAATCTTAAGGAAACAGGTTGCGTGGACTGGGCTCCAAGAGGTGCATGTGGTCAGAACACCTCTGTGTGGGAGACTAATCCAGTTCTATGTATTTTTCAATGCTGTCCTAGGAGTAACTGATCTCACAAACTGACTGATTATAAAATCATGAGACATCTATTTTTTCCTAAAACTCTGTAGAGCATACATTGGTCCATTGTCATTTCGTTCTTAAGGTTTGGGAAAAAGAATTTGAGATTTTTTTCTTCTTCTCTGCCTGGACTTTGTGTTGGTTCTTTGTTTTTGGACTTTTGGAGTATTTCTCCGGACTCTATCTACAAGCTGTTCTTTTTTTCAAGAACATCACCTCATATATGGCTTACCATTTGTTCTGCATACTCATAGCTTTTTCAGTTCAGGACTATCTCTGATGATTACATCTTATCTTTTTTCTGTCTGCTCTAGACTCTTCTTTAAAAAATTAATTATTATGGAATTGGGTATGTAATCCCAGTTCCTCAGGAAGCTGGGACGGGAGGATTGCAAGTTTGAGACCAGCCTGGGCAACTTTATGAGACCCTGACTCAAAATTTTAAATAGTCATCATAATAATAAAGGGCTCAGGGATGTGTCTTAGTGGCAGAGCACTTGCTTAGTATGCATGAGGCCTTGGGTTCAATCCCCAGCACTACAAAGAAACAAAAACAAAAACAAAACAAAAAAATATATATATACACACAAAACAAAGCAAAACAAAAAAATAAATATATATTTCTTTTTAAAAAAATATATTGTTTTAGTTGTAAATGGACACAATATCTTTATGTTATTTATTTTTATGTGGTGCTGAGAATCGAACCCAGTGCCTCACACATGTGAGGCAAGTGCTCTACCAGTGAGTCACAATCCCAGCCCCTATATATATATATATTTCTTTTGTTGGGTCTGTTTTCTGTCCTCTAGTTCATTATTTTTATTTCTTTAAAATTCTATCTCTTCTGTTAAAGATTTTAATGTCTCAGTCGGGCGCAGTGGCACACACCTCTAATCCCAGCACTTAGGGAGGCTGAGACAGGAGAATCACAAGTCAAAGCCAGCCTCAGCAACAGCGAGGCACTAAGCAACTCAGTGAGACCCTGTCTCTACATAAAACACAAAATAGGGCTGGGGATGTGGCTCAGTGGTCGAGTACCCCTGAGTTCAATCCCTGGTACCAAAAAAAAAAAAAAAAAAAAAAAAAGATTTTAATGTCTCTAACATATTTTGTTTCCTTAGAGGAAACAAAGAAATTGCTTTTCAATACCTTATATTTCATTTTACTATGTTGTTTCTTCATCTCATATTTTATTAATATTTTTGTTTTCTGAAGGCCTAGTATATCTTTCTGACCAATGTTTCTTTTTTCTCTTAATGTGCCTATCTCTGTTATTCTCCTTTGTATCTTGCATGGTATATTCTCCTGCTTTCATGGAAGAGGATCTCTTTCCCTCTATTTATCCCTGAATGAGGAACAGGCTACCCAGGCCCATCAGCCATGTGGGAAGCTGTCTTTTCTGTTATCTCTGGCTGTCTTCTTCTACATGGTCCTTGTCTGGTGACACACATTTACATGACTTGCTCCCTAGTTGGGATACACAGAGGGGCGTGGGAAGAGAGTCCAAGCCCATGAGCAGTGTAAGGTGGGGAACTTTATCTTTCTGGCTTTGGAGGAGCAGCTTCCTGTACTCATCTTTCTGTTGGATCCCTCCACATCACTATGCCTGGTCCTCTTATTTATGATGCATTCACAATTAAATATAAATGTCTCTTCTCAAGTCTTAGTAAATTCTCTCCTCACTCCAGCCCTCGCTCTCTGATGTACCCTTTTAGAACCCATTGGATCTTTCAGCACTCTTTTGAGCGGTGCTGATTCCAGGGGTAAAAGATTTTCTTTCTTTAATTATTATTATTATTATTTTTTAAACCAGGGATTGAACCCAGAGGTGCCACATTGAACCCACTGAGCTACATCACATCCCCAGCCCTTTTTTTTAAATTTTGAGACAGGGTTTCACTAAGTTGCTTAGGGCCTCACTAAGTTGCTGAGGCTGGCTTTGAACTTGCAATCCTTCTGCTTCAGCCTCCCAGGCCACTGGGATTATAGGCATAAAGGGGCTTTCTGAGAGGTGTGGCCCTTTTTTCTTCAGATCCTTTTCTATTGCCTTACCTTGACCCTCTAACTCAGAGGCTGCTTAAAGAATCTCTTCTGTTCCCAGAGTCTGCTAAGATGAGGGCCTCAGCGGGGCTGCGTTTCTTTGTGTGAGCTCTGAGTAAAGTGGATATGTCTTTTTCAGCTTCTGCAGGCCTGTATTTCTTGGCTTATGATTCTTTCCATCCTTTTCAGAGCTAGCAAAGGTGAGTGTAGTGCTTCTTCTATCACATCTCTGACTTTTCTTCTCCTCCCTCCCGTTTCCAAGGACCTTTATTATTATACTGGACCCATCTGGGTAATCTTGGATAATGTCTCTATTTTAACGTAAAATGATTGGCAACCTTAATTCTGTCTGCAAACATAACTCCCCTTTGCTAGCTAATGTAACATATTCATAGGCTTTAGGGCTTAGGACATGAACATATCGGGGAGACCATTATTCTGCCTCCCAAAGTCTTAGTATCTTCTTCAACTATAGGATATCTAGCGCCATTTCTTTTGAGCTTATTTCTGACATGGTCTTGATTCTCTTCCCTACTATCTGTCACTGATGCCACTTTTTCTGCATTTTATGTTGAGTGGAAGCTAGATTGTCAGGTCACCAGTTTTTCTGGAAGTGCAGATAGAATTTATTATCAAAGGAATCATGTAACTTTGTTAGGAAGATTGTCCCAGGAGTATGTTTATGTATCTATTATTAAAACTTTAGCTATTCACATTCCGCTGCCTCTATTTCCCTTGCTTTTCTCTTGCTCTCTCAGGAATTCCTCCTCCAGTTTCATTATCTGGGAACTCTTGTTCTCATTGCTCATTCCAGCATGAGATGGATAAGGGTCAGTATAAAACTCCATTGTCGTTTTTGATTTTCACATAAAGAAATAGACTAGGGAAGAGGTCAAAGGCTTCTCTTCTCATAATTAAGTGTACTCAAGGCAATTCTGTTGTATTTCTCTTTTATAAGTATTAAAATCTATTTATCAAAAACTTTTCACACATGTTTTCCATTAGCATTGAACTATAGTGAATATTTGGAAGATATCATGGTTTTTGATGGTCCCCAAAGGAAACTACTGAATTTTTTCCAGTCCATTTTGCATCCATTTTTATGACGTGAAAACTATGTTTTATTCTACTTTACATTGTGCTTTCAAAATATCAAGGGTTTCAATTTCTATGAAAAACTTTTTTGGATTTTGTCTCATGCATTAAGATTCCCATGGGCACATTATTTCCTTCACATTTTTACATTTTCAAGATTATATGGCATTGTAAGATTTACTTATTTTTCAGGGATTAGCTTTCCTACGAAATTGGAGAGTTTGTTTGTTTTGTTTTTATATTTTAAAAAATCCCTCGTTGGCTTATGGCAACATCCCGGACTCCATCCTGTATCAGCTAATATCCCAAAGAATAAACTGTCCCAAATGGAACCACAATCTTAAAATGTTTCTTTATTACCAATAGACTGCAAGATTCATTTCTTTGGTCCCCTTAAGATAGCATTTCATTTGGAGTGGAGTCCTTTTGATTTTTTCTTTTCTGCACTTAATGACTTAGATTTTTGTTTGGCTATGTGACCTAAACACTATTCAGATCTACTAGTGGTGTCAGCTTTCTGTGCTGACAGAACACCCCATGTGCTAACTCTCAGCTTGGGTCCCCTGATATAAAGTTTGCTGGGAGGAGTTGCTGAGCACTGTCCATCTTATCTACAGACTTGAGTGAGGAGTGTGGCATTTCAGTGACACCAAGCCAGGGACCAAACTGTTCAGACATACCATTCAACACCTCCCTCTCAGGGCCCAGACAGGCATTCCTGTTTCTAATCAGTACATTTATGGTCTTGGGAACAACAACCACTACCAAAAATTGCCTGTCACACAGAATAAGAAGTATGGCATTTATCCTACCCAGTGGCTGTTGAATGGATTGTGTACTAATTGATTTCACTGAAATGTATTGTTCAAGAAAAATTAGGAACAAATAGCAGCCAGGCAAGGAATGCATAGGAACCAATTGTTAGAATAGCAGCCCCGCAGTCAAGAATTTGAAAATAGGCTTCATAAGTATCTAAATATATTTAATATTCCAATAAACAAGTAAATTTTGGCATTCAGACCTCTGAACTGGGACACTATCTCCATCAGAATCTGACTTGCTATAATTCAGCTTCGCTGTATTCTTAAACCTGTGGGGTGGGGTGGGCATCTGTCTTTGGCTGGCACAGGATGAGTTGGTGCTATCACACATGGCAATAACCTAATTCCTCCTAGTGGTTGTTATAGTTCTCATGGGAGACAGTTTCCTAAATATCAAACATCAGTGATCGATTAAATAAAACATGGTCCATAATTAGGTTATGAGGCAGTCATTAAAAATCATA
This sequence comes from Xerus rutilus, assembly GCA_028644305.1. Lineage (NCBI taxonomy): Eukaryota > Metazoa > Chordata > Mammalia > Rodentia > Sciuridae > Xerus > Xerus rutilus. The sequence goes on along the minus strand of CM053408.1, from coordinate 19,446,141 downwards.
TTATTTAAGAATATTGAAAAAGAAGGTAAAATATTAATTATTACCAAAGGGCAAGAGGCAATAGGATACAGAAAGTACCCTGGGAATCAGGATATCCTGAGGTTATATATGAGGAATCAACTAAAATTATTAAAATGTATCCAAATGTTTTCAGTATTTACCCCTGGATGTTAGCACTAGAGTAAAGTTTCATTTTTTAAAAAATGCTATCCTCCTATTTCTGGATATACTACGGAGATCATACATTCTTATTATAATGGGGAAAAGTTATTTCTAACAAAGAAAGAAAAGAAATGCTTAGAGCAAATATTCCAAGCCTGGATTATCCAGTTATAAACTCTGTTGGATAAGATTTAGAGTTTTATCAGGGATATTTAATCCAGAGATTTGGACTATATTGAACAGGTTCGAGGTTGGTTGAATATAATTATTAAGTGAAAATTAGCTCTCATTTTATCATTTCAAAAGGACATCTTACACATGAGTACAAGAATAAATGTACTCATTTCCAACATGTGAAATAATAAAAAAGCTTTAATTGTATATTTTTGAAATAACACAGATACCCCAGAAGTGTATACAATTTTTATGTTTTATGTATTCGTTAAAAATAAATTAGTTTTTAAATTTTTGTATTTTCTCAGTGGGAAAATGAAAAATAAAACTAGAGCAATAGTACAGAATAATCACTTTTTATTTGTGCAGAGAGCCAAATTTAAGCTGTGTGTGTTCACCCAAGTAATTCTTTTTTAGATGTTATTTGAATCACAGTTAAATATTATTTGGGATAAGTGATTATGGACATTTGGTTATATTACATAAAGATCTACTAAGTGCTCAATAGGTATTGTTTTCCTTGATGAATGAATGAAGGTCTGTTTTCAGTCAATGTCCTGCAGAAATAATACTGCCAGTGACTAATGTCACTGTTTACCCTTTGATTAAAAATAACAATTGCACAGAGAGCTAACCCTCCATGTGCACTTTGAGCTGGGAGCATGTTACGCTCGGTTACTCTGTGTTCTACCATAGCCATGACATTTTCTTTTAGTACTTTTTTCCAGGACACACAAAAATTCAAAAAGCTTTTTGAACAAGCTTTTTGAAATTGAGCTCTCATTTTCTTTATGGCACAGGGGAAGAGGAAGGGGAAATTGGAGGATGCTATATCATAATCATATATCAATAATTTCTTCACCCAATGAAGGCAAGATGGGGTTATGAAACAATGGATTAGGAATGCAATTGTGGGGACCTCCCTTCGCTTTGTGATTAATTTGTGTCTGCCAGTCACTCTGTGAACCTCAGCTTTTTCATGGGAAAACCTAAAGGACTCTTCCAAAATTAGGTGTCAAATTGCCGAGGACTGGGAAAGCTACAGAATCTGGCAATAGCAATGCAATTGAAGAGGAAGAAGTGAGGGGACCAGTCTCCCCTTTTCTGATCAGATGGGCATCTTGTTTGTCTGTTTTGCAAAATGGTTAGTTTGTCTTTCTTTTTTTAAACTTCCAAAGCAAAACGAACAACATTCACCACCATCCAGAATCGTTGAGGTGGGATGGGCATGGAGCCACTTGTTCAGACAAGTGGTCCCATCCAAAATTGATTTTAATATATATATATATACTGAAATTACATATATTTACATAAATAAAAAATATATAAAGTATATAAAAATACCAAATATTTATATATTTATATAAAAGTATATATAAATACATGACAGTGTTTGAGAATGATATTTAAAAGCTTACTCACTCTACAGGATGGCAGTTCACCTTTTCAAGATGCTTTGTTCTGGAGGTGTGGATGAACACTAACTAGCATGTCATTACATTCTGTGGTTACTTCAGTGCTGGGAAGAAATCAGAAGCCACAAGCTCAGAGTGGTAGAATCACTGCAAAAGAACCAGATCTGATGGTTCTGAAAAAGATCTCCCCTAGGAAACCAGAATAACGTGCATTCTGTTGAATCACCCACTAGCTAGGAGCAGGAGACGCTTTGCCTTCCCTGTCAACAAAAGGAAGCTAACCCTTGTCCACTCTCATATTCCACTGGGATCATTGTGGGAGTCAACTAAAAATGTCTCTCAGATGCTCTCTGCAGGGTCATAGTACTTAAAGGATTGTGGAGGCCATCGTGGGGAAAACTTCACTTGGCATTCTGGTCCATGAACTCAGATAATTTTAGGATTTCTTTTCCCTACTCAGAACTGAACCACTAATAGCTGTTAATGTTCCCCAAATGATTATTTCATTTTCGAGCTTGAGTGAGGGAGAAACTAAGGAGAGGAACTTTTATATAAAAGGCTCTGAGTGTTTGAGATAAAGTAAAGCATGATGCTTTTGTTTTAGCCTGGGTGGCTAGCTGTCCTGTGATCTGAAAGGCCTATGGGGACCTACGTCCACCACTGCGAGACTTATTGACCTTGTACTTACATGTCCTCAGCCTCATGGGTCACCTGAGGCTTCCTGGGACCACAGTAAAATAATTAGCACCCTTTTCCTGCTAGAATGTTTATGTTCTCTTTGATTTCAGGGGATTGGTCTTATAAAATAGAAGACCAATATTTTACAAGGCTCAATAGTGTTTTAATGACGAACTAAATTTGCATCCCACAAAGATGCTGCTTCTTTCTTCAAATAATCAAGACTTCCTTGATAGTATGATGTAAATAAAGCGTAAACTAATTACAATTTTACAGAAGCCGACTAGATCTAGAATTGCAGTGACAGATTCCCAGACTGCAAAAATAAATGCTGCACCAGTGTGCCTCTGTGATGTCATCCAATGTTATCAGCTCACTGAGTGAAGTGTGCCAAATGCTGTTCAGTATTTGGGAGTCTTAATTCCATTGCTTTAATTGTGTGGAAGTTAACAAACTATATTTTTCTTAAGTTATATATTAGCTCAGAAATAAAATGTCAATGTATTGGCATAATATAGACCAAGGACCACATACAGACAAAATCTTGTTTGGTTCAATCTTAGATTGGTTAAGTCTTTTGCTGTGACAATAGAATTTTCCATTTCCAAATGGGATCAGATCATTTCTTCGCTGTTTGAGGTTATTTTGAGTGCATACATTTTCTTACACATAGGTTGACTTGTGCTGCTTTTTTTCTTTCTCTTTTGAAATTCTGTGCATCATTCCAGGTCCTACTCAAATCCTTTCTTCTTACAAGAAAACTTTCCAGCTATGAATGGCTCACAGTGTTCTCTTCCTTCTATGAACACTGTTGGAATATGATTAGAATTTCCCTTGTCTTTATTTGTGGGTAATCATTTTATCTTCTGTTTCTTTGGTAATTCCTACAACAAATGAGCACAATGCTGATATTAAGCTCACAAGTAACAAGTGAGGTTAATATTTAAGCTCATAAAATATATGTTGGTTAGTATTCCTAGAGTAGATGAATGAATAGGTCCTCAACTGGTACAATATTATTTTTACTGCCTTTAGCAGTAGTTTCTGAAATCTAATTCAGTGTTCTGGAAGTAATCATGTTAGTTGTAATAAGAACAGAAATATAATTTTGTAAGAAGAAATCTCATCTTTTGTGTTATTTTGAGGTAGACTGGATGAACAGAAAGGAAATATCAGCTTAGAACATATTAGCTTAGCTCTTAGGTTAACCTAGAGTCAGAGTCTGGCCGGTAGTACACAGTAGTCCAGGGGAGCTTTCCTAACTTTGGGACATGGGTGCTTGGGCCTCTGTATTTGCTATGTGCCTACTGTTAACTCACCTCTAGTTCATTCCATTAGGTTTATCACCTCCTGAGCTCCTGAGCAATTTCCTGGTTATAAGCTGATATCTCACCTGTCATCTCTATAGAGAAAGAAAGTACTAACTGGCAATCAGGCATTTCTACTGGACCAATAGTGGGTATTTTGTGTACTCTAAGTGAATAAATTGTCATCTTATTCATAAGTCTTTATGCATTTAGCTGAGGCAAGTCTACACCCAGAAAGATCACCTTTCTCTGGTCTCTAAGCCTGCAAGGCTGAGTCCCAGACTCTTGGCTTTAGGAGGCCTTTCTCTTGGAAACTTCTGTATTTCTTGTGCAGTTATCTTTACATTTAAAGCACTAAGAAGAGCTAGAAAGAGATAAAGTATTTTTTTCTCAAAAACATTAAATATTTTAAGCACAAAGAACATAGCAGCATACTACTGAATACAGAACACACATCCTCTCAATCTTCCTAAATATTTTCCACAGGAGATATGGTTGATCTTCCAAGTGCAGTTCTGAGGGATGGCACTTAGTTTCTTGTTTTAAGTATCTAAAGAAACATTATGAGGAAAAAAATAAGGAACTTTCATAAAAACTGAAAAAGGAATAAAACATTCCATTTTTTAAAAAGTCTCATAAACACCGACCAGCAATTTAACTTTTCTTGTTCTGTTGGCTCATATTGTGTATATAGAAGAGACACTGTGTATTTATAGAAAGCAAGAGACAGAGAACGCAGAAGGAGGTCATTATGGAGACCCAAGATGGCCAAGACTGAAGATTTTTCACTTTTAAGTACCTATATAGCAGAGGGATTCCAATAAACTGTCTACTGAAATCCTAATTTATCAAGTTTTCACACTAGGCTGGAAGAGAATTATGAGCCCATTTGGCTATCCATGGCAATTGGGAACAGGTGGGAAGAAACATAGATTAAGGAGATCTAAGCCATGGGAGAGGGAAGCTGGGCTGTGAGGGATTTTGGGCTCTATAATATAGTCATAATTATGCTTTTAACTCAACATTTTTTAAAATCTAGAAGCAGCAGAGTCTGTTTATTTAGAATAAATAAAAGGCAGTCACCATCTTTAATTTGAAGCATTTCAGAAGGGTTGAAATGGAAATCATTTTGAAAATTTCTTCTTATGATGCTGAGAAGTGATAGCATTGGTGGAAGAATCCTCCTGGCATCTCACATTTTCCTATTTTCTTATAAAAAGTGTGTGTGGAACTGAGACTTTAAGGTATGTTCTCCCCCTAGAGATATGTATTCTTTGGATATTTTCATGGACATTTTCTTTGTGTTTTGTAGGAAGATTTAAATTTGGAAGACATCACTTAAAGACACTTCACCTAGATTTTTAACACAATGACAATAGCTAATTTTTTCCAATACTTTTTGCATATCCCATGTGATCTTCTCACCAACTCTGTGAGAAGTGCAGTATATTTAGTGCCACTATTTAATTTAAGTCAAGTGGCTTGAAGTAGGTTTAGTGATTACATGCATGGTGGACCCAAGAGCTTGAACCCAACAAAGCTCAGTCTCTTAGCCACTACTCTCTGTTGCTTCTTGGATGAAGTTCTCACATCTCTAGCAAAGGAGGTAAAAGTGTTAGGACCTAAATTTAACAATTACACAGAGAAGGTTCTGGAAAGATGATTAGAAACTTTTCCCACTTCTTCAGGGAGAACCCTCCGAATTGTTGGGTGGGAGTAACAGTGTGCTTTGGAGTTAGGTTTAGGTTAATTGTGTTGTTTTCCTTTACATTTAATATCAAGGACACTAGGGAATATCTCTAATAAGTGCTAATTTTACTCCTTTGTTCCCATATCATATGAATATCTCATTGCATAAAACACCTAATGGTGTACTCAATATTAAATGTTCACAGAACCCTTCTTTTGGAAATATGAAGAAATATCTGCACCCCAAAGTACAGTCAGTCCTCACCATTCACAACTTATATATTTAGAATTAGCCTACTTAGTAAGATTTACTTGTCAATCCTAAGTCAATACTCAGTGGTGCTTTTACAGCAATTTATGGGTATGTGGGCAATTATGGCATATGTCTGTCACCAGACACATGCTCTCTCTGCTGGGGTCAAACAAGAGGACACCTTGTCTTCCTATTTCAGCTCTTGTATGGTAAATGAGTGACCTTAACCCATCTATTTAGTGTCACAATTTCTTTTGTGCATTCTTGCATTTTTTCTTGATGATCTTGCTGTTTACAACAGTCCCAAGCATAGTGCTAAAGAGCTGTCTGGTGGTCCTAAACACAAGAAAGCTACCATGTCTTACAGAGACAATGTATTTGTCAGATAAGCTTCATTGAGGCATGAGTTAGTGCTGCGGCTGAGAGGTTGATATTAATGAAGCAACGATACTGAACATCTTGAAAAAGGAAGAGGAAATTCACTGATGTGTACCTGAGGCCCCACTGGAAAATGATAAGGTAACATCCATAGTGTGAGATGAAACTATGGAGAAGACAGAAAAGTGACTAAATTTATGGATTCATGAGATGACAACTGACTTTTAAAAGCATAGTGAACAGCATTGTTAGGGGACTGAAAGCCAAAGAAATTTACAGTCACATTACCCAGAGTAAGGAAAATGTTAAAGCCATCTTCTCTTCCAGGGCTGGCTTGCATGTTTCTGAAGGGAATACAGTATAAAAAATGTTAGACTTGCCAGCAAGGCAGGTTGTGGAAATTTGGAGGCTGCTGAAGAATTTTTAAAACACCTGCTAAATGTTATCCAGGGAAAATATTATAATGGAAGAGCTGATTTTCACTACGATGCCACTGGCTGGATTCATAAACTTATATGCTGCAAGTGGTGTGTTGGGTGAAGGCAGGGATATGATCAGAGGCTCACAGGAATCTGACCTTGTAGCTCCTCTAGGAGCTATAGTTCAGCATGTACAAGTCAGTGACTATGGTGACTTTGTAGAACATAATTACCACAAAGAGACAGAACCATCCATTGAATATTCACTAGAAATAACAGAAAGGACACTAAACATCATTTGACTTCTCTGGAAATGAGCATTTTTGTTCAACATTTCTTGTTTCCTTTCTCTGTATGACGGGGCTGTCATTTTCATGATGATCTCAAATGAATTCCGTATGAAGGAAAAGCTTTTTCCTGTTAGTCCTGATAATCTGGGAGTCAAAGAACTTTGACCCCATGTGCCAATATCTGTCACATTACTTTGGAATGAAACAGTCATCTTCTGGGTTTGAAGATTTTGCAAGCTGGAGTGCAGTGTTTGACAGATGAGGGGACTTGAAGTGGCAGTGGCATACTACTTTTGGATGAGTCCTTTCACCTGGGAATCAGGGAGCACCATCTCCTTATTCAGAAAACGTGCTTCATGCCATCCCCCTGGGAAAGAAAGGAATGTCAATTAAAAATAGGAAATTGGATTTATAAAAAAGAAAGTTGAGCAAAGAAATACTCTTTAGGAGCATCCTTTCCAAGTTTGTTCTTTCTGAGGACTAGGATCTTGACTTAAATAGGAAGATTCTACTGGTTGAAAAATCTGTATGTTGCAATTCTTGAAAGACAGCTTTGAACACTTTATAAAGCTTGCAAAGGCCAGGGCTCAAATCAGTGCTGGGAAAATAGTAGGTATTTCATACCTACTTTTGAAATAGAAAAGTAAATGAATTATTGATAATTAGCCAACACTGTGGAGTGATAATTACATGTAAGTGTACACATAAACATTCACACACACACACATAACACAGGTGACAAGGACTGTGCAGATATGCCATGAAGTCTTATTATGATTTCCAATTATTCTTCCTTTATGGAATTGGCAAGGAGTGTGGCCAAGAGAACATATTCTTTTCTGATCTGGTTTGAATTCTTCTTGCATTGTCCAAGTTCTTGCTGGAAGGTAAGCTCCAAGAGGACAGGCACTGGGTCTGTTTTGCTCACTGATGTCTCCTGCATATCTAGAAAGGTGAGTGGCATATAGCAGATGGTCAATGAGTAAATGAATGCTGTCAGGCTGCTGATGCCCTGTGTTATCTCCACTGGAGGGTTGGAGTGTCGGAGCCTTTTCAGATAGGTAGGTAACATTAAGTGCAGAGCCTTTATCGCTGTTTTGCTAGCATTATCTGGTCCCCCAACTCTGCTCTGAACAAAAACCATCTGCCTGCTTTACATGGGATTGCCTGATGTTGCTTATTTTTTTTTTTTTTTGCTTCTCTCTGATTATAGTGCTAGGACTGTATTTCTGTGTTTATTCTCTGCCATAATGTGATAAAGAAAGAGACACTTAGAACTCTCTTTAATGAGCATGTTTTCAAAGTGGACATCGTGTGGGGAGGTATGAAGAAGAACAGCTGTGGGTTTCCATCAACAGCTGGTCGTTGTGAGAATTAAACAGGCTTCTTATTTCCTAGTGGCAGGTGCTTCCTTAAAAGGAACACTCGTGGCTAGAGAAGAACCCATCTAGGCATGGCCTGCAGGGTAGAATTTTAAAGACTGAATAGTCTTCTACCCCATTGGCTATGTTCTCTAAAACAAAACAAAACAAAAAAAGATATTACTTTGACTTAAAAGCTAGGAAGATTTTTAGGAAATACAGTTTTTCAGTCTCTGTACCTGTTCATTTGTTGTGGGGCATAGTCCAGGAATCTGGATATTTATCTCCAAGTGGTCATCATGACAAGCTTAGAAATCACCAAGAGCAGTTGTTATGGACAGCGAGTTGGGTAGAGAAAATATCAGAGAGGAAGAAGATACCTACTATAGTTTATGAAAACCTGATGTCTTTTGTAAGATTGCTTCAATGCGATGCTTCCTATTTCCTATGTGCCGTGTTCCTGTGCTTAGGGGTACAGTTGAGGGTTTATCATAAGGCTAGGTGAGGCTGTGACCTGTTGATGGTACAGGCTAGCCTCTCTGTTATCCAAAGTCTAGCTTCATCTGGATTTTTCACTTTGCTCTCTTCTGTGATATCACTCCGTTGGCAGCACTGAAAGAGTCTAACTGGCAATGTTTATTCATAGAAATTAGATTTGACATAAGCTGAGCAATAACATTTTTTAAAAAACTGTAAAGCTCTTTATACAACTGGGGTGTTGTTATCACTACTAAGAAAAAATGGAAGCTATTATTGCTTGCATCTTGTGAGTGCTTTGAGGAATTGATATAGCCAACATAGACATGGTCAGTAGGAAGGGTCTTGCTGTGCCTGGTGGTCTAGCCTCGGATGAGGGCTATGTGAAATAAATGGTGTTGGCTTATGCTCTAAAACCCCAAGAGGACACATTTTTCATATTGTATCTTTTGGCAGTGTTTTAAAAATATCTTCCAAGATTATTACTTTTAAATTGTTCTACATAATCCCTACAGTTGTACATCCTGATAAATACATGGTTTCTCTAGTGGTTTTCTTTCTTTATCCTTATCCATATAGGCACATATTTTTATGATACTGATGAAATTTTCTCAGTTGATTTTTTTCTTTTCACTAAACATTTTTCTCATTGCTCCTAGTCCTCATAATTCCAATGGCAATGTTTAAATATTATTTACTATTTTGTTCAGTAATTCTATTAATAGACAGTTAGGTTGCTTCCAAATTCTACTGTTATGAATAACCCTGAGATTAATATAATACCCTCATGTCAACAGCTCTCTGTCCCTTGTCCCCAAATTGAATTCTTTTTTTTTTTTTTGGCCAAACATTCAAATGTGAGATTATAGTTGCAAAAGAAGGGAACATTTTTCAGCTCCTGATAACTATTAGAAAATCCTCTGTGCTTGGTTTCTTTATCCCTAAAATGAGATTATAATGGTATGTAAAGTGCATGCAGTACACGTTGGCTCCCATAGCTATTGCCACCACTATTAATACTAGTTATAACTATATGTGTTATTTTGATGAAAGTCAGCTTTATTTTCTCAAATGAAAATATATTAATACAATGTTGATCATCAGAATGCTTATGTGTAAATATATAAATATGTGTATATACAAATATATATATATAATTTAAAAAAAAATTATTCTTGTCTTTTTAAAATGATTCATAGGCTATTTGATTTTTGCCTTTCCTCCACAGGACCGCAGCTCTCCTGAAAGAATGATCTTAATTTTCTCTTTTTACCTTTCTTTTTCTGAGGAAACCACTTCAATTGGGAAAGTGTTTCTTTTATTTATGTTCTATTTGGTGAGGATAAAGCTAAACAGAAGGAGCAAAAGAAGTGCTGTGAAAAGAAACACCATTGTCTCCAGACTCAAATTTAGCAACTCATTCAGGATGATGTAAAAATCTGACCTCTGGCGGTTGTGAACTGTAGCTGCAGGTTAGATGCAGCAAGCCAAATTCCCAGCACAGGAAAAGGCACCCTGCTGAGGTAGCTAACCTGGTGTAGGGCTGATTGGTTTGTAAAGCTCTTTCAAATTTATTGTGATGACTGTTCTTTAAGTCGATTGAGACACAATTGCTTTCTTCTTTCTGAAGGAAGGAATAATTTCATAATTCAGTTTATCAGAATAAAGGGTTTTAAGTTAGTGTTCCAAAAAATGTAGTGTCCAAAATATATTTTCCTAAACAACCGGCTGCCACCACCTGACAATGTATGTATCTAGAAATATCAGAGGGAAAAAAGTGGATTGCTACCTCTTAGCAAAAGGGAACATCAGAAAGATTAAAATTCAATTTTTTTGGTCTTCACATTTAAGCAGAGAGCTACCTTATCTCCTAATTAAATATTTTCAAAAATTTTGCCTCTAGAATTTAGGGTTTTTTAAAAAATAACTAAAAATCTCAAAAATGATGTACAGGTATCGTTATCTATCATGTAATCAAAAGAGAAGAATAAAAGTTAAGGAAATAGAATTAGATCTAAGAGGTCATGAGGAATTCATGAAAATATACAGGAAATTATTTCATGAAATATTTTGTTTTTAATGGTTGTTTAAAATGATATGAGATTGATGCTCCTTCCCTAATGCTTGACAATAAATGTTCATATTAAATTTTTATTATCTTCCTCCTATAAAAATCTGTTTTCACGGTAATTAAATGAATTGATAGGGCATAACTGAAAACTAATAATTTGGTAGTGTGTTTACATGTATTTGTATACAAAAGCTATTGGAAAAGTAGAAGGAATTAGTGTATCCTAGTTATGTGTCTGGGTCACAAAAAATTATAGAATACAATGCAGTTGGTATTGAAAATGAGAGCTGCTTCTTCTATTATTTCCAGGTGGATGACACAGTTCCCTTTGTTCCCACCCCAAGTAGGTGTCAGTGTCTATGTTCTTGTCCCCAGTCAGGAAGGGGACTGTTGGTGACATGTCCTTTGCAAATTGGTTCATCAATTGTCCCCAACATCTGTACTGTTGACTTTGATTTCAAAAAAACAGTATTAATGCTTTCTGGTCAAATTAGCTCTAGATTTAGTGTGTCTCTCAATCTTTCCAAAATCAAATTTTTAAAGCCTGATCAATTTTTTAAAAGCTTACCAATGAACTCTGCTATTTGAATGTGTTAATTCTAATTACATGTTGAAGTTATAGATCATTTTGGAATTTGTATATTTGTTGCAAAAAAAAGTTCAGAAATACCAAAATACATTGAGGACAACAACATTCCATTTTAAAAATATCTTTTTTGTTTTTAATTTTTTTTAGTTGTTGATGGATCTTTATTTTATTCGTTTATTATTTACATGTGGTGCTGAGGATCTGAACCCAGTGCCTCACGCACAGTAGGCAAGCGCTCTACCACTGAGCTACAGCCCCAGTCCCCTTAAAAATATCTTGACATTATAGTTAATTACAAATGACCGTGGCTTTAACATTTGAGCAAAATTAATTAGTAAAAATGAATAGCCAATATCTACTTTGTGATACCTCTGTGCTAGGCACAGTTCAAGTTCTTATATGTATTACTTAGTGTGGTGCTCACAATGGTCCCATGGAGTAGCATTATTATCCCCAAGTGTACATACAAAAAAAAAATCCACAAGAAGGTTGGCCAACATAAAACAGTAAGTCATGAGACCTCAAAGCCAGGTCACCTGAGTACAAACTCTGTCTCTTTTACATAATGCAAATTTTAAGTTAAAAGACCTGCATATGGACTGATAATTTGTCTATGAGCCACACCTTAAAACCCAGAGGTATATAGAACAGCTTCATTAAATCAGTTGAAATAATTGGAAGGCATTCTAAACCATTAATCGATTTTTCCGGTAGGAAATGTATTTAAAACAAATCAGAAAGAGATGTATATTTTGGTAACATGCTAACAACATCGTTTCATTCATACTGTAATTTGCCTTGGCATTTTGAGCAACTAGGGAACTTGATTTAGGGAAGATTTTTTTCCCTCTTTATTTAAACCTTATCCTGGTTCCAATTTTTTTTTTTCATTTCGCAGAGCTTTAAAACATTGCCATTGGTGTTTTTTCTCACTAGAAATTAATGGTACTTCTAGAAATGTATTGTATTTTCATTTTCTTCTACTCCTGTCTGCTGTTCCTTACCCCAGTTGACTCCACACCCAAACTCCTATCTCCATCCTACAACAAAAGGTTAGCTTAAAAAAAAAAAAAGCAGTGCATGTTTATCAAAAAGAATTGTGTATGAATAAGCAGGAGAAACAATAGCATCAACAGGAACACCTGGCCATTCATTCCTGGGAAGAGGAGGAATTGGGGACTAGAGGAGAAGGCAGCAGGAGCGGCGGTTCCTCTAACGGGCTGTACCGGCAGCCGCGGGACAAGTTTATCCCGTAGGGTTAAGAGGGTTGACAGGGAGCCCCTGATCAGTCTTTCTGAGTGACAGGTCCAGGGAGCCCCATCTCCCGGCTGACCCGGCTCGGCGCCAGCCTCAGGACCAGCCCGGAGCTGCTGGGAAGGAGCCGCGGTGCCTCCCGCCAGTCAGCAGCCTGCGCACAGCCCTGGGCAGAGTAGTGCGCTCAAGGGGTCCCTCGGAGGATGGGAGGGAGGAGATGCTGTTCGTGGGGCTCAGAGTGTGGTGTTTCAGGGTGATGGAGAAGGCAGGGATGATGTTAGGAATGCAACTACTGCCCTCTGCGGACACAGATCTCTGATGGGCAATATGGCAAGAGGAAGGGCTCTGTTTCTACTTGCTAAGGAAAATCTGCACCTCCTGGTCTCAAGTTGACATAAAGCCACTCCACCACGGGCCGCTGTTAGCTGATACTTAGGATTATTAAACTGATGCAGCAAATATTTATTTGATGTGTAAGATGTACCATATACTGTTTTAGATACCAGGGTATAGGGCTCTCACAGAGCTGATAGTTTTTAGGGCTAGAACTTTCATAAAGAACTTTCAAAAGAGCATGGGGGCTGATACAGGTAATAGGCTCTTGGTCATGTTCACGGAATAAATGAAAGCAGTGGAATGTCCAGGGCAGAGAACAGTTACAAAGGACCAAGAGGTAATGGCCAGCAGTCAGATGACGAACCTGGTGCATGATGTGGTTTCCCAGTGGCGCAGAAAATAGTTTTCCTTTCACATAGCTGCTCCTAAAACCTTCTGGGGAATTCTTCTTCAAGAGTGTTCTTCAAGAGTGTTGGGTAAGCAACTCCTTACAGCTGCTCCTCAGAATTTGATGGGAGGTCCAACTGCTGGAGCCCACTCTGAAAAGCCAGAGAGGGCTCAGGGTGAAGTGGAGAAGACATATGTAGAAGGATCAGAAAGCAGGAGGTGGAATAAGGCCGAGGGCAGGAAGGAGCAGGAGACACAAACTGTTGGGGAAAACACTGCCCCAAAGTCACGTGGTTGGGCTGTCTTCCCCTTCTGGGGTTGGGGGAATTTCTGGATCTATCTGGGAAGGTCTGATTTACGCCAGGTAGGTCCAATTTCCCCCCACACTGAGCCATTTTATTCTTGGCTGAATGAAATGTAAACTGCCCTGCCCTTAAAGATAAATCATACATCCTGTTGCAGAGCCTGTTTCCAAGGTGAACAGTTGTACCACAGTGGTTTAGGGTGCCCCTGGCTGCCTGCAACTCTGGATCCTTTCTTCATTAGGATGCTTTAGAAACTGCTTCCCACACATCTTGCTCTTACAAACCATTTGGGCAGGTTGGAAGTGGCACTCCTGCCAGGGTACTGCTGCAAGATAGGGTCACTTAGATAATCCATCATGGATTTCCTGATAGGAAGAGGCCATAGGAAATTGCCTTGGCAGAAACCATGAAAATAAGAGAATCATGTCTGGCTTTTTTGTTGGTATTTTTGGGGTTTTGCTAAGGCAGATCCAAAGACTGGATTCTTCTAGACCAAGGGGGTGTTCTCAGCAATTGTACCATTGGGGTCAAGGATAATGAATAGTATGTGTGCTCCTGGTAGAGGCCTTTCCCCTTTCAGAATCCAATGTGTTGCTATGGGCTTTGTTCTTCCTCCTTGAATGGTGAATCCTAGGTTGGCTGTAGAAATGAAATCTAAGAACACAAAAATCACACAAGACCTGTGCCTGTGGCATGAGGGGTCTTTCATCAGATGCCAAAAATAGTTCCTGCTTTGCATAAATAAATCATCATAGCTGCTCTGTCTCCTGAGTTAACTTGCATGTTTTGTCTTAGTGCTTTAATCTATATACTGTTATTTCAGAAATGTTGGCTGGCTGAGCACACTAAAAATGATAAAACGTTTGGGCCCTTTTTCCTTGGCAAGTAACGGAGCAGTGTGAGAATTTTTTATTTAAATTAAATTTATTTTTGACTGATATATAAAAATATAGAAATTGTACATACTCATGAAGTACCAGTGTGATGTTTCCATTATGTGAGGTAATTTAAAGTTTGGTTGTTATTCTTCCTCTAAATAGTGGAGGGATCCTCATTCTGCGTTCTGCATGGCTCCACTGACTAGGTCTAATGAGATCTAAAAAGCCATTCAAACATATTGAGCAAATGACCTTTCCTAGCCAGTGACACATTATGGTCTGTGAACAGATTGAATTAGCAGAATTCCACAGTTCCGTAGCAAGATGAATTACTGAACTGCAGAGACAGAGGAATGTTATCAAAAAAAAAAAGTTATATTTTTGTAGCATGAATCTGGGAAAAAATAGAAAGAGGTCAGATTTGCCTTTATCTTTTCCCTTTTTGTGTGTCTTTTTCTTGCTTTGTCTAAGTAAAGTTTAGTGGTGTGTGAGCATATCTATGAATGTATATGTGAGCCTGTGTGTATGTCTGTCAGTGGACAAAGACCCAACCTCCAAAAATGATAACATTCAGCCTCCATCTTGAGTGCATCATTGGTTAAGCCAACACGGGCCAGAGTACCCTGGGCAGTGTACTTTTAAGAAATATGCCAATGTTTTTCCTCACTCAGGTCACATCTTTGTAAGAATCCTCAACTCTGATATGTTATGGTTTATTTTCATCTTCATTCAGAATTTCTTTCCTAAATGGCAGTCAACAACGTTTCAAGTCTTTCTGAAAAGAAAATATTCAAGTAATGCCTAAGAAAAAATATTAACTAAGACAAAAGGTTAAGGGGAAATACTCTGCTTATGTTGAACTCTCAAGATCTGTTGATAGCCCCAGAGAACAAGAAAATTCAGTCAAGAAAGCACTTATTGAAGAAATGTTTAAATCAACAAATTGTGATTAATTTTAAAATATGGATAAAACCCATAGACAAATTGCAACAATATTTCAAAAAAATTGTTTCCCTAATTGCCTCTATGTCTGCATCCACTTACCTACCTACCTTCTCTGTGATGGGTATGATATAAATTGGCATTCCTCTAAATAGTCCATCTACAAGATGCTCGGAGATAAATAGTTCCATAATAAAGTTTAGGAATCATGACTGCTATGTATGTTTCCCTCTCTGAAAGTTTTGAAGGACTGTCTGTTCTAGTGTCCAGAGAAGTCCTGCACTAGACAAACCCACTCAACTTTATTCATCCCAGTGTTAGCCAAATCACTTGACTCTCTTTCTTTTACAGTAATACTTGTTTTGTATTTTATTCACAAATGTGAGAAAATAGATAAATCTCTTTCAATAAGGACTTAAATTTTACCAAAATTGATACAAAAAATAAGTTGTAAAAATAGTTAAAAGAAATCTTACCAGATTAATATCCATGTAATAAAAATTTTAACTTAACGAAAGTTTCAAAATTTCATTTCTTTGTGGCTAATTTGTAGGAATCTTTAAGGAGCTCATACTTCCACATTATACATTAAAAATGATAAATCATTTTAGAATGTATGAAATGATGGGCAATATCTCTGTTCCTATGCTCTCCAGCCTAAGAAAGCCTCAGTGCAGTCATTATTAGGAATGTATGAAAATAAATTCTTAAATTCAATAATGGTAAGCCTTATTTCTTGGTATATTTAATAGCAATCCACTATAACTAAGATTAACCAACAATGTAAGGATGATTTATTTATTAGGATATCAGTTAAGATAATTATTTCAGAAGGTTAATAATGATAAACTATATGATCACAGAAAGATTTTGAAAGTTTGTGATAAAATTAAGCCTTTGTTTCTGTATAATACTATCTGTGATCTAGGACTTGAAGAATAATTTTTTAACAAGATAATCAGTGCCCAGCTTAAATCAATTACCAGCTTTATATTCAATGGTGAAAAACTCACTCCCTTTAACATAAAAAGTAGGATAAGAATGTTTGTTATTACTGCTGATATTTACACTTCAAAGCAATACAGTAAAGTACAAAGCACAGAGACCTGCATATAGTAAAATACAATAAGACACACAGAATTAACATTATTTTCTGATAAGTAAGCTAATTTATATTTAAAACCAAAAGAAATCATCTACCCTTTTTAAATAGTTCAGATAATTGATAGTACAGGATAAATGTGGAAATAATGGATAGATGTTTTTCTCTGAATACCTAAAGACTTTATTAGCTGAAGCTAAAGATCTCACTAACATTACCAACAACAACAACAAAATAAATAAGCCTAGGTGAATAAAACTTAAAGCATTTACTGAGTGATTTTCCCTTCTATAAATGATGACTAGAACAAAAGATGTGGTCTGTTGTTAAAAAAAGTAGATTTATTCAAATAAATATGTCAGTTCTTTCCTGCTTATTAATGTATTCTTATTTAAATCTATAAATTTTTTGTATAATTGGGAAAATATTAACATTAATTTAGAAAAATGAATATGTGAGGAAACACTAAAAATTTTTGAGGAAGAGAAATAATGGCCAAAAGCACTTTACTTAAAATTCAACTTGAATCTTTATATTTATCAGAAGGCCCACCTTCCCCTTTGCGCTGCTGTCTGGTCATGCTGGGAGACCCTGTACAATATTTACAATTTAGATTCTAAGAACTGTTTTTACTTTCTAGCATTATGTATATAAAATATGTAAACAACACTGGAATATAACAGCATAAAAGATATTCTTAACTTACACATGTATGTTGGTGAAGTTCAAAAGCAGAGCCTTGGGAGAAGGTTAATTCATCCTAAATAGACTTAGTGATTTAGTAGGAAGATCCAAAAGAAAAGACTAGAAGGTTTTGAGTTTGGGGATATAGTTCCTGGCTATAGGTCCATGCCTATAGGACTTCAGAAGATTATAAAATTAATATGAGAGCTTGTCAGAATTGAGTATACCTACTTACTATTGTTTTTCAAATTGTTTTAGACTATAAAATAATACAAAAGACCAGTGGAGTCAATTTTTTAATTTAGTAAGCAATACTGGGTGCTTTTTCCTTGGTCCCATCGTTGGTCCTCCTTGATTCCATCTCCCTTACCCCTTATTTTCATATATGTAGCTTTTTGACAACTCGTAAATAACTTTTTCTCCTCTCATACATCATCTGTGTTCACTGTTGAAATTGTATGCCTTCTTGTTCTTTTTCAAATTCTTTCCTCCCCTTTTTCTTCCTTTCCTTTCATCTCAACGCTATGTCGAAATCTTCATAGGTTGGCTACTTTCTTACAGGAACTGTTTCTTTGTCCCAGCTCCTAATTCATAAGCAGAGTCACTGCTGAACAGGACAAACCACCCCTTTCCCTCTGCTTAGGGCTACCTCGGAGTTACACATCTTTGGTTTAACGTTATCTCTCAGCTGAATGCAGCCCAGAGGTACAGTGGTTTGGGAAAATTTCTTGCATACCTTATGGATTTAAAAGCCATACCATGCATAGGAGTTTACTGCCTATCCTGCAATTTGATTATCAAGTCCAATAAGTGTCAAGCAGCTGACTAAATGGTTCTCATTAGCATAACTCGACCTTTCTACATTTGTGCAGAGCCTCACTCTATCTTTAAAAGATGGATTTAAGTCAGCAGTTCAACCAACTGGACACGTGCATTATGCAAATTTTAAAAATCACTTCCATCTCCTAGAATGCATACTTCCTCTGAAAACCTTCAGCAACTTATAGTAATGTTGAGGGGAAAATGTCTAATCCATCACACCAAACTGCAAGTGCAGATCTAATCAAGAATTTAGTTGTAGATAAGAGACATTTTCCCCCTCTGGGAAATTTATTCATTTGAGTTTTAGGAATAAAGTTTCAGCAGAAGCAGGAGAATATATAATGGATATGATTTTTTGGTAACAATACTATATTTCCTCTGCTTTATACCAAAAATTGTGAAACATTTACCAGATTTAAAAATAGCATAATTTTTGTTTAAACTATTCTTTTTCATGGACTATCAGGAGCTACATAGACTTTTATCACAAAATCTTTATACATAATTGAATTGTATTCTATTTTAGGTATAAAATGTTTAGAAATTTTGCATTGTAAATTAAAGAAGAATTTGTGGATAATTCATTAAATATATATATATATATATATATATATATATATATATATATATATATATATATTAGTAGTGAGTGGTTCAGTAATTGTGTCGAAGTGTGAAAATATCATATTTTTTTCTCTGAGTTAGGTTCATGGAATAAAAAAACAAAACAGTGGGAAAAGGGTTTATTTAGCATAATTCCTTGTGCCTGCTATGGTTCTTAGAGACACTCAGCTTAGGAGATTTGCCATGTATTCCTGAAGCCCACAAGACAGGGTGACCGCAAAATATGCTTGCAGAGCTAAGAATACTGACAAGACCAGGGACTGTGGCATTATTAAATCATAAAGCACACTCAGGGAGGAGTATACATCCCTTTTCATTTTGTAATGCAAGCAGAAAAGATAATATTAATCCTGAATCCATATATCTATTAATAGGAAAAAAGTGTGTTGTTTCAAAATAAGAAAGGAGGAAGAAAGGAAGGTAGGATGGGAAAGAAGATCAAAAGGATTTCTGAGATGGAAAACTGATGGATGCATACAGTGTCATCTTTCACAGAATCAATTAGATTGGTTTAAAGTGAACTCATTAGCAAAACTGGTAAATTATAAAACATCTAAGGTGTTGTAGTCTTTATTAAAATCTGTATGGTAGATCATATTGAAAAATCTTTGTGTTTGGTGTATCCTCATATATTTTTAAAATAACAGACTTCTGAAAAATAAATTCAAGGAAAATATGACCCAAGATTACTGTAGTTTTAACATTCTTGGTAAAAATAAAATACTAGTAAGTGTATTTAAGTTAATATCTATGAAAAATAATGAATTTCTTTCCATGTATAATTGGGAAGAGGAATTACCTGGTCTCTACTGCAGGAGAAAAATGACATTCCAGCTTGTCCAGCTTGTTGGATTTTAAAATAGCTAACTTTAAATGGCATTTCATGTAGAACTAGAACTAGAGATATGCTAATTTTAAGAAATGATTAAAGACTTTACAAAAAAATCTTCAATGGAAAAAATTAAACTCAATAATGCTCAGTCTCTTCTGTGATCTACATGAAGTAAACAAGCAAATCAGTTCTGCTTTTCAATATTGTTTAAACACATTCATGATACCATAAAGAAAAGATGAAGAAATTCCTAGTGCATCTACTTATACAGATTAAATGGAATATTTAAATTTTTGAAAAAAATTTGATTGTTTAGATGATCAAAAGAAATCAACCTCCACATGTGTGGAAACATTAATAAAAGGTTGGGGTTTTTTTCTGGTTTTTTTTTGGTGCCAAGGATTGAACTCAGGGGTACTCAACCACTGAGCCACATCCCCAGCCCTATTTTGTGTTTTATGTAGAGACAGGGTCTCACTTAACTGCTTAGCACCTCGCCATTGCTGAGGCTGGCTTTGAACTCACGATTCTCCTGTTTCAATCTCCCAAAGTGCTGGGATTACAGGCGTGCACCACGTGCCTGGCAATAAAAGGTTTAACATGACATATACTGACATAAAACTATATGGAGAAAATTTGCATGTAAAACTGTCATAGGTGAATATACATAACACATTTCTAAATAAACTTGTCATAGTGAACAGAAGAAAAGAACAACTTCTTATTTGAAATTAACATTTTATAAATCAATCTTCTAATCTTATAAAAAACTGATAAAATATCAACCAAATCTTAGCCTACTACCATTACACAATAATGTGCATTAAAAATTTTTAAAAATGAAAAAAATGGCATTTCCTAGATATTATCTATAGTCAAAAGAGCTGATTCTATAATGATTGAGGCCAGATTTTTTCCCTGAAACCATGGTGATTATCAAATGAGAAGCTGTAGTTTGCATGGTTTACTACCAATATGAATTGATTTCTATAGATTTGCAGTTCCCAACATTTTTTCAGACCATGGTTGTCTTCAAAATGGTGGAGGGCACTATGGGTGGCTAACTCCATCTATTCATGGGAGATAGCTATCAGATGAAAGAAAATCTATCCCCAGAGTACTGGAAAAACTAGGTTTAAAAAAAAATCTATCTTATAAGATATCCATGAACTCACTGAATTACATCTGATTCAGAACAATTAATAATTCCTAACAAAAATTAGATATCCAAATCACAACTCTGTATATATCCTTGAAACCCTTTGTTGTCTATGTCGAAAACATTTCAGAGCCCTTCCCTCCCTTCCTGAAAAATTCAGCTCTACATCCATTAGTTGGGACAGAACAAAGCAGGCATCTCAGGTATGTATGTTGGGGAGGGTCTGCAGTGACCCAGAGCCTAGTAGGGTGAAGATGGGCCACATCAGGTGCCAGTTGCCAGAGTCCTAGTCTACTGAGAAAGGTGTCCCACCAAAGGGAAAGGGTGGCCTAGGTGAGGAGGTAGAGTTTCATCAAAGTAAGATGTCCATGCAAAGAGGAGAGGAGTGGGTGTAGAGTCAGAGCAGAGAGGGTGAGAAGTGAGTCCACAAGGAGGACTGGCCTGGTATGTGGAGTTGGGGCCCAAGCAGGATAAGAGGACCATCTCAAAGGATGGTGGCCCAGAGCAATGTGTCAGAGCTCAGGGGGGTGTCAGTGTGGCCTGGTGTGGAATATTGGAGTGTGGAGAAGAGGGACAGGGTAAGGGGTGTCAGAGCCTAAGCAGGATGAGATGGGCAGCCCCACAGGGGATAATGTGAGGTGCTAGAGCCTGAGTAAAGGGTGGAGCTGTCCACATTGAAGGGCCAGTTCCCATGTAGAATGCTATGCTGTGGCAGACAGAGGAGGCGGCCCCACAGAGGAACACTGGTAACGATGATACACAGTAGGATTGATCAAGTGAGTAAAAACATTAAAATAATTAAGATAGGTTTCTCGCTTTTGTAGAAGGGAGTTCCAAATACAGACAGGTAAGAAAGTAGAATAAACTCTAATGTTGGATTGGATTTGTAAGTATTCACATGAACTCCTAGTCTTTTCCAGATGGTAGGTAGATATATAGACAAATGGATTCATTGATGGACAGATAGATGAATAATTAAAGGTATAAATGTATGGATACACAAGTAATTTGGGTAGGTAGTTGCATACATGTATTCCCTGGCTTTCACAAAAGAGGAGCTGGGACACTCCAAAAATAATGAGCACATCTCAGATTCAGATCTTGGCTTTTAATTACCATTTTCCATGCAAAAGAATCACAACTCTGAAAAAAAAAGGATGGGGCAGGAAAAAAAATTCAAAGCAGGACACCTTGAGGCAGAAAATGAGGAAGTCAAAAAAGGATGGTGGGAACATGTTGAAAGGAATCAGAAGGTTGAATCAGCTCCTACGAACCAAATCTGGGAAAATGTGAACATAAAAATAATGGTAGCAATGGATTCTAACTCCTGACTACAATGGGAATTCCCTTTAGCACTAAGTAAGTTCATGGATAAATGAGAACTGGAAGAGGAATAGGGTATTTGTGTAGTTTCAAAATATCTCCTCACAAAATAATTGCTAATTTCAAAGGGGGAAGAGAAAGTAGTGGAGAAGTCTTACAGATACCACAGAAACCGCATTAGTAATGGGACAAAAAAAAAAAAAATCACTGTTCATCTGCTAGAAGCTCTGTCTAAACATGTCACCTTGGGAATATTCTTGCCAAGAATGCATAATCTGAATCTAATAACAAGGAAACATCAAAGGAGGACAAGCAGAGGGACATACTGAAAAGTCACTGGTCTATGACTTCCTCAAGGGTCCAGGTCATCAAAGTCAAGGAAAAACTGAGAATCTGTTCCAGACTGATGGAGACTGAGGGGCATGACAGCTTCATATATGATTGTAAACGATCTTTTGTTATAAAATATATTATTGGGAAAGTGTATAAAACTTGGGTCTGAGGATAAGGTGGTACCCTAACTGCCAAGTTTCACTGTTAATTTCCCCATGGGATGGATGGATTGTGGTTATGGAGAAGCATGTTCTTGTTTATGGAAATACACAACTAAGGAATCCAGAGCTTATGAGGCATCTGTTAGGCAATTTATTATCAATAGTAAAGAAAACTTATTTGTAAATTCATGATTATCAAAAAATATAAAGAGAATTTAAAAAATACAAAGTTTACTTTTACAACCTTCCATGACAGAAGTCGGTTGTATTTTGCTTGTCTTTGCCTTTCTAGTCTTAGTTCACTCACTCACACAAAGTGCATGTCCTTTGTTGAATCAATGAATCTCTGTCAAAGAATAATAAGAGTATAACATTGTTAAAGAAAACTTATAAATTAAAAAAGAAATTTTAAAAAAATTTAGCACATGTTAGGGAAACTGGATGATTAAAATGTATCAAGTACTTGGCCATGAACTTCCTACTTAACACTATAATAAACAGTGATTAAGGGAAACCATCTCATTTTGGGGGGAGATGTAGAGACAATGAGAATGAAAAATCAGAAGAGGCTATCACTTACTTGCTATTTTATTTTATTTATTTTATTTTTATTTTTATTTTTATTTATTTATTTATTTTTATTATTATTTTATTTTTTTTCCCAAAAGTTGCATTTTAATACATGTTGGCAAACATAACAGAAAAAAACAAATTATCAGAAGCTGTACACACTATTCACTGAAAACATTTGTTGAGGCAAATAGAAAAAAATTGTTACAATCATAATTTTTCTAACTTTGCACAAAATTATAAGCAGATTACATTCGCTATTTTAAAGACTTATCTGTAGAAATTTCTTTCCTTGTCTGTAAGAATAAAAATACCTGTTCAGAAAGGTGATAAGTTCATTTTGGTTGTAATCACTATGTTCAAAAGATAGCTGAAAAAAAAGAAAATGAAAAAGTATTTAATCAATGTTTTCAGAAATTACTTAGGTTTTGTCTTAGTCTGTTTTCTGCTGCTATAACAGAATGTCACAGACTGGGTAATTTATAAACAATAGAAGTTTATTTGGCTCCTAATTCTGGAGGCTGGAAAGTCCAAGGACATGATGCTACATCTGGCCTGCAGATGCCATCTGGCTGTGTTGTCCTATGGTGAAGTTGGAAGGGCAAGAGGTGGGGTCTTATCACCCTCTTATCAGGAGCCAACTCGGAGATAAGAAATCCACCTCTGTGATAACAGCATTACTCCATTCATGAAGGCAGAATCCTCATGGCCTAATCATCTCTTATAAGTCTTGCCTCTCAACTCTGTTGCATTGGTTAAGTTTCTGACACCTGGACTTTGGGGAGATACATTCAAGAACTCTCACATGTTTATATTTTCCCGTCTTACCAACAGACCCTCCCTTGATCTCTGCTTGCTCTCCACCCACCTTAAACTTGTGCATGGGTTGATATGATCCATATTATCCTGATGTCTGTTGTCAAGATATATTGCTTATTTATCTTTATGCCCACAGGGCCAGATACAATGCCACATAAAATATTGCCCAATGATACTTATTAAATAAATAAATGAAGACAGAAATGCCTTCTTTGATCCAGGTCTATAAATTGTTTTTTCATGTTATTCTTCAAAGGAAATTGCGATCCTTTAACTTATCACATGCTTTCTCTTGTGAGGTTTTGGGAATACCTAGTTGCTTATCATTTTTATGGCCTTGTATTTTTACACATTTATATTGTGTGGTCAATGGTAAAGATGGCATTTTTATGAGACATTCTCTGATGAGTACTAATTTTATCAGATTCAAGTTGTACTTCAGCTACCTTTGAGGAAGCATGAATCTCAGAAAAACAGTGAGTGCTTCTGCAAATTCTATTACTTATGAAAAACTGGGGCCAGATGATTTCCTATCTTTTTCTCTTATCAATAAGTGTGCTATTATCTGCAATCTCGCACTACTGATAGTGCGTGATCTTCCCCTTTACTCTTATCATATAAAACACATTTTGATCTGTTTGCTTTCAGGTTCCTTTCCCAGAGTTCTTCCCATCCCATGGAGTGGTCATGAGAGCAAAATTGCATAAGATTAAAACAAGCCCAGCTCCCAGGCTGCTGACCCAAGGCAGTTCCCAGCCCTGGGGACATCTTCTCCCCAGTGCTCCAACCTCACATTCCATTCTGGTCATGCTTTCTCTTGTTAATCCTGGCTCCAGATGAAACCCAACTTAAAAGCCAAGGATTGGTTAAACATTTTCCAGTGACCAGCTTTGGCTCTGATCATTAGTCATGGATGTAATTTTCAACCTAAGTATATGAGTCCTCTAAGTTGGCTGTTTGCCGAGATGCAAGGGCACTATGTGTTACTTAACAGTGTTTGTAAACCCCTTATAAAGTTATGATGATCTAATAGAAATTTCCCAGTGATTGACCTTAATCCATTAAGGAAAAATAATGTATTTTCTGCATAGGGAAATTACTTCTCAAGAATTGTCTTGAAAAAATCATATCTAATATGACAAAGACATAAACAGCTGCCTGAGAGAGTTCATTTCCTCACAAGAAAAGACAAACTGATCTCTGTGTAAGTAACTGTGTTTTCTTGGCATCATTTATAAAGACTCATGGCATACCCCAAGATATCTACCAGGAGGTCTGACCCCTGCTAAATCTTATCTTGAAGCATCTCATAACTCTTCTTGTGACATCTTCCAATGTTTGGGTCATAGGATCTGAAGTAGGCACCCAGTTCTCAGTTCTTATCTTGCTCATATGTTCATTCAGGACGTATTTATTGTGTTCTTCCTGGGTGCTATAGATACACTAGAAAGCTAGATCTGATTCTTGCTCAGAAGATAGGTGATCAGAGAAATATCAGATGGGGAAAGTATTTCAAAAGAGTATTTCAAAGGGGGATTGGGTAGAGAATAGGTGAGAGAGAGGAGAGGTTTTATTAGGTCTTGTGCCTGGGGAAGGCTGTCCTCTGGAGACAACACTTTACCTGAGAATAAGGACAAGAAGGAGCCAGCTGCCCAAAATGGTGTAAGAGTGTGCTCCACGTGGCCCTGAGGTGGATATAAACTGGGTGTGTTTGTGGGAAAGAAAGAAGGCCCCACGTGGTAGGAAGCTGGAAGAAAAGGAGGGGATGCTTTAGGATGAGGACTTAAAAGCAAGATGAGAAGCTTGCGTTTTCATTCTAAGGCATGGGCAACCCAAATGGCCTGGCTGCTCTGGAGAGAATAGAGGCAGAAGGGAAGAGAGGAGTTCAGGATCAGGATGGCTGCAGGAGGGATGGAGAGAACGAGGCTAACTCGGGAAACATTTAAGTGGAGAAGTCAATAGCAGTTACTCTCAGATGGAGGCGGGGCTCAGGGAACTGGGTAAATCAAGGGATGATGTCTCAATGTTTCTTAACTTCCTTTCCCATTAGTATGTGTTTACTGTGGGATTGAAAACCTTGGAAGCATCCTGCCCAAGAGTAAACAGGCATCTGGTGTTGCAGGAAGTAAGCACAGAGAACCTTTCATAAGCAGAGGTCGTAGGAGTCGGAATTTTGTATCTCCCTCCAGACTAGAGAAATTGTGACTTCTTTTATTTCCTGACCTTCATTTTTAGGAAAGTGGGCTTTTTTGTTGTTAAGGTAAAAATGATGACAGGGAATTAATAAGAGACTCATTTCTAAAGTTACATTTTATAGAAAGCAGTCTAGCATTTCATCTTAAAACAGATGAAATTGATTCCATGTCTTCAGCTCTTTTTGATTAAGGAGGGAAATATGATTAACATTTGTTTGGGGTTTCTAACACTACTATGGTTACGGGGTGATGGTTGAAAATGTCCTATCAAGCACATTATTAGCTATTCCATTTCTTGATAAAAAAGACATTTGAGATCAAGGCAGAGGCTGGGAGTGTAAGGGGTGGGGAAACCTAAACTGTGTGAAATGCTTAACCTTTTAACTTAGTTCAACAAAGTTTAGATTTCTGGCAAAATGCCTAGACTTTCCAAAGCTGTTCATGGTTACAAAATCCAATGAGACCCTGATTCTTAAATTATTCTGGCTCAAAAGTGGAGACAGTATGGAGAGAGCAAACAATCCACACCCTGATAGCTGGAGTCCAGCTCATAGCACAGAGCAAGTAATTTAGAGAAGGATGCTAACAGTGGTGATTGCGACCTTTGGCTCTTCGGAGGTGTCTCAGCTACCTCTGACAAGAGAACAGACTGTGCCCAAAGGGAAACAGGAGCCTGTGAAAGGTGAAGAAACATCTTAAGAATGCATGACAAACCAAATCTGTCATGATTAGAAAGAATCACTTGTTTTACAGAATTCCAGCAAAGGTCCTCAATGAGAACAGCAGAAAAGACTAAGCAAGGTATACATGTCTCAGTCATTTAGTCTGGAAAGAGTTATCTCATGCACATGCGGGCTATATTTGCTAACAGAGTAAGTGACAGCATCTTCCAGTCAGAAAAAATGGGAAATTTGTACCTAGCTGCAAGAAATCACATATTTCATGACTATCTTCTATTGTATGGTGTATGTCAACATATCTGTTGGTTTGAATTCCTAGGAGTTTCTATAACATTTGTTAAGATATGTGGTTCATTTTTAAATGAAAAAAACTAAGATGATAATTATGGAAATAATTATGGATGAATGTGGTCTGGTACTTCCCATATATGGTCCTCAGAATCCTAATTCTGAGATACTGTCCAGTAGGTGACAGATTGATTGCTTCAAACATCAGTGCAGTGGTCTGTAAGATTGGCAAGCCTCAAAATGTCACTTGTATTTTTCTATCATATTACCTTGCAAAGTCTTTAATATTTTATGTGTACTGTGAAGCTCTGGAAAGGG
This sequence comes from Xerus rutilus, assembly GCA_028644305.1. Taxonomy (NCBI): domain Eukaryota; kingdom Metazoa; phylum Chordata; class Mammalia; order Rodentia; family Sciuridae; genus Xerus; species Xerus rutilus. The sequence goes on along the minus strand of CM053408.1, from coordinate 19,418,866 downwards.
TATCCGATATTTTCCAAGTATATTTGACCACAAAACTCTCTACTCTGTTGTTATTTCCATATTTTGGTAGAGCAGCTCATATTCTGAAGGCACACACACTGGTAAACACTGGTATAAGTCAATATATACCGTAGGTGTGTCTACAGAGTGAGTGCATTTGCACAAGTAAGCTTCAGAACAATGAAGAAGGAATCAGACAAACCAAAAAAAGGAGCAAATGGAGTTAACAATACATGGTTTATAAGAATCAATAATGCTTCCAGTGGCTTGAGAGGCTCAGGCAGAAGGATTGCAGGTTCACAACCAGCCTCAGCCACTTAGCAAGGCCCTAAGCAACTTAGTGAGACTCTGTCTCAAAATTAAAATTAAAAAATAAAATAAAATAAAAAAGAAAGAAAGAAAGAAATCAGAAAAAAGAAAAGAATGTTTTTATCTACAGAAAAATCTAACCACATTGATTTTAACCAACAAGAAGGCTGAAGATTGATTGTTTCTGGTTTTATTTTAGCAACTTAATGCTAGAAACAAGAAGTCTGCCTTCTTCTTGCCTGTTCCTTCATAATTACAATATGTCTGCTAAAACTGCATTTGAAGTTGGAAAAAAGTAGGAGAAAGAGGAAGGGTTTGGGAAAGGCTTTTTTGGGGGGCGGGGTGAGGGATACCGGTGCTGGGGATTGAACTCAAGGGCACTCAAACATTGAGCCACATGCCCAGCACTTCCTTGCATTTTATTTAGAGATAAGGTCTCTCTGAGTTGCTTAGCACCTCACTGCTGCTGAGGCTGGCTTTGAACTCATGATCCTTCTGCCTCAAGTCGCTGAGATTACAGGCATGTGCCACCACATCTGACAAGGCTATTCTTTTAATCAGGAAGATAACGGTTTCTAGCACTACCACAGTAAACTTGAGGGTACAACTAATTGTGTGGGACTGTGCCATAACAAAGAGCCATGGAAGAGATTAAATGGGAATTTTATCTTGTTCAATTGGGCACTTTCTTAGTGACTTGGGGCAGTAACAGAATTGAGGTAAGAAAAGGAGTTGGAGATGATTTGTGTGTATTTCGAGCTGTAGAAATAGAAGTGGAGTGTGTTATTTTAGATACATTCCTCTGGGCAAGAATTTGAAGTAACCAAGTCCTTCTGAAAAAAAGTGATAAAAACACTCTATTTTTTTTTCTGTCTTGAATAAAGCATACAATCTTAAAATAAGGGGGAAAAAGTGTGTGTATGTACACACACCTTTAAAGGTGGATTGAGAGCAGATTTGCCCCCATCCCTGGAAACACTGTGCTAGTGGCTTGTCATCCAGATCTAGGTCAGTCCTTGCCAGAGGACAAAATGTTCTGAGACTTTTCCTCTGTTACTAGTAGACTGTTTCTTTTACTAGATTGGATCTTTCAGGACCAAATCCAGCCCCTGGCTTAGAGCATGAAAGCACGTCAGAGATCTCTAAGGTAATTGCATGTTTTTTCATGTTTCTTTCTTTCCTGGGTTCTTAATGGGGATAAACTTACACTGGGAAACAAATTGGTTGAGTTTGCTTATGAAATTTTCTTTAGCAGGACACAGGCATGTTGCTACAACACTGTTCTCTGTGGAATGGAATTTATTAAGAGCAAAGCCCATGATAAAACCCACATGGGGGGCTTTCAACCACTAGTCTACAGACTGCTAAAAAAGTACATTTGCTAGAGAGCAATTTCTTCCAAAAAATGACAATTACATGGATCTCTATTTCATGTTACAGCAGAGTTCCCACTGATGTTATACCATCTTTCAAAGAAACTCAAAGCATATCTCTTTTTAAAAAATATTCTTCCATTATGAAAATAATATAAGCCTATCAATTTTAAAAAAAAAACAACAGACACTACTCTGAATCCAATAATCCTAATGGCTATTTTGAAATAACTTCAAGGTTTTTAAATGTGAATTTTCTTGAAATACATGAATAAGCTTGTAGCATTATACATTACTTTATTCACTCTCTTTTATAGTATAAGCATTGTTTTTTGTGATGTTACCTACCCTACCATTATATGAACAATTTGATTGTTTCCATATTTTTTTCAAAGTGCCATGTTATTTAACCCGTATTATCATTCCTCATATAGTCATAGTACTTTTGCCCATGGATACAAAATTATTCAGTTAATTACTTTAGCTCTTTCATTGCCCACTTATGTATGTGCAAGAAGCCACGAAGGATACATAACTAGCAGTAGTGGGCCCTATTTCAGGATGTTGTGAGTACAAATGTGTATGTGTATCCAAATAAAGATGACAAAGCTGTGTATCCAAATAGAGATGACAAAGGAGTAACAGACAATAGGACACACTAGGACCCCTCACAGAGAGGCTAGGTTTCTTGGGGACACAGCAAGAAGGCAGCCATTTGCAAGCCAAGAGGCCTCAGGAGAAACCACATCCATTGATTCCTTCATCTTGGATTTCTAGCCTCCAGAACAGCAGAAGATAATTTCTATTGCTTAAGCCAAGAAAGAAGAGGTAACAGGTGGTACAGAGATCTGAGAAGAGAGGAGTTGAGGAAGGACGAGATTAAAAATGGAACTGCCATTTCCCTCAGTCTGTGGGATGTGGATGAGAGGGACAAGATGGGACAAGTGGGCTGGAAGGCATTCCTGGCTCAGGCAGAAGGGGTGTGATGTCATTGGAAATATTCAAGGAGTAGCTAAATTGATGCCTGGTTTGCATAATGGGATTTATTTTAACTTCAATTTCCTGAATTTCCAGGAGAAAAGAGTTTGGAGCCCTTAGATGCTGAGCATTTATTTCCCAGACCTCTTTTCCTCTTGCACATACAGTCTCAATCATGGAGTAGGTGTTTGACAGCAAATAGAAACGAAGTCTCCTTTTTCCTGGTGTGAACTCCTTTGCCCAGACTTTGCCTGTCATCTCTTGGCAAACCCCCCAAAAATGAAAGCTTCATTTGGAAGAGAAAAATCAAAGCCATTTTCATCTTTACATATTCAGCCTGACCAGAATTTTCACTTTGACGTGCATTTGGGGTAGAACCTGGAGTTGTAATTTAATGTGGAAATATCTTTGCATTTCCTTTGTAAGATCAGTATTGAAATGTACATGGAAGCTGAAGAAATTTCATAATCACAAAGTGTCAGAGCTGAAGCAGAGTGTCATAGACGTTCATTTTGTAGATGAGAAAAATTGAGTTTCAGAAATTCGAGTACGCATAGAGACTCTCCTGCCTCTGATTGCATTGTGAGAGCAGGTATTCACAAAGTGCAGTGTGTTGACTGACTCCAAGACTTTAAACTGGACAGGAGGGCACTGGGATGAATCATAACCTTTATTTCATCCTGCCATCTCCCTTCTAGAAAAACAACAATAAAAGTCTGTCTATGTTTCTAGGCCTGAGAGCAGAGGAGAAAGCAAAGGGCATTCCCAAGTTGTCAGCCACATCCTCTATTTCCAGGTCCTCTGGGCCCCAGGCTGGGCTTTCCCCTCACACAGCCCCCAGAGAGCTAGGAGGTTCACGACTGCACGTCTGTTCATCCACTGGGCCAACAAGACGTGTCTTTCCCAGACCACCAAGCAACACTGGAACCCAGGGTGGAAGGCCTCTTTTTCAAAGAAACACTTTGTGCCCCAAACATAATTAGTTTTCACATTCCAAAGAACTGCTTGCTCCCAGTTCCAAACCTTGAAATTCTTCTAAGGAGTTGCTTTTATAAGAAAAATATCCGAAATGAACTGGCAAAGCCTTTCCTAGTTGAGTGTCTCTAAGGGTTCATAATGGGCCCTTTTGCTTCACGAGATAACCACCTTTATAGTCACACTGATAGTTTTTGGATTAAAGGACCCACAGGACAAATGCTGATGCTTACAATGAGAGTATAGCCTACACCTATGTTAGTTGTATCATGAATAGACCTGAAATCAGTGAGGCAGGAAACAAATATGATATGTAGAATTACTTTGTGTGGTATGCATGGTATTTTGAAATCTTTGAAGACATTTTTAAAAGAGTTCACATCAAAGTCTAGATTTTCAACCTCTCTGAAAAAAAATCCAAAGACTGGGCAGTACTCTTTCCTAAATCTGAAAGATTGCAAACAAGGAAACAGTTGGCCAGAGCAGTGTGGTGTCTGTGTCCTTCAGCAGGATATACATTCCTTAGCTTGCTTCTGCTCCTTGTTCAGTAGCCAGCCCAGGGGTCTGGTACTTTTCTTATGGTGTTCAACATTCCTTTGTATTCCCACTTCCATTGGAAGTGAGACAAGATATGTTTGACATGGAGAGCACATGTGTCTTAGAGATAGATGGAAAAACATACCTGATTTAGTTAGCCCTGTGGGCATTTGGGTTTTCCCTGTGCTGTGTGTGAACCAGTCACACTGTGTTCCCCTAACACATGTGAACAGGTTATGCTGTGTTCCCCTAATATACATTTCTCCCTATTATTTTATTATCTTTGAAATTGGCAGGCATCTTAGAATCGTCACCACACAGCAAGCATGAAGTGGTCACTGACTGTGAACTTGGTCCTAACTGTGCATGTTGTTATACTCATCTTTATGCTCAGTCCTGGAAAGGTGCACATGGAGTTTAATCACTATTTAAAATGTCATCAGTGAGATTTCACCATTACTCAGCATATGACAAAAAAAGCAACAGTAATACACAGAAGGATAAGGACACAAAGCAACTGGTTGTGAATTTGGTGTTAGTGAAGCAAATATATATATATATATTTTTTGTAGATGGAATGTCTTTATTTTATTGCTTTGTATGTGGTGCTGAGGATCGAACCCAGGGCCTCACGCATGCAAGGCAAGCGCTCTACCACTGAGCTACAATCCCAGCCCTGCGAATATTTCTTGTTGGGTAAATCACTTCTATTCCTTCTTTTCTTGCAAAGAGCAATCAAGTGTTTTAGGGAACAGTAAGAAAGGAAGCTCTTACAGGTCTGCAAGGCTTTGTTACATTTTGTGACTGAGATAAGGACAAAAGAATTCTTATTACAGGCCAAGGAGTGCAACAGAAAGCAAGAGAAAATGCCAAATAGTCTGGAGTAGATGAAGAGAATTTTCTGGCCAAAGTAAAGCTATATTGCCCACCCAAGCTTCAAGCAGGACTCTCAATAAGGTGTTCTATGTTAGCTTGATCAGAAGCGTATATTCTTTTTTGTGCTGGTACTATTGAAGAGAACCAGAGCTGGACAGTAGTTAAAGCAACAGAAACATATTTTATTCAGGAATTATTGCAATGAGGAAAAGAGACATAACAGTTCTGAACTCAGCAAGACATGGGCTCAGTTCTGAACACAGCAAGGACATGAAGGAATTCACAGCTGAGGAATGGGGTGCAGGGGATCAGTGGGTAGAAAATTGCCAAGAGCAGACATCAAGAGCAGGGGATTTTTATTTTATTTTTTAGTACTGTGGATTGAATCCAAGATGCATGCTAAGTTTATGCTTTACAGTGGAGCTAAACATCCAGCCCTGAGAAGAATTCTTGCTACCTGAACTTAATAGGATTCTTACTGAAGATAGGTCAGGGTTGCTGATATATCCATCAGAGGGGCTTCTTGCTAAATTGATGTAATAGAATTCTTGCAATTATGGGGCTTTGTAGGCTGGGTAAGGATGGGGGCAAGGTTGAGGCCTAGTTGGAGGCTCAAAGGACACTGATGGGAATTTGCTCAAGGACATTCTGTCCATGCATAAAATAATGGTTCATCTCACCATGAATAATGCCTTAGATTCAACAGAATATGATAAAGCAAAGAGAAAAAATGGCACCACAGTGTTATCATCCGTCTGCCCCTTCAGAATCGCTTCCTATCTCTTGCTAACTACTTAGGAGGAATGGAGGAGGGAAATGGACAAATGATATAACTTTTAGGAAATAGCACACTTCACTCAAGTAGAAATAGAACCCCAACCCTGTGTTTGGTCTTATTAAACAACACAACAGCTTATTCTGCCTCTAAAACTCTAAAGGTAAGACCAATGGAAACCAGAGCATCAGAGGATTTTGTCCTCAGATGTCTGCTACTTTTAAAAAGGACATTCAAGGAGAATCTCAATGGTTTCAAAGGAATTTGCAACTGTAGGGTTGGTGAACTGGCCTACCGCATCCTAGGCGCCGAAACCTGCTGTTCAGAACAGTGACATCCACCCTCTGCCATGTATTGTTACTTTTAGTACATGTCATGGGACAGATGTTTGTTATTAGTAGAAGTTTCATGGACAAGTTTTATCATCCATTTTCTGGTCCACTCCAATTTAACAACAATTTTATATTTTGCCTGCAGGCTAGAAAGCTAAGTTTATGCCATAGATATTTCTATTTTAGCTGTCATGACCCAAAATGAACATTTTGTTTTAAAAGGGAACTGGAAAAATCCATGCAAGTGGGAAAATATAATTTCTTTTTTGACGTTTTGAAAATAACTTAAAGCAATTCCAACCAACAGACAACTGTTTGATTCAGTTGTCTTTCCAGAAAGTGAGATACTGGCTTTGGTACAACTAGACACTAAACTTTTTTACTTAGCTAGTGGCCCTGGCTTAATGCATATATTTGAGAGGTCGCTTAACATAAACTCTGTGCTTAAAGATACTGTGACACGACCTTGGAAGGTTTGCCTTTCTTTGGTTATTTTGTTTGTCACATTGAAAAATTGTGATATCACCAAATAATTTGGTAGTATGGGAACAATCTTATCAATATCCCTTTTTGTAAAGATCCTTGAATTCTAGGCTTAATTAGCACATTTTTTATTGTTAAAAGAGAATGAAAACGGCCTTTCATAAACCATACATACTGTTTTCATCAAAGGGAAACAAGAGCTCAAGGTAAAAGATTACTTTGCCTAGCAAATTTCTGCTTTCACTTTTAAATTGCTAAATTATTTTGCCTTTGGCTTGATGTTATTCATACTTTGTACAATTTTCTGCCAGTGAGATTTCGGTGATTGAGTTTTGTGTGTCATTGTAACATATTTGAAAGCCAAATTAAAATAGTCACTGTGGATTGCTAGAAAAAAGCACTCAAGTAGACTCAGAGCTGGAAGGTATCAGAAGCTTATTTGGTTGGAGTCTATCAACAGTTTCAATGTTTTAAATTCAGTATGCTTCCAAGTGTAATAAGGCAAACTTAATGCATGCATAATAGTTTATATTTTGTGTGATACAGAGTGCGCAACTGAATAAATACTTGTGAGGAAACTGCAGCATTTACATGCACACATGCCTATATGTATTATACATACTCTCTCTCAAAAATTCAATATTAGGGTATGTCCTACAAATAATATATTTAAGATTACTGAGCAGATGAACTCAATAATGATAATTTTAGCCAACTTATAAATAAATAATGTTATCATTATTATTATCACCAGTATTTTTGTCACCTCTCAAGTGCATTCACCTTTCCAGTTCTCTGTTACTATCAACTCAAATAAAGCCTCCAAGATCTTGGAAAACTTTAGGAAGAGACTGTGATGGGAATGCAACAGGTCATCTAGGACAATCCCCAGGTGCAAACTGAGTCAGCTCACAAGAGCTGCACCTTCAGCCTCCAAGAGAATGAGGACCAAGGGAAATCTTTGTACTGGTTACATGGGGACAAGAGCAAAGTAGCAAGAAGACAGAGCATTCTTTATTCATTGATGTATTCCAGATATTTATGCAGAAGGGGCAAATTCTATTCAATTTCGAGTGATGGAAAAAATCCTTTTATACAAGAACAAGAACACCCTTTTGCAGGTATACCTATAATTCTTTTTTTCTTTGAGTCTTCAATTTGTATTTTGAATAAGTGTTAGAATAGGAGGAAGCCAGGACAAGGATTAGAACTGAGAAGAGAGTCCCATTTTGGATACATCAACTTTGAGATACCTATTATTTTATAAATTTAGATTACAGAGTAATAAACATTACACTTTATCATAAACATTACACTTCAAATGGTTAAAGCAAAAATACAGTTGTTAAATTTTAAAAACCACAAGAGGCTTTCTATATGTAAACTTGGAACAGAGAAAGCCTTCTTAAGTGTGGTACAACCAAGAAGAATACAAAACAGTAAATTCAGCAAACTTAAAAAATATATAGGGCCAAGATAATCATAAAGTTAAAAGAAATATGGGAAAGAGATCTGAAACTCAGTCACAAAGACCAATTACCATAAAATATAAAATGCTTTTAGAAATCAAAAAGAAATGGCCAGTAGAAAACCAGGGAAAGGATATAAATAGTATATAGAAAATAAAATACAAATTCTTCCTTTATTACTATTGCATTATAATTATAAATAGGATTTGTTTCTTTTGACAAAATTATACAGAAAAGGAATTTGATTTCAACCCCCATCCCCCCACCCCCTTTCCTCCTCATCTCTCGCCTCCTTTCTTCTCTCCTCTATTTTACTGATCTTCCTTTTATTTATATTTATTGATACTTTCTACATATACATAAAAGTGAAATTGCTTTTAGTATATTTATATATGTATGTAACACGATTCTGTTAAATTCATTCCATATTTCCTTCCCTCTTTTCCTTCCTCTCTCCATCCCTCTCATTCTCTTATTTCTGCTCCAATGAACTTACCTGTATCTTTTTTTAAAAATTTATTTATTTATTTTTATGTGGTGCTGAGGATCGAACCCAGTGCCTCATGCATGCAAAGCAAGCACTCTACCACTGAGCTATACAGCCCCAACCCCTAAAAGTGGTTTTTGAGAAAGATAATTCTTTTTATTTATTTATTTATTTATTCATTTTATATTTATTTTTTAGTTGTAGGTGGACAGAATATCTTTATTTTTTATTTTATTTTTTATGTGGTGCTGAGGATCGAACCCAGTGCCCCATGCGTGCTAGGCAAGCACGCTACCACTGCGCCATAATCCCAGCCCCAAGAATCCTGTTGACTTTAGCTTGCAAAAATCCCCTTATCCTTGATGTTTCCTCTTAGCACTTTTCCATCCATTAACCTCCTTGGGCATACATCTTTAGGGGGTTTTTTTGGCATTTGGAATTGAGTTTGTGCTTCCCTTGAAAAACCTCCATTACAATAGTCCTTTTAAATAAAGTCTTCCTTACTGTTTTTAACAAACAAAGGTCATGAATAAATTTTTATTTAATAAGATGTAAATATTACCATACCTCTTTGACTATAATTTAAATTTCTAAATTATAAATTATATATTAAATCTTAAGCCAAGGTAGGTATATGAGACAGTGCTTTATAACAGTTTCTAATATGAATAGTTAAGACCTATTTGCAGTTTTAAATTTCAGGGAACAGAAAAGTCTGTCTTGGTCCATATCAAAATTGATACTATTTTATTTCTTTTGTAATTTTATATATGTTATTCATTTATCCATTGGTTTTAGCAAATAGTCAAAGCACAAAAATAACTTTAAAAGAGAAAACATTGGATCATTCTACCTGAAAAATTTATTGACTTGCAACAATGTATCTCCCAATATAGTAATACAATATATCAAAAACATTGCCCTTTCACCATGTAATCAATATAAAAATTATTGAGATCTTCAATTTTATACTCTATTCAAAATCCAATGTGAATTTTATACTTACAGTACCTCTCAATTCAGACTTGCTCTATTACTGAAGTAATATTTAAACATAAACTAAATCGGGAAGCTTGGCAAGAGATGGTGGCACATGCCTGTAATATCAGCAGCTCAGGAGGCTGAGGCAGGAAGAACTCAAGTTCAAAGTCAGCCTCAGCAATCTAGCAAGGCCCTACGCAACCTAGCAAGACCCTGTCTCAAAATAAAAACTAAAAGAGCTGGGGCTAGGATGTGGCTCAGTGGTTAAGCACCTCTCAGTCAATCCCTCATACCAAGAAAGAAAGAAAGAAAGAAAGAAAGAAAGAAAGAAAGAAAGAAAGAAAGAAAGAAAGAAAGAAAGAGAGAGAGAGAGAGAGAGGAAGGAAGGAAGGAAGGAAGGAAGGAAGGAAGGAAGGAAGAAAGAAAGAAGAAAGAAAGAAAGAAAGAAAGAAAGAAAGAAAGAAAGAAAGAAAGAAAGAAAGAAAGAAAGAAAGAAAGATTGATTTCAATCTGGTTGGGGATTTAAGGGCTTGTGGTCCAGGACTCTACCAAGTGTAATCCCACAGTAAACCATAACTGAATTATTTTCCAAGGAAGTTCAAATTTAGAAATTAAAGGGAAATGGCCAACATTATTAAATTTGGATCCTGGAAAAGAGAAGCCTCAACCATGCCTATAGTGCAGTGTCTAGGACCCTGTGAATTAGGACCCTGTGAATTAAATGGGAGTTATCATTTGCTTTGCTCTTTAAGGGACCAAAGGTGGATATGCAGTATAAACCTATGGTTAAGTGCATGAGGAGAGAAAGTGGATGAGAAGAGAAAGTGGATGATATGAGCTCTATATTCTGAATTTGTTGGCTTCCTGGATGTTGGGATGTTGAATTCACATTAATTATACATCTATTTGGCCAAAAACTGGGTTATGTCCTGGGGAGACTATGATGATAAATAGCATAATTTCTTTAGATGACCACAGTATTTGGGCATGGAGGAAAATCTTCTTTTGAATGTGAGTATTTTTAAAATGGCATTATTATGACTTTGGTAGTCAGTTCTTCTACCAAAATTCCATGTCATTAAGAAACACCTATATTATCTAGTTTTACTGTCTTCTAGAATGTCCCAGACTGTTAATATTACCTGTCATACCAAACAATAAACATGAAGAGGTTGACACATCAACCAGGTGATACCTGGCCATGTTGGTAAATCCTTAGATGTCTATGAGGCATGGCTTTTGGGACGAGGGGCCCCTGCTGACCTAATGGGTCTTCCAGATTACCTGTGGTGGTTCACGTCACTGAATGCTTCTACACCAGAGATATATTGAATTAATAGGTATTGATTACATATCCTGATAACTCATTGAGCCTATCTTCTCTGAGAAAGTGGAAGTCCACAATCAAGCTGACTCCTAGAACTATACTGTCTCCTCATTGGATTTCACCCAAAATGAAGATACTTTTTAAAATTTTGTTCTAAATAGTTATACATGACAGTAAAATGCATTTTCATTCATCATACATAAATGGAGTATAGCTTCTCATTCTTCTGATTGTACATGATGTAGTATTACACCAGTTATGCAATCATATATGCACATAGGGTCACAATGTCTAATTCATTCTACTATCATTCCTGTGCCCCCACTTCCTACTCTCCCTACACTGCACTCTTGCCTAGTCTGAAGTACCTCTATTCTTCCCTAGCCCGCCACTCTCCTGTGTATCAGCATCCGCATATCAGAGAAAATATTTAGCCTTTGGTTTTTGGGGATTGGATTATTTTGCTTAGCATGATATTCTCCAGCAAAAGGCATTTACTTGCAAATGCCATGATTTCATTCTTCTTTATGGCTAAGTAATATTCCATTGTGTATATATATCACAGTTTCTTTATCCATTCATCCACTGAAGGGCACCTAGGTTGGTTTCATAGTTTAGCTATTGTGAATTGAGCTGCTATAAACATTGATGTGGCTGTGTCACTGTAGTATGCTGATTTTAAGTCCTTTGGATATAAACCTTACTTCTAACAAAACTTTAGAGCATAGTATACAAACAGGAACATTTGAATTAGACTATTAACAAGTTACAAATATCTGAAAAATAGAATATGAACATGTAATTTGTGTTTTAAATAATACCTCCCTTCTCTTGGAATTGTGGTCCATCATCAGTCCAGGATAGTTTTGTGGCAGGAGCCATTCTTCCACCCCTACCAGGGGACATCCTCCAACATCTTCTTGCCCCTCTATGATTATAGAGGTTCTAGCCTGAAAGCTGTGGTTGTAACTATGGACTGTAACTTTCTTAAAGGCAGAGAATCACATCTGTTTTGCTCGCATTCCTTCACTAGACAGTTTTTCACTGAGCATTCACCCTATGCCAGAAGTTTGGGATACATCAGGAAACCAAAGAGACAAAACCAAAACAGAACATTTGCATTGAGTAAAAACAGACAATAGCAAGACATAATAAATTTAGTTGGATGGAGATAAGTGCTACGGGAAAACAAAGAGAACAGATTAAAGGCGATTGGGAGTGCCAGTGGGGAATTTGTGTATTTGGAGAAGTGGGGTAGGATACTTTTGCAATGTAAAATGAGGTAGTAAGGGGATGTTACAGTTTAGATATTAGGTGTCCCCCATAAGCTCATGTGAGACAATGCAGGAAGGTTCAGAGGAGAAAAGATTGTGTTATGGGAGCCTTAATCCAACCAGTGGATTAATCCCCTTGATGAGATTAATTGAGTGGATGCTGAAGGCAGGTAGGGTGTGGCTGGAGGAGGTGGGCATTGGAAGTACATCTGTGGGGTATATATTTTGTACCTGGCAAGTGGAGTCTCTCTCTCTGCTCTCTGATCATCATGTGAGCCTCCACCACACTCTTCCACCATGATGTGCGGCCTCAGCTTGAGCCCTGAGGAATGGAGCTGGCCATCCATGGACTGAGATCTCTGAAACCTTGAGTTCCAAATAAACTTTTTCTCCTCTAAAATTGTTCTTGTCAGGTCTTTTAGTCACAGCAGCAAAAAGTCTGACTAAAACAGGGGAGGATTAAAATAGAGAAGATGAAATCTAAGATTTGAAAGAGGTACATGAATTCACCATGTGAATGGATGCAAAAAGTTTTTCAGGTTAAGGGAAATACTAGCACCATGATCCTAACTTGTTAGCATGCTCAGTTAATTAGAGGGAGGGTGAAGAGCCTAGGGTGGCCAGAGTGGAGTCAGCTAGGAGGAGTGGGAAGTGTTGATGTCAGAGAGGACATCACCAGAGAGGAGCCTTGGAGGCCATAGTAAGCTTTGGCTTTTCTTGAGAGAAATACAGAGACACTGGAGGATTTTTGAGCAGAACAATGGCATGATTTGAACTTAAATTTTATCGGAACCATTTGTGCTATTGTGCTGATAATATACTATAGGAAGAAAGCTTTCCCTTTCTCCTGATGCAGAGGTGTGGAGGGTACTGATGTGGAAGGTGTTGGAGTAGTCCAGTCAAGAGATGATGGGGGATCAGAGTGATAGCTGTGGGTATGGTAGAAAGAAGTTGGACTCTGTATATATTTTGGAGGTAGAACCCACAAGACTTCCTGATGGGTTGGATGTGGAGTGTGAAAAAAGAGAGGCATCAGGACTTTCAACTTGAGCAACTGGAAACAGCTTCTATCAGATGATATGGGGGTGCAGTGGGTGGTACAGGATGGGGAGCTGAAAAGTGAATCTAGCTGTGTATGCATTGAAACAGAGGTGCCTATCAGATATCCAATCATTGCTCAGACTAGAAACTATGTACCCAACTATGTGGAAGCACAGCTGGGAAATTGGGTACATAGTTTCTAGTTTGGGCAATGATTGGGATTGGAGAACACTCCAGATATGTAGTAAGCACTCAATAAATGGTCAATAAATGATGAATGAATCTCACGTCTGTCTTCCAGAGTCACGCTTTCTGTTGGAGGGACTTCCTCTTCCCCAAATCATTGTCGTGGAAATATTTACTCTTCCTAGTCGATCTGTTATGATATCACAAACAACATTGTCAAAATATAGCAGAGTACGTCTATCAGATATACAAAGGTATAAATAAATATTTATATATTGGTTGGGTGTGGATATGCGTGCTAGTTGGAAGGGCAGCTCTTATAAATTTTACAAGGTCATTGAACAAATGGAGATTATGGTGGAGCCATTGAGAGTTATATGGGGTCTCAAATACTCTAACTTTTTCTTAGGATTACCTTGAATTGGACTGGAAGAACTACAAATCAGTATAATGAAATCAAAGACCTCTAACAGGGCCCATAAGTCACTGATGGTTCTGAAAATGTTCCCAGTAATTCAGAGAGGGCAAAGATGACCACCTAGATTTAAGATTCTAACATCTAAACCTTCTTGTTCCCCTATTTGCTCTATTTGTTTTTCTAGAAAAATTATCCCTGTAGGAGGTAGCTTAGCTTTTGGAAAAACTGGTTTCAGTAAATTATAGTAACACTGTAAAAACATCTTGCCTTTTTAAAAATGAAGCGTCCCTCTCCAGTCAAAATTCATGTAGGTCTTTGTACACACTATGTATTTCTACAAAAGTAATTAAAACAACATGAAGGAACCACCAATTTGGTGGAGCCTTTTAAAGTAGCCCAAGCAATTTGTTTATAAATGTGGTTTTCTAGATAAATGCTTAGAATTCTTTGCAAATAAATATTTGCATGATACTTTTGTGCAAAGATTAATTTCTCCTGGGATAAAATGGGATTTTAAAAATAGTTTTGTGCTGAGCTTCATTTGGCCTGTCAGTGATGTTATGGGCTAATAGAAATATTTTTATTAAATGGAAATTGGTACCCTGAGCATGTCATTTTGGTGAACTTGATTTAAAATGTGGGCTGTATTCGAACTGTGGGTATACTGTTTTAAATAATTCTCAATAGACATAGAGGAAGACAAAAATACATGAAGACAACAGTAGTTTAGCTGGCCATTTTGAGAAATCAATCTCACTAGTGGCTGTCACTTTCTTTATGATATAGTAATTTCTAAAGCACAGTCAAATATGGGGTTCTGTCACATTCTTCTGGGTTGACCGCATTATCTGTGGAACATTTTTTAAAAGATAATTCATCTTTTTCTAAAGAGAAACATAAAATTAGTTGTTAAAGGAGGCTACATGTACATAAAATATTGTCATTTTTTCACTTAGCCAGGAAAGAGGATTGAAAAAGTTTGCATCCAGACCTTGATATTCTTCTGCGCTGATCCAGCCTTTGATTTTCATCATAATTATCATCAAGAGTCTATTCCTTGTTCTGATGTTCTTATATCATTCTCACTCACAGGCATTTCATTTACTTACATGTCATTTTCCCCATGAAAGGACTAGAATACATTGCTTGAACTTGGCAATAAGAATTCCTTCAGGTTTACTACATGCTGATTTGAATGTTACCATGATCACAATGGACAAGACTAGGCTACTGAGTAGATGTCATGACTATATTGATCCAAGTTCAGCAATTAGATGAATCAGGCAAATAACTAAATTTGAACTTTAACATCATTCGAAATGGTTATGGTGTGGATTCAACCTACAAGTTTTAATTCCTAAAAGATATAAATCTGTAAATAAGCTCTGAGTTTCCTAAATAGGAAGATGGTCTTGCTGTCCATATACACAAATAGATCCTAAGTAGGGTTGGCACTCTGGCAGAAATTTAGTGGAACCCAAATAATATTACACAGTTCTTGCCTTGCAGCTGAGCTCAACAGAGTGTGTGTTTAAAAGAAAACCAGATCTAAGGAATGTTTGTTCTCCATTTTTCACAGGGTAATTAAGCTTGGCTTTACTCCTAGCATTTAATGACAGGGTTCCTTAAAAACTTATCTGGGATTCTTGTGGGGGATCAGACTTCCTCGGGCTCATTCCTTTGCTTTTATGGGCCCACTTGGCATCAGGAAGCCTTTGGTGTGTGTGTGAGGTGAATCAACGCTCAGGATGGTTCACTGCATCCGAGCAGGAGTTTTCTGGTGACTTGAATGGCTCACTAGTGATTTCTACCATTTATGCATCTTTCCTGGTTGTTCTGTAAACTAGAATAAAGAAAACTGCCTCCGAGGAAAAGAAATGTTATCCCTCCCTGTCCACATTTTTTTTTTCTCTCATTGTCCTGCTTCAGATGAGGTACAAAGGATACCTACATTAGGGTACTGGAGCAGAGGAGAATAAAAGCCCAAATAAATGAGGAGACACACTTCCTGTTTCCAATTCTCCATCCCGAATGTGTATCATTTATTCTTGCTGTCTAATGGGAACATAGTGCTTGTAAACTAACATCTCCCCATCCCCCATTCTCTTAACCATCATTCTATGCTCTGCTCCTATAAGTTCAATTGTTTTGGATTCCATATGTAATATGTAGTATTTCTGTGTCTGGCTTATTTCACTTAAAGAAAAAAAGTCTTCAAGCTTCATTGAAGAAACACGTTGAAGATCATTGAAGATCCTGCCATTTACATTGTTGCAAATAGCAGGATCTCCTTAAGGTTGACCAGTATTACATTGTATGTAAGTCCCACATTTTCTTTGTCCACTCCCCCACTGATGGACACTTCCGTTGCTTCCATTTCTTTGCTATTGTGAATAGTGCTGCAGTAAACACCTGAGTGCAGATGTCTCTTCAACATATTGACTTCATTTCTTTTAGATATGGATTTAGTAGTGGGATTGCTAGATCAAATGAAAGTTCTATTTTTAGTGTTTTGAAGAACCTCCATACTGTTTTCCATACTGACTACACAAATTGACATTCCCACCAACAGAGTGCAAGGGTTCCCTTTTTTCCGCAGCACTTGTTATCTTAGTATTTTTGATAATAGGCATTCTGACACTTCCCATATCTTTTTTTGTTTGTTTATTTTTCTTGGTACTGGGGACTGAACACAGAGGTATTTGACCACTGAGCCACATCCCCAGCCCTATTTTGTATTTTATTTAGAGACAGGGTCTCATTCAGTTGCTTAGAGCCTCTCTTTTGCTGAGGCTGGCTTCAAACTCACAATCCTCCTGCCTCAGCCTCCCAAGCCACTGGGATTACAGGCGGGTACCACTGTGCCTAGCTATTTCCCATATTTTTAAAGAACATGGTATCTGCAAGCTCCATACTCTCAGGTTATTCCAAAGACTGTTCTGTTTTCACTCTTCTTTTCTACCTTATATCACAGCATACAATGTTTTGAATAGGTTGCTTAAGCAGAAATTTTAATGTTTTAAGACACTTAGGAAAAGAAAATATTGTTTGTTTGAGAGTGGTTTAAAAGAAATCAATTCTATGCATTTCTCTGGTATTCTAAGGACAGTTAGCCAAATGTATTTTATCAGCCAGTTGAACTGAGAGCATGGAGTTAGTATAATATTTGTGTTAGGGCTTCTGAGATTTTCTAACTGACAATGCTTCTGCATTCTTTTTTAGTTAGTTTTAATCAATTTCTTCAGGTTCCTGCTCTATGTAGGCTATTGCTCTGATCATAGGGGTGGGAGAAAAAAAAAAGGCCTTGTTCAATCAGCAGGGGCCAAAGGCTTTCTGGCTAGGAGGGATCAGGAGGAATGGAGACCACCCAGCTGGGAGGTGCCACACATGACTCTGTACTTACAAGTCTATGGTATTTGAAGGACTAATGGTCTGCGCGGTCAGGACCAAATAGCCTTCAGCAAAACCCAACAACTTCTGCAATTGCTCTGCTCCCTGAGGAGAAGCTACTCTGGGCGGTGAAGGTAGGACGGGATGCAGATGTGGAGCTGAACTGCTGTGAACTTTTGAGTCATGGGAGAGTTGCAGGGCATTGCAGACCTGGGTGGTGGGAATTCCATGGTGATGGCTGCCCTTTACCCGCCGTGCTTGCTCTGGACCATGACTCACATCTGGAGGAGAGAGAGGTGGATCTATGCTGGAGAAACTGACATTGGTATGCTGTGATATGAATGTCCCCTGGACTCAATGTCTTGATTTTGCAGCCACATTTACAGCCTCATTAGAACACCAGTTGCTCTCTGAGAGCAGAGTGTACTTGTTAGAGGGAACCGTTCCCTCACAAATTATCAGAAAGCAAAAGGACAGCGATAAAATTGTAATAAGAAGATGCCTTGCACTTCTGCCAAGGTTTCCTAATAAGTCCTTCAGTGGACCTATTTTGATTCTCATTAATTCTCTTTACGTAGGCAGAGTTTTGAATTAGTCCTCTGCATACCATGTCTTATTCCATCTACAGTTTTGGAAAAAATTTCACCTTTTAAATTGTTAATGTGGATTGTGGAAGTGAAAGAGTGTTGATGGAAACCACAAAGTGGCCCACAGGAGAATTCAGTTATTTCTCCTATTATCCTAATCCTGGCTGGCAGGAGGGTGGAGGAAGCCTGCTGTCTGCTCTCAGGAGATGTGCCCACCAAATGAATGCATGTGCCTAAAATGGCACTCCCTGGGCAGGACAACTCTGATCTTTGTAATGATCAGTGGCTAAAGTTGATTTGCAAAGGAAGAAAAATCATATAAACATAAACACAGAATGAACTAAGTATCAAATTTTATGTAGTGTTTATTAATTTTCTTTTTCTTTTTCTAAGTGCTGGGAATTGAATACCAGGGCCTTAAGTGTGCTAGATTTATTAATTTTAAGAGCGCAAAATACCCATTTCATTGGCATCAATTTCTTTCTTTTATATATATATATATATATATTTATATATATTTTTTTTATCAACCATCTTTACTATACCCATTCTCTTTTCCTGCCCCCTGCCTCCCCCATGTCGCGTCCAGTGTTTCTCTATTTTGGTATCAATTTCTTATCATTTAGAACATCCACTATTTTATTTTCTATTTATCTTTTCTTGGAAAATTTCTCAGATGAAGAAGTGAAGGAATAGGAAAACCCTCTACTGCAAACAAGATCCCTCAAAAGTGGTCTGTTTGGCTAAGTGTTTCAGTTTTC
This sequence comes from Xerus rutilus, assembly GCA_028644305.1. Lineage (NCBI taxonomy): Eukaryota > Metazoa > Chordata > Mammalia > Rodentia > Sciuridae > Xerus > Xerus rutilus. The sequence continues at coordinate 19,400,307 of CM053408.1, read as the reverse complement.
CTTGGAATCCTTCCCCGCAATCATTCTTGGGTGTGGTCCCTGGACCACTTCCTTAACTAGGTGTGTTCTTAGCAGCAGTGCCCAAAGACAGTGGGCCATAACACAAAGTGGCAGGAGCTTTGTGAAATCAGTGCCTGGTGCATGGGGGCTGCTTAATACACCTGTGCTGGATGAGTAAAGTGAGGTTGTATGGAGTGTCTCTATCAGTGGCAAACGTGATGTCCCTGAAAAGGTCAAGAGAGAAGACAAGTCCTGGGAGATGGTGGTGGTGATACCAGCAGGTGCTTGGATGGGCCAGGGGACTTGAAACCAGGATAAGATGGGAAGATGTTCCTATTAAAAATGGGTCAACCACAGCAAAGGAAATAATCAAGAACATGAAGAGAGAGCCTACAGAATGGGAGAAAATCTTTGCCATCTACACCTCAGATAGAGCATTAATCTCCAGAATATATAAAGAACTCAAAAAACACCAAAAAAGAAAAAAGAAATAAAACAATAAAACTAAATAACCTAATCAATAAATGGGCAAAAGAACCGAACAGACATATTATAGAAGAATACAATCCATCAACAAATATATGAAAAAAATGTTCAATATCACTAGCAATTAGAGAAATGCAAACTAAAAGTACACTGAGATTTCATCTCACTCCAGTTGGAATGGCAATTATCAAGCATACAAATAACAATAAATATTGGCAAGTATGTGAGGAAAAAGGTGTACTCATACACTGGAAATTGGTGCAACCCATTCTGGAAAGCAATATGGAGATTCCTCAGAAAACTTGGACTGGAACCACCATCTTACCCAGTTATACCACTCCTCAGCCTATCCCCAAAGGACTTGAAATCAGCATACTATAGTGACACAGCCACATCAATGTTTATGACAGCTCAATTCACAATAGCTAAACTATGGATCCAACCTAGGTGCCCTTCAATAGATGAATGGATAAAGAAAATGTAGTACATATACACAATGGAATATCTCTCAGCCATAAATAAGAATGAAATGATGGCATTTGCTGGTAAATGGGTGGAACTGGAGACTATCATGCTAAGTGAAAAAAGCTAATCCCAAAAAACCAAAGGCTGAATGTTCCCTCTGATATGTAGATGCTGACTCACAACAGGCTGGGGTGGGGTGGTGGTGGTTCACTGGATTGGACAAGGGGTAATGGGGGGAAGAAATGGGGGATGGGAATGAGAAAGACAATAGAATGAATCAAATATAATTTTCCTATGTTCATATGTGAATACATGACCAGTGTAACTCCACATCTTGTACAACCACAAGAATGGGAATTAGACTCCATGTATGTAGGTATGTCAAAATATATTCTACTGTCATGTATAACTAAAAAGAACAAACAAAAAATTGGTCAAAAAGAGGCTAAATGCTTTGTTGGCTTTTATTTAGATTACCTAATATGTAATATATGACAAAATTTCACAAATTCATTCTACTAGCCTAAGCAAACATATTTATACTTTAACCAACAATAGGTTCCTATGGGCAGCAGACAGATCCATAATTATTTTTTATAAAATACTACCTGTGCAACCACTTCAATGTTTATAGCAGCTCAATTCACAGTTGCTAAACTGTGGAACCAACCTAGATGCCCTTCAACAGATGAATGAATAAAGAAACTGTGGTATATATGCACAATAGAATATTACTCAGCATTAAAAGAGAATAAAATTATGGCATTTGCAGGTAAGTGGATGGAGTTGGAAAATATGCTAAGTGAAGTAAGCCAATCCCCCCAAAACAAAAGTTGAATGTTCTCTGATAAGTGGATGCTGATCATAATGGGAGGGGGGCATGAGAAGAATGGAGGAACTTTGAGCAAAGGGGAGGGAGAAGAGGAGAGAGGACATGGGGGCAGGAAAGATGGTGGAATGAGATGAACATTATTACTCTTAGGTTCATGTATGACTGCACATATAGTGTGACTCTACATTGTGTACAACCAGAAAAATGAAAAGTTGTGCTCCATTTGTGTACGATGAATCAAAATGCATTCTGCTGTTGTATATTCCTAATTACAATAAATAAATTTAAAAAATACTACCTATGAGCTTTCCAAAACTATAATCTCTTTTAAGATAACATTTGGAATATTATTTATAACAAAAAAATTTAATCTCATCTATTATACATTTGTTTCCTCTGTTTGTAACAGTTTGAAAGGGGGAGCTTGAGCTTTGGGTGAGTTTTCCCAGGCATGTTTTGATGTTATTATCCAGAAAAGTATGTTGAAAGGAGCCAAAGATGGCTTTCTCCCCATCTCCACTTCTCATATATCTGAGATTTGTTGAATCTGATAAGAAAAAAATTACATTTTTCTTGAAATGAAGAATAGAAAGGGAAAAAAATCATTGTATTTTAGAACTTGATTCTTTTTAAAAATATGAAATAATGAGATCATTTGCCAGACTTTGCAAGGTTGGTGGAAAACTAACCACCATACTTAAGTCTGAAAAAAAAAATCTGGAATGAGGAAGGGGTAAGCAAAGAAGTCAAGAGATTTTGACTTGGGGTCAAAGAAAGAAAAAATTCACAAATAGGTGTGGCTCCGGATGATGAGGCGTCATAGGGCCACCAAGTCAAAAGCTGGACTCTGCAGAGCAGGAACTTGGCAGAAGCTACCCATGGTGTCTGCATACTATCTTATCTCCCTGAGAAAAGCCTCTGGCTCTGAGCTTAATCCTCTTGGCCAGGAAGAATCAGGAGGCTTAAGTGTTTATAGCCTTGCTCCTGCACCTATTGGAAGATAAATACATGACCTCAAGGCATTTCACCACTACCTAAATAAGGATAAGGATAACATTTCTCCAGACAGATGATTATTTTCAAGCCAAAAAATGAGAGTACAGGAACATATCCACTGTGGAAAGAGATAAGAGTCCTCCTGCTTAGACAGCAGAGCATCTGGAGACACCAGATCTCAGGCCGGAATGTCCCTTTGAGAAGTCCAGGGGAAAATTCCTAATCTCTGCAGGATGAGAGACTGTAACTGATTCCTTCAGCAAATGCAATTACCTGGGGAATGATCTGAAATGACAAAAGACACAATTGTCTTGCATTTAATGTATTTTTCCAGCTTTCTTGGGATACGACATTGAAATTGCCTCTATTGACTGTGTAAAATGTGATTTTTGTTTCTTTAAATTTTTTGTAGTTGTAGATGGACAGCATGCCTTTATTTTACTTATTTATTTTTATGTGGTGCTAAGGATCAAACCCAGTGCCTCACACATGCTAGGCAAGCACTCTACCACTGAGTCACAACCCCAGCCCTAAAATGTGATATTTTGATATAGGTATATATTGTGAGATGAATATTGGATTTAATATTTTTTATCACCTACCATTTAGTTATGAAAGATTTGGCACAAAAAAAAAAAAAAAACATTTCATGGAATTACAGCCAGGTAGAGCAGAAGGGACCTGGCTCTGGGGACCAAAAAATGTGGAATTAAGTCTGAAATACTCATCTTGCTTCCTTTGTGATCTTATGCAAGTTGCTTACCTTCTCTGATCCACAATTGTTTTCATCTGGGGATAATGACAAGTTACTTATTATTTTATGGTGAGTATTAAATGTATTTTATGGTGAGGATTAAATGAGCTACTGCTAGGAATGTGTTAAATACAGAATAGACCAATGAAAAATGGTCGCTCCTAATGTCATTGCTTAAGGAGCTTGAAGCATAATCAGGGTCTTAAATCCCCAGGAGATGTTCTGAAATGATTTGTTTATTCTTTGCTTCCTAGACATGGAATCTGAGGATGGAGACAAGAAAAAAGTAGTGGGTATTGTGTTCCTGGCTTCAGAGAATCATCTTGAACTAAAAATGAGACCTTAAAGTTCCAATTTAAATAATAAAGTTCAAGAGCGTGTTCTCTGCTCTCTTCAACTTATTAGCTTGCTTGCTTTCTTCTCCATCTCTACAATGGAAATAGGGTTACTGACTCTTAGGAATAATTCATAGCAGAGCATAGAGGAATATTTATCACCAAGCTTCTCTGTGAAACATTGGAAACATTTTAAACTCTTCTGTGTTTATCTGTAGCACTTGAGAACACTAGGTGTTTCAAAACATCCCATTACAAAGGCCAGGTTTTCAACTGCTATAGGAATGGGAACCAGGCATATTCTGGTGGTAAATCAGTGACACCCAGTGGCTGCTGTTTTTACACTTATCTTTTTAAAAAATCTTTTTCAATTGAACTTTTTAAACTTCTATCCCAGAACAAATTAAAGAAGGCGATGAGAACATGGAAATCATAGAGGGCTTCAGAGAGTTTCCCGGCGGTGGCCTGACTTTCATGGGAACCATCCACCAGCAAGACCAAAAATGGAGAGAGAGCAGGAAGGTGAAGGTGGAGAAAACAGTTCCGGGAATTTCCAGCTCCATCATTTACATGTTATTCAAGAACTCCAGCTTTCCTGCCCTTGTTGGATTTCCCAAGAATTATTCCCATCCGCGAAGTGACAGATCAACTGCTCAGATTCCAGCTCAATGCTAATGTGTGTTGGGGACTCTTGGGGACACTCCCTGGAAATTAGACTTCTTAGGTGTGAGAAAATTTAACTGGAAGGTTAAAGCTCTGTGAGTCCTTGCGAGCACCTCAAGTTATCCTTATTTTTATTTATTTATTTTATTAGCTGTGGTTCTCTCTACCTGGGAGCATGACCACTTCTGAGAAAGAACCTCCTCTGAAACAGGATGCATCTTTTGCACTAGTTAGATCCTCCACGATCTGACTCCATTCCTGGCAGGCAGCTTGAATGAAATGCACTCAGTTTTAATAATTACAGGGTAGGATTACTTTCCATATGGGACTAACATGGCTAAAATACTTCAGCTTTCTTGGATGAAAGACTCTAGAGAAATATTACATTATAAAATTGTTAGTTAGTAACTTTGATTGTAAGAACTAGTCTTCCCCTCCCCACACACAAAACATTAAAGAAGTTATAGTAGCACAGAGACATGCTAAATAAGGCAATTAAGTAACATAGCTTATAAGGGAGGTTCATTAGAGCAAGACTCAAGGGCCGGCCTGTTGCTTGCTTTAATTGCCAGCTAAATATTTCCAGTGATGGATTATTAAACTATTTAACTAGAAATATAGTAGTACATCAAATTTATAAAAGATGACCTTTTGTAAATTTTCACATTGATTAAACACATGGAATGGTTAAGATGCCAAGGTTTGTGACCAGATGCACTTGGATTTGAATCCCAGCTTTTCCATTAATTTATTTACCTAGGTCCATTACCTATGGGATGGTTGGCACATTAGTCAGGGCTTTCCCAAGAAACAGAACCAACTGAATATATAACTATGAGAGAGACTTTATTAGATTGGCTCCTACAACCACCGGGGTTGAAAAGTCCTCCACTGGCTGTCCACAAGCTGTAGAGCTAGAAAGTAGCTACTCAGACCAAGAAGCCAGAAGCCTTAGAACAAGAGAGAGAAGCCCATGATACAGCCCCAGTGTGAAGGCTCAGAAGGCCCACTGGACAGCTGCTGTGGTAAGTCCACATTCAAAGGCTGAAGAACCTAGAGCTTGCTGTCCACTGGCAACAGCAGCAGATAAAATGCCTGCTTGGGAAGGGAGAGTGCTGGTCAAAGAGTGAGCTTCCTCTTTCTGCTCTTTTGTTCATTCGTGTCCCCAACCTATCTATAATGCCCCACATTCAAGAGGGATCTTTTCCATTCAGTGCACTGACTCACATGCCAGTCTTCTCTGGAAACGCCCTCATAAACACAGAAGTGTGCTTTACCAACTCTGTAGGTATCCCTCAATCCTGTCAAGCTGACAACCAAGATTAGCCATTACAGTTGGGAAGAGTTAAAGCAGAGCAAGTCTGGGCACACCTGGCACCCTGCACAAAGGAAATGCTCAGTATGGAGAGTGGAGGAATGGCAGCTGCTCAGAACAATGCCTCTAAGTTTCTCTGATTCCAATCCTTGTTATGTAACAAATAGTTATTTTATTTTTTAAATGTATAGCTATTATGGTTTGGATATGAAGTGTCTCCCAAAGATTCATGTGTTGAAATCCGCTGCAATGTTCAGAGGTGGGACCTTGCACAAGTGACTGGATCAGGATGGCTCTAGCTTCATGGTGGATCAATCCACTGACAGCTGAATGGGAGGTGGTGGAAACTGTAGGTAGATGGGGCCTGGTTGGAGCAGATAGGTCTCTGGGGGTGCACCCTTGGCCCTTTTAGACTATATCTGATCCCTGGCCCTTGGCTTTATTTATTTATTTTTATATGTTCTAATTAGTTATACATAACAGCACAATGCATTTCAACTCATTGTACACCAATGGAACACAACTTCTCATTTCTCTGGCTGTATACGATGCAGAGTCTCACCATTCATGCAATCATACATGTACATAGGGTAATAATGTCTGTCTCATTCCTACCTCCATACTGCCTCCCCTTCCTTCACTCTCCTCTGCCCAATCCAAAGTTCCTCCATTCTTCCCTAGCCCCTCCTGCCCCTATTATGGATCAACATCCACATATCAGAGAAAACATTTGTCCCTGGCTCTTTTCACTGTCTGCCTGTCTCTCTCTGCATCTTGGCTGCCATGAGCTGAGCAGCTGTTCTCTGCCATACCCTTCTACCAAAATGACTTTATCTCAGGCCGAGAGCAATGGAGTCAGCGGATCATGAACTGAAACCTCCAGAACCATGAGCCAAAATAAATCTTTCCTCCTCTAAGTTGTTGGTCTCAAGCATTTTTCACAGAAAGAAAAAACTAATACAAGTAAAAATTGCATATATTTATGTTGTACAACATGATATTGCAATATAGGCAGATATTTTGAAATACCTAAATCAAACATTACTTTGTGCTGGAAACACTTAAAATCTACCATCTCAGCAGTTATCAACCATGCGATATATTGTTTCTAACTATAGTCATCATGATGTACAACAGATCTTTCAGACTGTGGAAGTAAAATCTGTGTCCTTTGACCAACCTCTCTCATCCTTTTACCCACTAATGAATAATTTTTACTCCCCTTTTATTATCTAAAAATGAAATATTAAAGTGAACATCAGCTAATTTCAACATTATTTTAATGTTAGTGAAGTCCTACACTTGTAATAGAAGAGAGAGAGAGAGGAAATTGACTTATGATGAAATAACATGCATGTCATTATAATGTTTGGATATATCTATACCTGAAGGCACAACCCTTGTGCTTTGCCATCTGCCTATGCTTTTTGGACATGTATGCCCCCACGATTGCCTTGAGTATGACACTAGTTACCAAGGCTGATTCAACCATATGACTCAGATGCAACAAATAGTAAGCACTGCTCTTGGTGACCTTTTGAAATAGTGAAAAACTCTTGGCAATATTTCAAGCAAGGCAAAGAGTGAGTGGTCTTCCCTCGTTATGTAGTAGCTAGCTTTATTACTGGGAATTTTATATTGGTTTATATAAACCAAATACCCATGGTTTATTTTTAACCCATATAAAAATACTTTGTTAGTTTCTAAGTTCAGAGAATTGTAAACAGATTTTTCACCTACAGTCTTTGGAGGGAATGATATTTCATTGTGGGTTTGTTCCCTTCATTACCACATGTTGACCATCTTTGATCTCCATTACTAAATGCCAGTAACTCCCCCCACCAATCTTTTTGCTGACCAAAAATAACCTCACAATCTTCCTGAATGCCTCCTATGGGGTGATGCTAGCCTGTTTAGGAACTGATAGCCCAGAGAGACATTGGAACTCAAAGCTTATTTTCTGAACTTCTTAAGCAAGGTTTTCAAATCCAGGCTGTGGGAGGAAAGACCCAGGAACTTCTAATGAAGGCTTCCTTCAAATCTCAAGAGGTAAAATTGACAGGACAGAGAGTTCACCTAAGGGTATCCTGGCCACACAAGAAGAAGGGAGTCCTTGTCCAAACCTCTCCCCACTGGGAAAATGTTGGAAGGACAGAAAGATGGGAGAGGCTGGGTGAGACCTGTTTGTCCTGGTTTATCATCTTTCACATCAGGTCCCAAGGGAAGATGGACATAAGTTACAGGAAATAACCATTTGTCTATTTGGCAACTCTGCGAGGACCTTGTCATATTCCAGTGTTTAAACTCAGCCTGGATAAGTCACTGTCACCAAGGAAGACATGTCTTGTCTTCTCTGCCACCAAATGTTCACATAAACTATACTCCTGCGAATAAAACCAGTGATGATCTGGGGTAACATTACAGAGATAGAGCATTTATGGAAGGGGGTATTTCTAATTATTGTGCCAGATTAGTTAAGTTTTTTCTCTCATTATCCAAGAGGTAGAGGCTTATGAGAAAGACAGACTCAATTATAGGAGGAAGTGGAAGCCTATATTTCTTTTACTTATGATTAGAGTGAATAAATGTGTAGTCTATCTATGCTATTAACCAGGAATTCACTCCCAGGATCTGTCACGTATAGATGGCGCTATTTTGATAAGAGATGGCTTTGGCATAATGCATCACAGACGCTTGAGATTGTAAATGTCACTCATGTTTGGGTTCAGCATTTACCTTGTTAACAAACAAAAGTAGCTCATTAATTTCCATTGGAAAATTAAAAGATCATGGATTTTTGTGGGAAAACAAGGTGCGAATTATTCCATATAAAACTTTCAGGCAAGTTGGCTCTTGTAAAATAATTTATCCCCCTTTTGGTAAGACCAAGTGAATATTTATCTGCTGTTTTTCATACGGGACAACTTTTTTGAAAAGTCATTCCTGAGCCAATTTTAAAACTTCAGCTCATTTTAAATGGCTTTTATAGAAAGCATTTCTGTGATTTGTCCATCTCCAATGTTAATGGGTCAGAGACTGCTAAAAACTGAGGTAGGAAATTACAGGAGGTGAAAATACAGTTATCGATTCACTGTATCTCCTCTCCCTGCAATCACATGCCTAGGTTTCACACGGTTCTCATGCAAGTTCCACATTCCTGGTTGGGTCACAGCCCTGAGCAGTGAACCATGAAGAAAGGTAATGCTCATTCTGAAGATGGGTGCGCCTGAAAGCTCTCTGACCCCACCCATTCCCTCCTCAGCCTTTACACAGTGTCAATCAGGCAGAACTTTCCCAGCAAAGGAGCCTGCGTGTCACAGAGGACCTGGCCCAACTCCCACAGCTATAAATAGATTCTCAGTGGGTCTTGGAAGGGTCTGGAGACACCAGAAATATAGCAGTTCAGAGTAGGGTGGAAGTCTGAGGCCAGAAAGTGGGAAAGAACTCAGACATAAGTTGTATTAAGGCCAGAACCTAGACTTTTGTTATTAATAGTGTTTCCTTTCTCAGAAGGAACTAGCTGGGCAGTTCTTTGACTCTGGCTGATTTTATACCTCCCTTTGGCTAAATCGTTTCATTTCTCCTTGCTCACGCTCTCTCCCCTTCTTCCTAGCAAGCTCAAGGACTGACTTCAAATCACTTTCCCTTGTGGGTTAGTTTAGGTCATGGAGTTGCTTTTTCTGTTGACAAATTTTTCACTATGCTAGTACACATGGCTCTTTAAAAAGCCACTAAAAATATAGATTTGATATGTGAGTGTATCAATATGGGGAAAATAGTAAACTTGAAAACATGTAGTGACTGAAAAATATTCATTGTAAAACAATTTTAAAAAGAACTCCCCAAAATTTTAATGGACTACATGGTCTGAATTATGTAACATTATTTTACTTGGTTTTTCCAGTACTGTGACCAAAAGACTTGACAAGAACAACTTTTTTAGGTTTTCTTTTTTTAATTTGTTCTAATTATTTATACATGACAGTAGAATGCATTTTGACACATCATATATAAATGGAGTATAACTTCTCATTCATCTGGTTGTATGTGATGTAGAGTTATAGTTACATAGGTCATATAGTCATATATGCATGTAAGTTATTAATTGACAAGAACAATTTTAGAGGAGAAAATGTTTAATTGGGGCTCATGATTTCAGAGGTCTCGGTCCATAGACAGCTGACTCCATTGCTCTAAGCCTGAGATGAAGCATCACGGCAGAAGGGTGTGAAAGAGGAAAGCAGCTCAGAACATGGCAAACTCAGCGGGAACAAAATATGTACTCCAAAGGCACACCCCCAGTGACGTACCTCTTCCAGCCATACCCTACCTGCCTATAGTTACCACCTAGTTAATCCATTCAAGTGGATTAATGTACTGATCAGGTTAAGGCTCTCACAGCCCAATCATTTCACTTCTAATCAGGCTTGCATTGTCTCACACCTGAGCTTTTGGGGGACACCTCATATCTAAACCATAACAACTGTTATAGGCATAGATTAATGTTAGTAATACCATACAAATGTGTAGACAAAACTACTATAACAAAATAAAACCTAGTAGGAAGTATAAAAAAATATTTTATAGAAATTTACCTAAGTGGTTTTGATGGTTTTCGTTATAATTTTATTTACTTTCAAAATTTTCTATATTTGGTACATATAAGTTTTATAACAAGAAAAATTATTTTGAAACCATCAACTGTGTTTTTTTCCTTTTTCACATCAGCTTGTACATAAAGTTTTCTGAAATGGCTATGAATATGTGCTGTTGGTGGTGGGAGTATAATGTTGGAAAATGGAAGAAGGAAAGAACACTCTGTTCATAGGAATGAGTTTATGCTATTGATTTAGACATGAAGTGTTTTAAGGGAATTGCCTGCGACTTTTAAGATTGGTGATAAGTTGTAATGAATATTGGCTGAATTTTGGCAAGCCAGAATGCATTTTTGCCTTTCTTTTTTTTTTTTTTTTAATTATTTTATTTTTTTTCCCAAAAGTTGCATTTTAATACATGTTGGCAAACATAACAGAAAAAAACAAATTATCAGAGGCTGTACACACTATTCACTGAAAACATTTGTTGAGGCAAATAG
>CM053408.1:19364644-19388866 GCA_028644305.1 Xerus rutilus | reverse complement strand
AATTGGGATTGCATTGAATCTGTATAGTGCTTTGGGTAGTATGGCCATTTTAATAATATTGATTCTGCCAATCCAGGAGCATGGTAGGTCTTTCCATCTTCTAAGATCATTTTTGCCTTTCTAAGAACAGTTTTCTTTCCCGAAATTACCTCTGACCCAATCTGGTGCAACTGTTACCAGAAGTCCTATCCTATACTTAGGCTGGAAACAATCACACAACCCAAGTTTAACTATTGACATTGCCCCTTCCTCATGAATTTGAATTTTTTTAGTAGAAGGACATAGGGACTGAAAATTGCTTGGAACTTCATCAGATCTGAGCAGCACCTTGCCATTCCCACTTCTTTGTTCTGGAAACACCTTGTTGAAAGCCCTGTCTCAAGACTAAATAATTCTCTTTTGCTTAAGTTAATCAGTATTGTTTTCTTTTGCTAGCAGTAAAAGGACTTGTGAGTTATTTTACAGCTGGACTGGGGCAGCTCTCTGCTTATCTCCTGGATATTTTGCTTTGACTTTGGTCAATTCAAAATCAATGGGCTCACTCACCAACTAACTCATGATTTATCATGTACTGTTTGCAGCCTAAACTCCCCTATTGAAACTTAGGGCCAAATTGTTTGTTGATAGCTTTCACCTGGCCACAACCAGTTAGCCTGGCTTGGTTGACATGACTAGAGGACAAAAAACACCCTACAGGGAACTTCTACCTAAAGGGTTGGCAAGCCAATATTCATATAAAATATCTTGGTTATTTAATCTGGAGAGCAAACATCTCCTCATGCAAATAGGAAGAATGTTGCACAGTTGCACCTGGAGGTCTGAGACTCTCCCAGGCTCTGCCAGCTGTTTCTGTGCACCAAAGCTTTGACCTTTATAGAGTTTGGGCCTTTATTTGAAGCTTAGGTGAATGAACTCTGCATAGTCTCCCAAGTCCTTTCAATTGACCTAACCCAAATAAGCTTTATGGGACCCTAACTAACAAGCGGATTGTAGTTAGAGTGACAGGAGACGTTCAACCACAGGGGAAACCTGGGACAAGAGGAGGTAAGGGCCTCATTTAAGACAGACAGAGGGCTTGGGTGGCTAGGTGGTCTTTAACAACAGCTCCAGGGAGGGGAAACATGCTAGGATTTCTTCATGAATACGTGAAAAACTAAAGAGGCATCTAGACAAATTTTATAAGACACCATAGATCAGGATGAAGTCAGGAAAAACGTTGACCATCTTCTCATGACATAAAGCCTGATACTGGACTGTCGTCAGAACCATGGCTTTGTGGTATTGCCAGTGAGTCCTGCAGCTTCCTCTTTCTCTCGCCTCCTCCATGTGACTCCTTTCTCTGGATTGCTTCATATCTTTTTCTTCTGGTTGCTTGGTGAATTTTAAACTAAGATCCAGTGTGCTTTTGGGGAGTCAGTGGATTACATGTTCCAAAAATGCTGTTTCTTGTATGAGGCTGTGAACTAGTTCCAGGTTACAGAGAATTACAGCATTCACAAGCCCTATGGCTTCTTGTTCTCTTTTTGAAGGCGTTTCTTAGATCATTGTACTATAGCTATGTTTACATATTTTATTTTTTCTCCCCTAATGGCTGTATCTTGATTGCAGTGGCTTGTCATTTATCTTTCCATACCCAACAGCACCAAGCAAATAGGTCCTCCAAAAGCATTTACAGAACAATGTGGATATATTTATATATTTGAAGCCAAATTACCAAAAGCTCAAAGAAGTTTATGTTTTTCCTTCTGCCTCAGTGTCTTAATTTTGAGAATGACATTTTTAAAAAGCCTAGTGAGTTCATACAAGAAAAGAATTTCAACATGCAGCTGTATCCTTATCTAGAAAATGGAAATTTAAGACTACCAACTTCCTAGGGTTGTTTTGAGGATTACATGAGTTAATTTTTCCTTTTCTTTTTGGAGGGGGGACAGGGGATACCAGGAATTGAACTCAGGGGAACTAGGCCACTGAGCCACATCCCCAGCCCTATTTTGTATTTTGTTTAGACACAGGGTCTCACTGAGTTGCTTAGTGCCTCACTTTTGCTGAGGCTGGCTTTGAACTCACCATCCTCCTGCCTCAGCCTCCCGAGCCTCTGGGATTACAGGTGTGTGCCACCGCACCCTGTGATGAGTCCATTTTTCTAAAGAGTATTTGGCATGTAGTAAGATGGCTTTTACTCTTCTCCATATAATTGCTCAATAAACTAAATATGTAAAATCTTACCAGCAATGAGTTTATAAAAATCTGGAAAGCTTCTATAAAGCTTATATTTTGTTACTGCCGATTCTCTGGGTTATCCTTATGCATTCTGTTTCTGTGTGGTCTTCCTGTGTGTGCACATTGGAACGAGGCACCACTATCCTTTCCCCTTGGCTTCTGGCTGACTCTAAATTCTTAGAGTTAGTGGAGGTTTCCCGTCAGTCCATTCTCTCATACTGGCCATGCATCTTGTCATTGTCAAGGTATTGCATACCAAACACAGACTGCCCCAATCAACCAAGAAGAAATATTGCCTAAAAATGCCTCCCATTCAGATAAAGACTGAAATAAATCCCACTGAGTGAAAAGAATAAGGAACAGGTCACTGTCAGCAGTGACCCAGATTGCCTATCCACCTTTCCTTGGCGGACCCTGTTTTGATTCATAAGAGGCGATGTTTTACTGCTCTTTAAAAGGCAATGTTGTGTACTTCATCTTCAAAGATGGCCAGAATTGTAAATCAGAGATCAAAAAATAATTAAATTTAAGAAATATTATGACTTATTGCAATCACTTACTCCAAACCAAATAGTTAAAATTAAAATAACTAAAGTTGCCTAATAATATGGCTTTGATTTATTCTTTTCCTTCCATTGTGATCATATGTGTGCTACCTTCTATGGACAAATGTATATGCATGTGCAAATATGGAAGTCTCCTTCATCCACATGATTTGGGAGCTAACTCCTACACGTAGCTGAATGCTTCAAATATAGGAGGAAAAAATATTGGAAGATTTCCAGAGGAAATACCTGAAGAAGCTGTGTGACCCCCTAAGATAGCAGAGATGAGGAAGGAATCTTCCTTAAAAAGGACTCAGTTTTCAGGCAGCCTGAGGCGCTGGAGGAAACCAATTGGCTTCCCACAGATTTGAAAGATGGATGGTGTCACTGTGGGTCTGAGAGACTCCCAGTATTAGAGTCACCTTTGAACCTACACAGCACACAGACATAAGGGAATTTGCAGTGTAACTTCTGACGAGTCAGAGGAAACACACTCTGGCTATCCACTGACCACTACTTGTAACTTTAGGCTTAGAAGCTGGCAATGAAGTTTCAGAGTGCCAGGAATAATAATATGTAGTCTGGAGAAATTCCTTCAATGATAGAAGTCTTTATTGAAATTTGTTTATGTTCTTTCTTGAGGGTTCTTTTCCTTCACCTTGAAAGTTCATGCAACTTTCTGATTCTTGAATGTCTCCAATCAACCACTAGATGGCAACATTGTCCTTTTATGTTACATCTTTGACTATACTAAAGATGGATTTATTTTTTAAAAAAAGCAAAAGTTAGTCATTGAAATACATCACTCTGTAAAATGGGAACAAAGTAGATCATACTCAATTATTAATCTGTAATCGACTTACCTAAAAGGTGTCCTGAGCAACTTTCTATTTCTGTGCATCCTTGGAGAACAGACATCTATATTTGGTGCCAAGTGATCATGTGGCCTCAGCTCTTCTGGTGTTTGTGGCTGCAGGGAACTGCCCTGATACTGGAGGATTTTTTTTTTTTCACTCAACTCGTTTAACATCTCTTTTGATTCTGCCACATCCTGGTATAGGGGTTTCCAAACCTGGAGGCATAATATTAAATAAATAAACAAGTAAAAAGATTCCAAGGAACATTCCTCAGAGATTCTGATTTGGTAGATTAGGAGTGGGCATGAGTGTCTGAATTGTTTTCCTTCCCTGTGCTTCTGAATAGCAACAAGTATGGGAGTGGTCGGTCCTCGTGTCCTTAATTCCTCCAGCAACAGAGTCTTCAAAATCATATGAACTTTAACTCACTTTTAAAAATTGTGTCATATACCTTTTTAAATTTTTTGGAGAAAAAAGTCCGAACTAAAAATATTCAAATACCTCAATTACAATAAAGTTGAATTTGCCACAAAAATAGCAAAGCTGCCATGATTGAAATATCCATCTACTCTGTGTGTCTAAAACAAAGGTTGTCAGACCTGTGTCTTGGGCTTGCTAATGACAATAGCAATCCTGTGTTTCTTATGGTGGTAGATTTCTCCAGGAAGAACTTCAGATATTCCAGAATGATGTCACTTTGTTATGCTATTAAATGTTAGGATGCATGGCTTAGAAAATCATGATCAGTTCTGAAAACTATGAGGGTCCTCCAGCTACATGAAGTAGTATTTTTCTTTGCCATTTCTCATTTTCGCTCTTTCCTTCTATTTCCCTCTCTCCTTCACTTTTTTCCTTCTCTCCCTTTCTGTCTGTCTTTTGTCACCCTCTCTTTCTTCTTCCCTATCTCTCTGTCTCTGTCTCTTTCAGTTGTTATTTGCTCTATGTCATTACTTACTATTTGGCTTATGGTAATAGGATGAGACCAATCAATCTCTGTTCAAGTATTATTTGCCTTGACCCATTTGTATCAATTGACCTCACAAAATTTTTTTCTTTATCTTTAATTTTTAGTTCATTATCTCTAATTTGTGGTTAAACTATGAAAATATCATGGAGATTAATATTAAAATAGCCAATTTTAAAATTAGCATTAAAAATCATTTGTAGGTTTATATAAAGGATTTCAAAATGATAATGAAAGAGAACAGTGCTTTCCTCAATGGATTAACAATTAAGCTACAGATACTGTCCAAACCTTATAGAACAATTTTATTCCGATAGAAACCAAGCAGCAGAGTGCCATAACATGACTCTCCAGTTTCAAAGAATCGGATCTATTTCTCATAAAACTGTACCTGGGTGACTTTTGGTTGCAAGGGCATAGATTCTGGGAAATTTCTGGCATTGTTAAATTCATGTGCCTTCTGTTTCTCTGGTTCTTTATGAAATTCTTGAACTTAAAAACAAGAGCCTTCCTAGAAGTTTCCTAGTTCATAAAACTAGTTGCAGTTTTTGAAAGACGAGTTTTTGCAAACACACACACACACACACACACACACACACACGAAGAATAAGGAAAGGGTGTGGGTAATGCAATGTGCTTTGACTTAGGAATCAGATCTGCAGTGCAGAGGACTCTCCTCCGGGTGGCCGATTACTTTTTCCCTAATGATTGGAGTCCGAACTCCACACTCCTGTGTGCCGATGATGGTCCTTGGCGGCAGGAAGAGTGGACAGAAGAGTCAGTTTAGAAGTTTTAATTTAGAGGTAGGCATGTCTAAGCCTGCACTCCCACTGAGCGGGGCCAGCAGAGGGACCTGAATCTCTGCTCAGTTGTCTGGGTCAGGGACAGAAGTCTGTGTGTCCAAATAAACACTTTTTTTTTTTGAACCACATTCCTTGTTTCTCTCCATTAAAAAGTGCAAGAGAATTATCTGCAGGAAAACATTCAGATTTAGATCAAAACAGAAAAATGAAGCATTGCTCTCCAGCGAGGGAGCTAAACCCCCCTCCTCCCTCTGGAAAGTGTCAGTGATTTTGATTAGCAGGAATCACTGACACAACAAATCAACCCTGTTTTAATTTTTAAAAGACACTTGAGGTGTGTTTCACAGCACCTTGTGCCTGTGAAAACTAAAAAATTAAAATAAAATAAATTTTAGAAATATTTTTTTTAAACGATGGAGGGTTGGTGGGGTGGGGGACAGGTCTCTGATTTGAGAAGATGTTCGATTTTAAACGCCAGAAAACTGGTCCTGGTTTCCAAATGTTTACCTTTCTGCAAAGCTGGCCCATAGAGTACCTTTTCTCTTCAAAAGAAAATCCTGGCACCTAGAAGATTGGGCTGACAGTGACTATTAAAATGACTTGTTTAATGAGCAGCATGATTGAACCACGGAGGGAATGCTGGGGAGATTTCTCGAAAGGACACGGTTTGGTGTTTATATTTTGTTATGTTGTGTGCTTCCGCTGTCCCTTATTTTGACAAGCTATCGAAAAGTTTGGAATAAGGATAGGCAATTTCTTCTTCTTCTTCTTTTTTTTAAAAATCTGGTTGCTAAAAAAGAAATGGTGCTTCTTCTTCCCTGTCTCTAATGGAACCCTGGCTGTGCCAGTTAAGTGGGTATACTTGGCAGAGATGCAGCACCAAAGATTCTCCAAGTCTGTGTATCCTGATGAGCAGGGACCGTGATGGATGTTCTTCTTCTTTTAAAGCGCTAGGCTACCCTCCACTAAGTAAAGGCTATTTGCTAAGTGGTAGGAAAATTGTCGATTCGTGGGCCTGGAAGGAACTATCTTCTAGAAATCATTAACTGCACAACACTCATTGTGCATTCTTCTTCCAGGTTGGATATTTAAGGCATCTGCCTCCTCCATCTTCTGAGATGATTTATCCACTCTCTTCTTTCCTTCTTGATAGACTGCATAAATTCTGCCTCTTGCCACATGGAAGATCATTCCTTTTAAAAGTGTAAATTTCCCTTCATAACTAGAAGCTGATTAGTTGTTTTTTTTTTTTTCCTGAAAAGAAAAAATGGAAAACATCTCTTTTCTTTGACAGGACACATGTACCAAATTCTTTTTGTTTTATGTGTTTGTCATTTTGCTTCAAAAGTCTGGGCTTATTTTTCAGCAAGTTTAATATTCTCAATCATTTTGAACTTTTTACCATTTCCCTTATTTATGGAATGGTTAATTGAAAATAAGGTAATGTGAAATAATTAGTAGGTGTTGAATTTAAAGAAACACAGGCGATAATATCAAAAATCATACCTAAGCTGGGCGTGGTGGCACACACCTCTAATCCTAGCAGCTCAGGAGGCTGAGGCAGGAGGATCAGGAGTTCAAAGCCAGCCTCAGCAACAGTGAGGTGCTAAGCAACTCAGTGAGGCCCTGTCTGTAAATAAAATACAAAATAAGGCCGGGGATGTGGCTCAGTGGTTGAGTGCCCCTGAGTTCAATCCCCCCAAAAAATCATACCTAGAAATATAGCATAAACTTAGGACTGTAGAATTCTAAAATTTATGGCTGACTACTCAAAATAATAAAATTACATGTCTTACAAATAAACAGCTTTCTTTCTTACCTGATAGAATAGGACTCATTGACTTACTGAATCCCTTGAAAGCAAACAGTGGCTTGAAAATATCCTCAAAATTCTAGCCTTATTCTGCCAAGTACTCCCACATAAGTGAAACAGCCAGGGCTTCCACGAGAGGCAGGTAAGAAGAAGCACTATTTCTTTTTCAGCAACTAGATTTAAAAAAAAAAGCCTATCCTTCTTCCAAATTCTTCTATCCTAAAATTTCCAGGTTTTCATGTATAATATTTTTTCCTTGTGTCTTTAAAGGAAAAAAGGAGTCTGTGTTGCTCAGGGACATTTTTTTGTTGAGATGTTACAATATTGCCATTGAAGAGATGATTTGTTCTCTTTTAGACAGATTTCTGGACTCCCCGGGTCTAAGATTTCCATTCACATTGCAGTTGATGAGGTGGAACAAAATAGCCACTGTAAGATTTTAAGCAGAAAGCTTCCAGGATCATGCAATGCAAACTAACACTGGCAATAATTGGTGAAAGAGCAGTTGTTTTAGGAGAAAAAAAAATCTTCAAGCTGACTCAGAAGAGAGCATGCAAATGACACAGGATTTATACCAACATGGAAGATGCGTCGGCATGTACATGCCACGTGTGTGTGTGTGCGTGTTGTGCGGTTGATTAATTCCTTCTCAATTTCAATGACCAAATCTTTGGACCAAGAATGGGAGTTTAAACTTTCAAATAAAACAAAAGGGAATGGCACCCATCACAGGAGAGTAGGAATTACCCACTCTAGTATGGACTCAGAACTTTGGGGCAGAAAGGATCCTAGAAACACTGAGCCCACAAACCTCCGTGTTGCAGAGAAGCTGAGACTAGTGTAGTGTGTCTTTTCAGAGATGAGTCTGTGACCTGGCTGGAAGGCAGGTGTCCTTCCTGCTGCACATCTGCCATTGCTTTTCTGGGGTCCAGTGGGGTCTCTAATTCTTGCCTTCCTGTCAGCTCTCCTCTTTCTCCCTCTTCTCAAAGGGAAAGTCATCCTGAAGTACCAGCACACCATTGAAGCATGTATTTCAAGTACCAACCGGATTTGATTTGAGTAAATTAAATAACCCTGTGGTTTAAAACAGATCACCAGAGAACTGTGCGTTTTGCCTGGTATAAAAAAAGAGTTTGATGAGTGTGCTTTCATGTTCTGCCGTTGGCTTGTACTGAGGGACTCTAGAAGAGACTCTATAAAATCTGCTTTCTTACTCTAAAGATCACTGGGCTGCCAACCACAAAGCCAGCCTACCCATGCATATTTGGACACGACTTATGGAAAGATACTTTTTGCATTTTAGAATCCAGGAAAAACCATGTTTCAAAGCTAACAATTAGTGTGTGTGTGTGTGTGTTTGTTTTTTGTTTATTTTCAGAAGCTATGAATTTTGGAACTGTACATCATTCCTTTATTCCTTAGGCTGTTAGGAAGCACCATTTGCCATTAGAAAGGCAGTATAGGATAGTGGTTAGTACTCGATCTTGAGATACTGCATCAGTTTAGTATCCCAGTGCCTGCTCTTTTGGTTTCCTCGTCTGTAAAATGAAGATAATTACCTACCTTATGCTTTCCTATGCAGAAAGATAATGGCTTCTCATGCAGAATATAGATATTTTTCCCAAAGATAATGAAGGTAGAACATTGGTTCTCTTTTGTGATGAATGCTTAATACATGTCAGCTATTATAATTTATGTATGGGAGAAACAATAAGATATAGGCCAGCAAGTGATATGTCAGGCACCAGGCTTGACACTGGGAATAAACAAAAGAACAACTGAAACCCACCTCCAACTCCCAAAGGGTGTATTATCATAGGGCAAAAGCAAGCTGCCAAGTATATAATAAAATGTGACAGATTCCATGATGAGAAAGGGCAGGTGGGAACCTGCTTCAGGATCAGTCACTGTCGTCTGAGGAACATGACCCGGAGTTGGAGGAAGTTCAAGTTCAGGTTCCTGCAATGGAGAGGTGGGGGAAACTTGCTGGCTAGAGGGTGCAGGGAAGGGCATATTTCAGTTGTTGAAGGAGGTCTGGTGTGGCCAGAGGGCAGAGTGGGGCAAGGGCAGAGGCAGCCAGAGAGGGTGAAAGCAGTGGGGTGCCGACTCACCAAGGCTTGTCTGCTCCAGTGAGGACATCTCCTGTCACCCTTATCAGAGTGGGAAATCATCACTGTATTATGAGCAATGATGACCGGCCCTGCTTTGCTGCATAGGGGTATCACTTAGGCATGGAGAACGAAATGAGAGGGGGTGAGATTAGAGGAAGGAGATGAATCGGGGACCCCAAGAGCCAGGCTGGAGAGACTAGGCTAGGGTCGTGGCATCTGCAGAGCCAAATTTACACCTTCCATCTTTCAGGAACCATATAGCAGTGAATGGTTTGCATTTGTGTATTTTGGAATATTTTCTTCAGCTTTTATTTTCTCACTGATTTTCCCTTTGCTACAATATTGAGAATTTATTATATCCTTTGTATTATTTGCTTTTAGGCTTGTCTCCTCAAACCTTTTGTGCAATAAAAACAGAGAAGAAGGAAATGAAAGAAAGCTGGAAGAAAGAGAGGAATGTGGAAGCAGTAAGACAAACTATATTCCTTTCTTTAAATACATTTATTTCAAAATAGCTGTAAAACATCTATTCTGGTTTTGACCTGATCTGGGGGAAAAGCTGCCTATTGGACTCTGCATCTGTTTTCACCATTAAATGCATTATAACCTTGCTGAGGATGTGACCCAGATGGCTTTAGCATTTTAGGACGGACTCCAGCTTTCCTCTTCTGTTTAACATCTGACCATAATGCAGACACCTGCGTATTTAAACAGGTGCAGTCAGAACAAGTTTTCGAGCTCATCACTTCTTAGCCCAGCAAGGTGTGTGAAAGAAGATTTGTGCAGCCAGTTGATACTAAATTGCATAATAGGTTACCCCGAGCCCTTTGAATTCAAACAAAGGAAGTTCTCAACCTGATTGGAATTAACCTACACCGACTTGACTTTCCGCTTCATCTTTGATGAAGCAAGCAGAGCTGATACCGATCGGCAGGCGGGAAGCCTGATGGGTGTTAATGGGGGGTTTTCAAGTTTGTCTTGCTTTCCTTAAACTATTAAGAAAGAACAAAAAACATTATTTAGAATAGAATCAGTTTCCAGGAAGGGAAGAAAGAAAACTGAGAATTTATTATTAAAGAAAGAAATGGAGCCAAGGTGGGGGGAAAAAAAAAGGCCTTCTCACATCTCCTGGCCAGGTGCTCTGTGCATATAAATGTTTCAAGTTCAGCTTTAAGATCAAGGGAAAGTCTGTAGGGAGCCTTGTTTCCTAGAGGTCTGCTTGCTAGAGCTGCTCCTGAATACAGCCTGCCCATTTTTATTTGGTTATTAAGGATTAAAGGGGACGACGATTCTGGAATGGTAGTTCTTGGTTTCCATTAACTTTGTACAAGACAGCAAAAAGAGGGCTTCCAAGGGGCAGTTTGCATATGTATTTGGGGCTATCAGCTTGCGTCTTCCCTGTCATCTGGTGTGTATGTTAAACATGAAATTGCCCTTCCTCTCATGAGCTCAAACTGGAAGAAAGCTGCCTCCTTGCAATGACTGAGAATCTCCATGCCTCTCAGAAATCCTCCTGCTTTTCGCAGGAGTGTGGAGGGAAGATGAAAAGAATTTCACATTAGCTAGCTGGTCGCTCCAGATACTGCGGGTTAGCAATTGCCTTGGAAAGCTACTCACCATTGCCCAAGTTCTCTGGGCGTTCAGCAGTCTGAATACGCGTGCAGGCAGGCAATCCATCGCTCCAAGTCCATATTTAAAATTTGGGTGTTTTGTTGTTGTTGTTTTGTAGTCTGCTGTCAAAACTAAAGCGTGTCTACAGTTATTTTCATTAAGCGATTAGTAATAAAGTAGCATGTACCTGAGAGACTGCTTTATGGTTATGGTGGGTAACTGTGCCATAAATACCTGTTTTGGTAATAGTCATTAAAATGATAGTACCAATGAAGAGTTCAGCCTTAAAAAAAATTACCAAAATCAACAAACCAGTTTCCTGATTTCATCCAAGCAAAATTTTACTGGGAACTCAGAGTTTATGAAAATTCACACTCTCTGTCATTAACATTTTTAATCCCACAGAACTCCAGGAGCTTCAAAATAGAGAACACAAAAGTGAATCTAAGATAGCAAAGGGACTTAGGTGTCTTGTGTCGCATGAGACACCAATCATGGAATTTGGAATGAAAACTATACACTTTAACTTCATTTCTTGAGCTATCTAGCAGAAAAAAATGTGTTTTTAATATTGCACATCTTTCTTCAGTTATTCTGGGCTTTGTAGCAATAAGTAGGATGCATAATACCAACAATGAAAGATCCACCAAGAAAAGAGTTCTGGAACTGTTTCTTATGGCATGTTTTTAATTGAAATTCTTATATGCTCAAAGCCTAATTTATTTTATCTTATAACCTTATACTTTCATATTCATGGCTATTCAATATCATGACTATTTTAAAAGTTGTAATTAATAATTATAGGTCTATAGTCATTATTACCTAATCATGAGCACAGTTAAAGATTATAGACTTGGCAGTTTTAGTTTCTGGTTTTGCCAATCTTCTGCTATAATGTGGGCTTCTTTTGTTTGAGATGGAATAATAGCCTAGAAAAAAGTTTAAAAATGCTTTCTATAGTAATTATTAGACCTTTTCATGGTATTTGTTCTTCTTTCTACTTTGAAAATGTTCTGAATTCTCTCTCTTTTTTTTTTAGTTATACATGGACACAGTGTCTTTATTTTGTTTATTTATTTTTATGTGGTGCTGAGGATTGAACCCAGTGCCTCACACGTGTGAGGCAAGCGCTCTGCCACTGAGCCACAACCTCAACCCCCTTTTAGAAAAATTATACCCCAGGTACAGCATTGTTCAGGGAAAATGAATGACATCCTACTGTATTTACCCTTTATTTGCATCTTAGGGAGAAGTCATCACATTTACTGGGCATGGCAATTTGGGGATGTTGAATTTGGTCCTAGTCATTCATGGGTGTGACTCTGTTACCTGTTTCGTTACCTTAATATGCTGGCCTTTAAGGACAAGCAAGTGGCCTTGTTCACTCATACACCATGTTTTCATTCAAGTCCTACTACTCAGCTGCCAATGGAGAGAAGTCATGACCGTGAAGACCCGAGAGTGCAGAGATGTAACATTAAGCAGAAGGATGCTTGGTGGAAAGATGGCAACCTCATTAGGTAGGGTCAGGATCACTTGGATCCTGGTGGAACTGTTGAGAGGAAGTGTTAAGTAAAGAATCAGTGTCATCTGAGCATAACCAGCACTTTCACTCATGCAAAGGCAGTTGAGCTCAATCTTCTCCACTGAAATTCTTGTTGCCAGTGTGCATGGTAAAAATTTATTAGAGTTACCATTATTTTGACCAGATTTTCCCCCTATACATCATTATTTATTATCATAACTGCTTGGAGTTGGTTGAGTTGTTGGGGATAAAAATGAGAAAGCCACACAAGGAAAATTAAGCTAAAAGATAACATGAAAGTTACACTTGGATGATCTAAGGAAACTGGGGTTGCAAATGCCTCCAGGACATTAACATGTTTCTTTTTAGTTATATATATGTATATGGAACTGTTGTTTTAGTCTTAGAAACAACTTAGATTTCATAGCCCTGGATGGTTTACAGAATTCATGCCCATGCATTTTATTTTATTTTTGGTACTGGGGATTGAACCTAGGGGTGCTCAACCATTGGGCCACATCCTCAGCCCTTTTTATTTTTTATTTTGACACAGGGTTTTTCTAAGTTACTGAGGGCCTTACTAAGTTGCTCCAGCTGGCTTTGAACTTATAATCTTCTTGCCTTAGGCTGGACTAGGAAATTTTTTTGCAACTTTCATGTGTATTTTCAGAGGTGGAAATGGAACCCATACTTTCTAGGAAAGCACTCTACCACTGAGCTACATCCCAAGCAATCCCATGCATTTTTTACCAATCCTATGATTATGGCCAAGTTAGAGCAGATTTTATTATTCCGCCTTACACAGAGGAGTGAACTGAAGCTGAGGGATGCACTAAGGATAACCACTTAGTGATAAAGACTGGAACTTAACTCCAAATCTAATCATCTTTCTACTTCTTTCTACCTTCTTGCTATGAATTCTAAATCAGGTCTCCAAAAACCTGAAACACAATCAGTAGTTGTGTCCAAAGTTTTAAACACCCAACATGTCTAGGTTAAGCAGCTATTTGGGGAGCTAAGTAATTTTTAAATCACCTACACTTCCAAGCAACTCCATCTCAGAACTGAATGTGAATTTGGGAATGTTTCCCAGCCACAGAATAGAGAATCCATTGGAAAACCAATTTTAATGGTTATCCATTGCCAGTCCATTCTGAATGGTATTTTTTTTAAAAACCAAACCATCTGGCAGTTGTGTCTTCTTTCTTTCTTCTGCCAATGGGCTGGACTTACACACATTCGGACCTCACACAAAATGTCAAGGTCTGCACCTTTTCACTACGAACAGGCATTTCAGTCAAAGCCAAGAGAAATGAGGTTCTACCTGTCTGTTGCAATAACATTAATATTATTTCTGTACAGATGCTTTTAGAAGTACGAAGTTAAATGCAGAGCCCTGGAGATGCCTAGAAGCCACATGAGATACACACAGCCATTCACGGAAGACCTAAGAAACTAAGAATTTGCAGGATAAACTTTTCACCATGACAAAGTAGAGCAACGTTGCCTATTCCAATATGAGATTGACAGCAGGAAATAATGACAATAAGGTTAGTGTAGGAAGCGTTTATGGTGCCGAGAGGTAAAAGGGATATATATCTCTACTTGGTCAGAATCAGCAGGGATATTATTAACTACCAATGTAAATTTGCCCTTGGGGAATAAAAGACTGAAATCTGAAGGCAAGAAAGTCAGTCCAGCTATGGATAAGCTAGGGAAGAACAGATGTGAAATAAACATTCATTACAGGCCCTTCGACAAGAAAGTCTGTTATATTAGTGAATGGTATTTCAGAATTCAAAGGAGCAGAGGGTCAGCTTTGCAACAAGCCCTGTAACTGCAGCATGAAATACGCTGTGTAAAACTGGCCTGAGACTGTCCTTAAAAGGCAGTGGTAGGGCCAGGCGAGCCCCTGGGAGCACTGAAGAAAATACTGGTGTCCTGTGGCTCACTAGTCCATTTCATGCTCATCCTTTCAGCTGCTGTGAAGTTCACCTAAGTGAGAAAAGCATCACACACACACACACGTGTGTGTGTGTGTGTGTGTGTGTGTGTGTGAATGCGTGCTTATTTATTTAACGGCAGTAGTCTATTCCCTATTTACCCTTCTAATTTTATGAGTGACAGGAGAAAATTTCATAGTCATTAAAAAAATAATCTGATAAAGCAGAAGTACCGTAACCTATGGGAAAATGAGAAAAGGGTCCAGTCCATTGTATTCAGCTCTTGGTACCAGAAGGATGCCTGGAAATCTGCGACTAAGAATGAAGTTGAACATTTTCCCATTGGGAGACTAGATCTAAATACTGGCACCTGTTTGCTCGTGTAATGGACTCAATATGGGGACTGAGTTTCACAGTCATTTTGATCCTTTTTTGTGTTCTATAGACAATAATGCTTTCTTTTTGAAGATGATGATGGTGATCATTAGATGCTCTACAGTCTTGTAATTATCTAAGATTTGATGTTATGGCCATCTGATATTAAAGAGTACAAACTTTGTGTTAGGAAAATGTTTAGGAAAAATTATGAAAAATGTTTGGGCAAACTTTATGTTTAGGAAAAGTTATTTTAGAATTTCAACCATGGGTACTTTGTAAGGGTTTCACCACTCTGAAATTCAGATCTTGCTTTTTATTTTTTTGAATAGAATCAAGATGCTATTAGTTACAAAATAAGGGAGCCCAGAAATTAATGACTAATAGCATTATTAACAAAAACTAATAATGCTATTAGTTACAAAATAAGGGAGCCCAGAAATTACCAAAGCTGAGGGAGAATCTTGGCTTTTGTCTTAGCCACTTTGGTTTATTGCATTTAATAGGTGGATCGTTTTTTATTCCATTGTTGTGAGATGGAGACAAGAGAATTCGTCTCACATAAAGTAACTTATTCAGATCCTCTAGTGTCGACTACATACTAGGAACTCTGCTAAATGTTAGGGATGCAGGAATAAGACAAAACCTTTGCCTTAGAGGAGCTCACAGCTCACAGCTAAATGAAAGAGGCGAGTGAGCAGGTTAGTAATAATACAAATGTTCTGAGATATGACCAGAGTCTTCTGGAAATTTAGAGGAGAAAGAAACTCTGCCTTGGGGAGACAGCATCTGACTTGAGTAGTTTTTGAATATTCTTATCAATTCTTTAATAAAATGAAAGCAAGGATCATTCTATACTCATATCTTTTATAATCTCTCTGCCAAAAATGACTGACGTTTGCTTAAAACTGGCTATCACTACAGTAATTATATATATAGCACACTCACACATGCACCTATATATATAATTACTGTAGTGATAGGTCTTTTTCAAGATCTATGAAAGGCACTTTGCAAGCTAAAAATCTATGTTATATATATACACACATGTACATAATATATATTTATATATACATATGTATTATATATACATAAATATATATGAATATATATTTATCCATTATATATGTATATGTATAATAAGTATATGTAATATACTTATTAAAATACTTATATAAAATATAGTTTTATATTTATATACTTATATAAAAATATAATTTTTTCAGCTTACAAAGTGCCTTTTATAGATTTTGAAAAATGCCTGCGCCATGGATATTGTTCTCCCCATTTTGCATGTGTCAAAGGTGAGGCACAGATGGGAAAGTGACTTAGGACAAGGGCCTGGCCTATGGTAGGGCCTGGTTGCACACCCTGGCTTCTAGTGCCAGAAACCAAAATCCGTCCTCTGGATGAACCTTGATTCCATAAATAGTAAAGGACAACAGCACCCTTCCATTAAGCTCCCTCTTTAAAATGGAACAGTTTCCAGTATGCTTCTACTGAGGAGACAAATGCTCATCTGTCCCAGGTACCTTTTCGCTAAAAAGAATGCAGGAGCGGTTCTGCTGGGCGAGCCTCACGTTCCATCCAACCCAAGACTGTGTTGACAACAGAGGCCTCGAGGGATTTGCCAGGAAAGGACATAGTTTTCCTCCCTGACATTAACCTTAAAGGTTAGGTGTACTCTCTGTAGCCATTTATGGCTCTGACATTCATAAATTTGGTCAAAACCTTTATGAATCCATTTATATTCCTTGTCTGCACCTCTTCTGTGATAATGAGCTCCATACGTTTATTATTTCCTGTGTAAAGTCACACTTCCTTTTATTTGTCCTTAGCCCACCTCACCAAGTTTTGAGGGGTTTCCGCCTCTTCTTGAGAGGACCTGAGAATTATAATAACTCTTCTTACGTTCAGTTTACGCACAATCACCAAAACTCTCTAGGTTTATTTTGTATTTCTGGAGCAAGACTGAATAAAATTGTATATCTGTTTTGTGGAGAGATCAATGTTTTATTTAAAGGGTATGCGATTCTGTCTTCTGGTATATTTTTATTTTTTTGGTGATGCTGAAGCTGGCTCCAGAGTTCCCTTAGAATAACTTCATTTTGGTATTCGTAACACACATTTGCATGCCGAAGGCAGCTCGGATCTGGCCCTAGGGAAGCTGGAGGTAATTTTTGTTCTAATCTACAACCACTTTTGGAGAGTAAGCGTCTAGTTTATCATGTTATATATATTTTATAACTGATTATAACTGATGTATTATAGAACATCACAGAGTAGGAGAATGTTGGCCTGGGTGTTGAGAACCTAGTGCTCTAAAACCATCTCTTGACTGTAGTTTCTAAGTTTATTCGATTAGGAGATTGGATCAGGTACTTTTCAAGCTCTCTTTGTGCTTTAAAATTCTAAGTGCCTATTTCCTTGACCATTGACTTGGTGATTGAACATAATGTAGCTGATTCTGGCTTGCCCAAGTCCCAGTGGCCATCCCCCAGTTCCACCATGATTTATTGCTCTCAGTATTGTCACAGGCTTTCAATGGATCTCATATGCTGCTTTCTTTTACCATTCTGCTGATTTCCCATCATATATATCTCAGTTAATTAAAAATATATACTTTCCTCTTAGATGTTGGTTTTATTTTGGGCTCCACGGCTGGTCTCTTTTGGAGGTCAAGTTTGAAGGCCTCCTCTGGTCATCCTGGTAATACATCAGAAGGTTCAGAGGAGAAATGATTGGGTTGTCAGAGTCTTAACCCAATCAGTGAATTAATCCTCTGATTGGGATTAACTGAGTGATAACTGAAGGGGTAGGGTGTGGCTGGAGGAGGTGGGAATTGGGGTGTGGCTTTGGGGTATATATGTGTATCTGGCAACTGGAGACCTCTCTCTGCTCTCTGATCACTGCTTCCCTCTGCCACACTCTTCTGCCATGATGTTCTGCCTAACCCCGAGCAATGAGGAATGGAGCCAGCCTTCTATGGACTGAGACCTCTGAAACCATGAGCCCTTAAATAAACTTTTCTTCCCTTAAATTATTCTGGTCAGATCTTTTAGTCACAGAAGTGAAAAGGGTAATTGAAACAGGGCCCCTGCTCCTTAAGTGGTTTTCTTAGGCAGTTGAGCATTTCGCTGAAACTCTTCACGCTGTCAGAGAGGTATTGTTGTGAGTGACTTGATATCTGCCACCTATCCTGGTATAATCCTCAAAAGACTGCTTTACTTTCACCTCCTATTCCCTTGACCCTCTCCCTATACTACTGACTAGAGGGATGAGAGGCTGGAAAGGGAGAAAAGGGAAACAAGTCCTGGGAAAATCTTAATTTCTACATAGGAGTAATAATTCATATAATTACTCTCTTTTGATATCTCTAGAATTGAAACAAAAAATTGCAGCCACTTCAAAATGCTAATTAGAAAGGATTAAATGAGCTGTGCATGGTGGCTTATGCCTGTAATCCTAGCACATTGGGAGGCTGAGACAGGAAAATTGTGAGTTCAAAACCACCCTCAGCAACAGAAAGGTGCTAAGCAACTCAGTGAGACCCTGTCTCTACATAAAATGCAAACTGGGCTGGGGATGTGGCTCAGTGGTGGAGTACCCCTGAGTTTTTGGTACTGAGGAGTACCAAAAGAAAAAAAAAAAAAGAAAGGGCTAAATGAGTTCATTTAGAAGGAATGGATGGGGGTTGTATAGCTATTCATAAAGATACTCCATTAATACTATGAGATCCATAAAGCCAATTCATAAAAAGATTCAAATACTCTTTTTTAGAGTTTTTAAAAATTTGTTCTAGTCATATATGACAGTAGAATGCATTTTGACACATTGTACACAAATGGAGTATAACTTCTTATTCTTCTGGTTGTACATGGTATAGAATCACACCAGTCATGTAATCAAATATGCACATAGGGTAATAATGTCTGCATTCTACTATCCATCTTATCTCCAAACCTCCTCTCCTCCTTTCACTTCTCTTTTGCTAATCCAGAGTACCTCTATTCTTCCCTAGCCCCTATCTTACTGTGAATTAGCATCCACATATCAGAGAAAACATTTGGCCTTTGGTTTTTGGGGATTGGCTTATTTTGCTTAGCATGATATTCTCCAGAAAAAGCCATTTACCTGCAAATGTCATAATTTCATTCTTCTTTAAGGTTGAGTAATATTCCATTGTGTATATATACCACAGTTTCTTTATCCATTTATCAATTGAAGGCACCTAGGTTGGTTCCATAATTTAGCTATTGTGAGTTGAGCCTACTACAAATATTGATGTGGCTGTGTCACTGTAGTATGCTGATTTTAAGTCCTTTGGGTATAAAATGAGGAATGGCATAGCTGGGTCAAATGGTGATTAAAATACATTTTTTGACATGTCTAGTGGAAAGCACTTGGTAGACACTGGAGATAAGTGATGACAATTTAGTCACAGTGATGACTACATTGCAGGTTTTGACTTCATTCCATATGTAGTCTGAGCAAGGAGGCCAGGTATGTACTCACATATACAAATACAATAATGTCAAGTAAGGTAATAGGATAAATTGCCTATATGTGATAGAGAAGTGTTACAGGAGTGTAATGGAGAGAGGAATCCATTGGGGCTGGGAGAATTTTGGAGGTAGGAGTATTAGGACAGGGCCTTACAAACAGGGTATGTTTTAGACTGGTTAGCTGGTGGGAGGATCTCATACCAGAAGAAATGATGAGCTGGGGACTCAGATGAAAGTTTCCTGTGTTTGGGGCAAGGTAACGGCCTTATCTGGATGGATCTGAGATGTGAGAAAAGGATGTGGTGGGAGACGGGCCAGGGGAAGCTGCCCTTCACACCTCCATCCAAGTTATTTCTTACAAAATCTAATAAGCATTGCATCAATATTTTAGGTCTCATTCTAAGCTGGAGAAGGCAAGTTTTTGTTTTTATTTTTGTTTTTGTTTCTGAAGCCACTGTGTAATCTACAAATAATCCAAAAACTTGGCAGATGACAGAATGATTACTCATTCACCCATTAAATGTTCCTTAATGGGGTAGTTTTTTAAGTGGGCAGTCTTTGTGGCTAGGGAAAGGAAGCTGGGAGGTTTGGGAGATGATAGTGGTGGTGGCTTTTTGTTTTTTTTCTGTTTTTTTTTTCAATGAAAATCTTATACTCTGCAGACTGCCTATGTGTGTAGCCTGGTCTCCAGGCCTCAGTCATCAAGATAGCTCTAAAATGGGGATAATAATGGAACCTGCTCTGCATACCTTAAAAAGTGAAGGGTCTCTTATTTCATTGGACTGAAATCAGGAGGCAGACAAGCTTTAGGCTTAACTTAAGAGTCAATAGTGTCACTAGGGACCCTTCTCTTTTCTTTCTTTCCCACACGCTTTGCAAATGAGTTTGGTGCTTGTGCTTTGCAAATGGTTCCAAGATGGCACTTGCAGTTACTGGTACAACATGACCATTTCCTCCTGGTACTTCCTTTGACTTATGAATTTTGTTCTGAGAAATTTCCTGAAGATTCCTGCTCATTTCTCATTAGTAACAACTTATCAAGGTAGGTTATGTATATCTTGAATCAGTTGCTGGCAAAATTATTATTGACCGATCATGACCACTCCCATTGGAGACTGACTTCTCTGGACTCTTGGCATGAGGTGGGACTAGTAAACATGAAAAAAATTAGCACTAAGATAGCACAGGGGAAGGAAGGGCAATGACTTTGGGGCTGACAGCAGAATATCTGCCTCACTTCCTCTGTATTTTGTTTTTGACGGATTAAGTTAAGATCCATAAAAATAATTAGCAAAATGTCTGACACATGATAAGCCCATAATAAAATTTAATGGTTATTATTATTTTTTTATTCTTATTAGTATTTAACATTATTTCATTTCAATGCATTCCTTCCCTGAGTGATCTGGGAAGAATCAATTTTGCACTTTATAGAACACCTGCTGGACAGCACAGCGGCCAACTGCAAGAAGATTTTCATAGTTCTACAATGGCTGCTATAGCTCCAGGCCACACATCCACACTACAGCACAAGGGGACAGGACAGGGACAATCCAAGAAACATCTGTGTTTTATTGTCTCTGATATCAGGAAAGTAAACACTTTCATGAGATTCCCCAGGGGGGAAAATCATGTTTAATGTCCTGTTGGACAGAAATGGGTGACATGACTGGGTATGCTTCCGAAGAAGCTGGAAAAGTAAATTATTTCATTTTACCAGCTTCTAAGTTAGAGACTGGATAAGGGAAGAGGGAGTTGGGGATGGAAATCAGGCGAGCTGACCTACAATGTCTGCTATAATTGTTGTAAGCAGCAGAACCCCAAATCAACGCTTCAGATTTTCACAGAGTCAAGGTAAAGGAAGCAGAAGGCCAACACAACCAGGTGATACCAGCACTGCACTGTCACAGTGGTCTGTCTGCTGCTGGTAAAGGACTTCTCTTGCAAAATCTCTACTGGTTTTTACCAGAGGCTTTTTGTTTGTTTGTTTGTTTGACATTTCCATAATTTGTCATGCATATTGAACAATGTAAGGTGTGCCATTTGGCAGGTGAGTAAAGAACCATAAATTACCTTTGGCTTTAAATATGAAGACTCTTCCTTGAGTCCCACCCTATGGTGCTGGGAAATCTGAACCCTTCCCACACGTGCCAGGCCGGTTCGCAGGGCTTTCCTAGAAGTGGCCCATTTCCCATCTCCCAGTATTTATAACCCTCTCTTGGAGAAGAAAATGGACTGTACTAGGAAATCATAATACGATAGAGAACTTAGGCAGCCTCAGTAGTAAAAGATAAAGACATAATTTAAATTCATATGGTTGAAAAGATAAATGCAGATAAAAGCCCAGTAAATAGGAGCCAAATGCCTTGGCACAGAGAGCACAATGGACTTGGCGGTCAGCCATGGAGCCATCGGCGTCTGCTGAGGGTCTGCTTCTGTGCATCCACGAAGGACCACCGAGGTCTCTAGCCAGGTGCTGTGCATGGACAAGAACTGCTGAAAAAAAATTACCAGAGAGCAGGCAGGAAGGACTTGGAGGGGCTGAGCAAGAAGATGGCAGGGAGGGAGCCTGCAAGTCTTCAAGAACTACACAGTCAAAAATAGCCTCAGGCCACAGTGCTCAGAAAACTTTCAAATATGCCCTTTGCTTTTAGAAAGCAAACTTAGAATGCCTTTGTCCTTCTTGCTAGTGAAACATCATTTCAAACTGGAAAATATCTTTATTTAGAAATACCTGGAAGAATTCTGTTGACACAGCCTGGGTTCTCGGTGGCATTTTGCAGGAATGGTGTCACCATTTCTGGGGTGCAGATCCATTCATTAAACATGGGCTGAGGGCTGAGTATATTGTGAAGTGGGTGCTATGTTCATTTTTGAGTTTAATAAGATGAAAAAGACAAGGTACAACCCTGGAGTGGCTTACACTATAACCAGAGGCAATTCTGTCCCCCAGGGAAGAGATGGCAATGTCTGGAGAATTTTGGGTTGTCACTACTTGGAGAGGGTTATGAAATCTAATGGGCAGAGGCCAGGGATTCTTCTAAGCCTACAACACACAGGACAACACTCACAAAGTCCCAAAATGTCAACAGTGCTGAAATTGAGAAACCCCGTCCATGGTGAAGATATACTGTAGAAAATAAAAATGAAAAGCAGTACAATTGTAGAGTTTTGTACCAGGTGAAGGTGCATCTTCAAGACAAGACTTATAAATTCTCTCCAAAGGAATCAGAGAAAGATATGAAAGTGATATGAGCGAGTTTTGAAAGATGCTTGGGAAATTACCAGAAATACGAGAGGAGACTCCTGATGCCATTACATAGCAAGAGGAAATAAGACCGTAGGCAGAGGCATATTTAAAAGCAGAAAGATGTCACACTGCAGAAGGTGAGAGGAGGAAACACTGGGAAATGATTCCGGAGGTATAGGCAAGACCATATTGTGAATATGGTCAGGGAGCCAGTCAAAAGAGTTTGAGCTCAATCCTACAACTGATGGGGGACATCTGAAGTAAAGCAAAGCAATATTACCAAAATATTAGGTACAATAATCTATACAGGAAACCAGTTTTATTCTATATTTACACTGAATGCAGGATGGAATGTGACAGAATGTGTGGGCATTTCTTCCACACCAAGAAATTCTGCAGTTCTGTGTGGATATCAACTGAGTGTCCTATAATTTAACTCAGTTCTGACACCATAGCATTACAGATCAAGGGCTCAATCCTCACTGAATGCTCTTCCACTTCAGAGGCCAACAGCACAGGGCAGGTCCCCAGGATACTCATGACTTCTGTCCAATTTGGCTACAAATCCGTGTTTCTATTGAGGTCAGTGGAATAAAAGGTATGTGCATAAGTAGAAGACAATAAAGGGCTGTAACTTAAAATCTAAAACTTCCATTAACACCTTCACCTTTACTCCCCAGGTCTCTTTTTCTTCCAGACCTAAATTTTCAAAAGGTCCAATAAATCTTAAGAGTCCTGTAAGTCCAGTTAGTTAGTACCTAGAGAGAGAGATTGTTTAAAAACCCACGGTATGGGTACACTCCAAGTGCTACCTATTAACTAGATAGCACGAACCTGAAGATTCTAAGAACCAGACCACTGTGACCCACTGTGTGCTCCATGAGCAAAAGAACTGAGTGCAGAGCTCATTAAGTTGACACCACTTCACCATTTCCAAGGTGGACTTGAACAGAAGCCTGGGAGCCCAAAGGTGGGAGTCACTCCTGAGCGGCTACGCTCTCTCTCCCTATATTCCCTGTTGGTTGCTTTCCTGAGAAAATCTCTAATAGTGCCTCTTTTGATGCATCCTGAAATTCCTTTCTGCAGCACAAGTCAGGAACTTGCCAGGACTGTGTGAAGGTTCCCTTCTCCCTTCTGGGGGACCTTCTTGGCCCTCTATCTGGTGACACTGTTAGGTAGTCGTTAGTAACGAGCAGCGGAATGTGAACCAATGACATAGCAGGGTCATGAGGTTCTTTCAGTTGCTTTTAATGAACAATCTAGTAAATTGTAGAAAAACAACAGGTGTGCTAACCCTGGGAATAACTAGGTAGAAACAAAGGGATCCAATTAAGAAAGACGTCAAGAAGAAAAAGATCAATTAGGCCAACTCATGACAGGGTCTAGTGGGTCATTGTAAAGTCAGAATTTGTGGTCATAGATTTCTCAATGTATAGCAGAAAGAAAGTTTCATTAATTGTGCAGGCACACTAAGATAAAGCTTGTCTGGTGACTGATCCCAGCACCTGCATTAATATAGGATTGACTTATGGATGAAGCACTCCTAAATGAGATGGCCACCATGACAGTTGTGGAGAGGACCAACGAGAGTCAAAAACTCCCCTACTGGACACAAAGGAGGAGCTAAACATCTTGCTGGCCAGGACTGCAGAAGGCGAACTCCAGTTCTGGCAAACATGGAACTGCAATAAATTTGGAAG
>CM053408.1:19304385-19364144 GCA_028644305.1 Xerus rutilus | reverse complement strand
AAAAATGTTCTTAGATGGTATGATATATTCCAGAATTTAAAATGTCAAATTTTTCTAGATGATCAAGATTATGCATCAATTAGGATATTTTTAGCTATGTGTAAGCAGCAAATACAATGAAAGTGACTTAACTAATTTATTGGCTCACTTGATGACAGAAAATAGGGCTGTGCCTAGGTGATTATTTCTATAGGTCAGGGCCTGCAAAGTGGAACTGAGTTCTTTGTCTTTCTGCTCCACTTTTTAGCACATTGCAAGAATTTCCTTTATGGTCACAAGATGGCTATAGCAACTCTGAGAGTAATGTATGTTACCAGGTTATGGGTACTGGAAATGTAATGATACTATGTAGACCCAGTGTGCTAAATTGGCTAGAAGTACCCAAATAGATCTCCTGCTGTATTATTAGATAGAAGACAAATTCTTTAACTTCATGAGGATGCATACTAGTGAGAACAGAGCATAAAATAGGAGAAAGGAAATAATACTATATTTCAAGTAGTGATTGGAAAGTGCTATGAAGAACAATATTGCTGGCAAGATACTAGAGAATGGTGAAGGAGGGGGCTGCTATTGTATAAGTGGTTGTCAGTGAAGTCTTCCTTGGCCTATGTGTTAGTCAGCTTTCTGTTACTATAACAAATGCCTGGGATAATTTACCTATAAGGAGGAAAGGTTTAGCTTGGGTCATGGTTTCAGAGGATTCAGTCCATGGTTGCTTGGCCCTGTTGCTCTTAGGCCTGTGGTACACAGTACGGCATGACAGGGGTACATGGCAGAGGAGAGCTTTTACCTCATGGTACCTGGGAAGAAAAGAGAGTGAGAGGAAGTAACTGGCTTCTCACATCCCCTTCAAGGACATGCTCCCAATGACCTAAAAGCTCCCACTAGGCCCCACCTCCTAAAGACTCCATCACCTTCCAATCGCATTGCCAGTGAAGTCTTCCTTGGCCTATGTGTTAGTCAGCTTTTAACACAGGTGCCTTTGGAGGACTTTCCAGATCCAAACTGTAGTAGCCTACAAGGGAAGGGAGTGTGTTGTGGAAGCTTCTAGGGAAGGGCTTCCAGACAAATGCTAAGTAGGGACATGTTTGATGGGTTTGAGAGACAGCAAGGAGGTCAGTGTGACTGGGAGGAACAGGCAGGAAGATTGGCAAGAAATGAGATCACAGGGGTGGCCAATGTTGGATTGGAAGGAACTTGGAGGTCATGATCATAATTTTCTTGTAAGATGGGGAGTTTTGAGAGTTTTAAGCAGGCGAGAGTCATGATTTATGTACGTAAAGGACACACGGTGCTTTGTGGAGAATTGACTATAAGAGGTAAGAATTGAAATATAGAGCATGTATAGTAGGCTATCGAAGAAGCCCAAGTAGAAGGGATGGGGTTATAGTAGTGGAGAAGGTGGAAGTGACCAGATTCAGGATCTATTGATAGCTTCACGCATCAATATGTTGAGACAGGACCAAAATGAATATCCCTTCAGTGCATCATTTTAAGACTGAGGAAAAGATTTTCAGGATACTTCCCAGCTTGCCTCTTCTCAGTTCTCATCATTTGTATGAATGGTGTCTTATACTTAGATCCAAACCTTTTCCTGGTAAGTGAAATGAAACTACAGTGTATGGCTTGGACCTACAAAAATGATATAGATAAGCTGAGCTTTTCCTGAAGGACTCAGCCACTTGGAGAGGGAGAATAAATCTGGGCATTTGTGGGACCCAGTGCAAAATACAAACATGGAGCCCCCTTGTTCAAAAGTTGAGAATTTCAAGATGGCAACAACAGGGCTTTTAACCAAACTCAGGGCCTGTTTTAGTCAGCTTTGTTTCATTGTGGACCAAAAGACCTGACGAGAACAACTTAGAGGAGGAAAAGTTTATTTTGGCTCATGGTTTCAGAAGTTCAGTGAATGGTTGGCCAGCTCCATTGCTCTGGGCCTAAGATGAGGCAGAACACTGTGGAGGAAGGTCATGGCAGAAGAAAGCTGCTCAATTCATGATGGCCAGGAAGCAGAGAGAGCAGGAATATCTAAACCTAAAGGCACACTTCCATGGACTTACTTCCTCCAGCGATACTGTACCTGCCTATAGTTACCACCCCACTAATCCATTCAACCAGATTAATCTGCTGATTAGGCTATGATGCTTTTGATATAATCGTTTCATGTCTGAACATTCTTGCATCATCTCACACATGAGCTTTTAGGGAAACCACACATCTAAACCATCATAGGGCCCTTCTAAGCAAGGGATCCGAATGGAGTTGCCAATATAGCTGATCCCTCTGTAGCAGAATGGCTATTGGGTGATAACAAATTATTTTTCCCTCAAATTATTTTCTGGTGCTAATTTACACAATCTTGGAGGCAACATCAAGATTTTCAGGTCATCAAGGTTTTGGTTAGGGTCTTGCTAGCTAGAAAGAGAAATTAATGCTAACTTAACTTATTGCACGCAATTCCTTCCAGATTTTATTCTTTTTCACATTTGCATTGAAATTAATCCCTTGATCATAAACTTATTAAAAAATGAACACTTTTCCTATTCTATGCCTGACAATTCTAACCCCTTCAACTCCTGACTCACTCTTGCCCCTCTTCTTAGGCCTGATATTGCTTTGGTTTCTCCTTCCCTTTTCCTCTGGGATTTCAGCCATGCTGTGACTCTGGTTTTGGGGATCTTTCAGGATACTTACCTCTGAGGAAACACCTTTGCCCTGATGTTGTGATCAGTGTTCCTGCGGGGTTTTCCTACAGCACCCACCCATCCTCTTTTCAATCAAATTTTCTTTGCCATCCTATTAATAAGAGGCCATTGCTATACATAACACCTCCCTCCCTCCAAGTAATTCATTTTTAAAAATGTTTTTAGTTATACATGATAGTAGAATGTATTTTGATATATCATACCCACATGGAGCATAACTTTCCATTCTTGTGGTTGTACATTATGTGGAGTTACACTGGTCATGTATTTATATTATGAACATTGGAAAGTTATGTCCACTTCATTCTATTGTCTTTCCCATTCCCATCCCTTTTCACTTCTCCCCACTCCCCCCTTTCTAATCCCATGAACCTCCCCTCCCTCACTCACCTAATATGAATCAACACCCACATATCAGAAGGAACATTTGGCCTTTGGTTTTTGGGGATTGACTTATTTCACTTAAAATGATAGTCTCCAGTTCCATCTAGTTACTGACAAATGCCATAATTTCATTCTTCTTTATGTCTGAGTAATATTCCATTTTGTATATGTACCATGTTTACCTCCAAGGAATTATTGACAGCTATCTCCAATTTATTACTTACCATGGTAAATTCTAAGCTTTCTTGGATTCTGACTACATTGTCATTGCTTGTAGGATTTTATCATTGATGTAGACAAGGAGAAGAGGAGCAAAATATCTCAAAAGGGTTATATTACCACTTTAGGATAATCCAAGGCTTTTCTTGAGGGGAGAAATAAAAGAAAGTACACTTTAGGCAAAATTTGGGCTTTTTGGTAAATAACTTGTTTTCTCGGATATAATAGCTTTTCAAACTCTCTTCAAACAGAAAAGTAAAAATCAAATTCCCTTTTTATATTCACCAGTCAAAATAATTTAGACATCACTATCTGAAACCCAGGGACTTCAATTTTTCTTCTACTTTGGGTTAAAGGTCCAGGAAATGGATGTAGGTCCCTAGGACTTCATTCTTCTAGAATGAATACAAGCCCATTAGCTTCTAAGTTAGAGACTTAAGTCTGAAAGGTTTGTGATTGTTGGTGGAATTCAGTTTTCCTTGTGATAATTCTTATTATTGTTGATAATTACAAATTATCTAAGTATGTTAAAATGTATTTTGCAAATTGTTCTCATCTACTGAATTATTAGTATTTGTTATCATATAAAATGTTTATGTCATCAAGCTTATGCTTTGTCAGTTTAAAAATTTTGATGAAGACTTTTTCTTCATAAAACCGATTATGCCATCCCATCCACTTTTGCTTGGGTAAGTTATTTCCTCAATGCTGTTGAGCATAACCCTCTGATCCCAGCTGTCACTTATGACAAATTAGGGCTTCCAGGCCCACAAATGCAGATCCCGCAGGTCACCTGTCCCAGAAATGGAAAATGTGATTTCTCCCAAGGGTCGGATATACAGACCATTATATCATCTCACACTCTGAGAGAGTCTCCCCTCTCCAGACTTGCTCGGCATCCTTTGATTGTAGAGCATCTTTATCTCTGACCTCTAAGCAGGGTCACTGTTGTAACAGCAGAGAGAAAGCTTTCAAGAATGAGTGAGTGCTTGAAGAAATCAGGTAGCATAGTCTGTCCAGCACAGTGATCGTTTCTGACATCGCTGATAGAGGGACTTCTTCTGCAGCCCATTGATTTCAGTGTCAGGCAGATGAAAAGTAGCATATTGATGAGCCTTTGTCATTACTTTGCCAAAGGTGTCTTGTCAGATAAAAGACCAGTAGAGGAAGCCAACTTAAGACAGGCCATCACATCAATTTTCTTGGTGCTGAGGGAAAGAGAATGAACTGTGATATTTAAACTAATCGATGCCTATAGAGGTACTCTTAAACTCTTACGATAAATTGTTTTGATTTGCAAAAAGACAAGACTGATCTACAAAAAGAAAACAGGTCACAAAAGTTGAAGCAAAAGATGTCCATTTGCAGTGATAACTGACGTTATAGCTGAGACTTTTTAAAAAATGTTTACTTATATTAAAAACTTTCCTGTGTGGCATGAGAGTATAGAGTGCCTTGTGCAATATTTTTTAAAACTTTCCAGAACTGGGTCCTGGAAATCACAGATGAGAGCAAAGGCTGCTCTGTATTCTGAAATAACCTGAGGCTGAAGTGCCACCTGTCTACCCTAAAAGGCTTGGTGAGGGGGACCACTGAGCCAAATCAGAGATAGGAAAGTCTTCCAATGGCTCCAATGCCTCTGACCTCTCATCCTCTGTATAAAGAAGACTTGAAAAGGGCCAGGAGATAATTATTAGGGGCTCTGTCCTCTTCTTACTTCTTTGAGACAAAAATAAATAGGCACTTAGTGATTTCTTCTCTGAAACTAAAGAGAGTGGGAGACAAAGACTTCCTCCTAACGTCTGTGGGTATCAGCAATAAGTGGAGACTTTTTTCTCACTTGAGGTCTTCTAAGCAGTAGAGTTTTCAGTGTTCTAGGGGCAGGAACACTGAGCAAAGATGGTGGGTTAATAAGGACAGATGGACGAGGCACAAATCAGTCCACTTGACTATTTTCTGATTGCTGAGAAAGCAGCTGGGATGAAGAGTGGTAGCTGTTAGCTTGTTAGGGCCTACTAGGTGCTAGGGCCTGGTGAAGGTCAATTTTGAAGATGCATTCATATTTCTAAAGGAAATACCTTAGGGCTGAGTCCAATGCCAGCAGGGTCTTGGGATACCTTCCTATCAATATCTACTTGAGAGACTGTTTGAGTCAGTGTTACATAATTGTGACAAATAAACTGAGATAATCAACTTTTAAGGAAGAAAGGTTTATTTTGGCTCATGGTTCTGGAGGTTTCAGTTCATGGTCAGTTGGCCAGTTGCTTTTGAGCCTGTGGGTAGGCAGCACATCATGGCAGCACAGGGTGGAGGAAGTTCCTCACCTCACAGCAACCTGGAGGCATTCAAAGACAGACAGAAAGGGACTGAAGGCCACACTATTCCCTTCAAAAACACACCCCAAAGATCTAACTTCCTCCCAGTAGGCCCCACCTCTTAAAGGTTCTACTACCTCTCAATAGCACCAAGTTGTGAACTAAGCCTTGAATACATGGACCTTTGAGGGACATTTCAGATCCAAAGGATAGCAAATACCACAACTTGATTAGTGAAACAGAACCCAGAAGAACAGTACTGAAGTATAGCTGCTCACGGAAGGCAAACATAGTACCAGCCAACAAAGAAGACAGCTGATTTGCGACACAGAGGTGTGGCAGGAGATGGATCAACTCCTCTCCTCCCAAAGCCACCCAGATGAAAAGTTCAAGGCAGATGGAGCAGGGAGGTGGGTGAGAAGACTTCCATCCCTGCCCAAGCCTGGAGCCACAGGCCTAGTAACCTTCATGGGTCTAAAGACAGGGGAAATCCTTGGCTCTAACAGGAGGTGATATAGACCAACTATGAGAACCTGAAGAAGGCAGAAAAATAATGGGGCAGATTTAGAAATTGTGGGAAGGGAGTTGGTAGCATAGCTAATAGAAATTATAGCAGCAATGTGAACTTACTCCATTATGGGGAGGAGAGGACTCAAGTGTCTCTGCTGATCTGACATCTGGCTGTAGCCACAAGCAAGATCTCAGGTCAAATCCATCAAAACTAGCCTGTATGGTCTACCACAGAACTGTGGACTGAATAACTTATTTGTGTTATTGCCAGTATATTTTGTGGTAGTTTGTTCTGCAGCCAAATCTCTCTGGTAACAATAATGTGATATGCTATTTGAAAAATCATAAAAAATCATCAGAAATCAAATCATCCCATGATCCCATCACCCTAAATTAACTTGATATTTTAGAATTAGCCTATTTTTTTACCTTTTGCCAAAATTCCATTAGAATGTATAGTTTTAAAAATTTCTGATGTTGGAAATAGTCTGAGAACACCCCTTTCTCTTTATAGTGCAGGCCTGTGGGATTCTTTTTCAAGTCGCTGGCATTATTAGGCCATAGCTTGTGTTGGGTCATTTCTACCTGAGTGCTTCAGCTTCAAGAGGAATCTAAAGAATTTTCACAGCTTAGCCATGTCCTTGGTCAGCTCAGAGGTCCAATTTGCTCAATGGTGGCAGCTGTAAACCAGCAGCAGCAGAAGAGAATACCTAGTTAACCTTGTGGCATTTGAGGAAGCAAGATTTTGAAATTAATGTTCCCTATGGACAATCTTCTTCTACTGTGATTCTTTTTTCCCATCTCATTGCATGAGGAAACCTATACCATTTTTCCTGTATTTATCTTTTACATTAAATTCTAGTTCAAAATATTTTAACAGAGCAGTCACTTTCTCCATCCCCCATGACATGCATTTATTTTTAGAAACTCTTTTCTGCAATTGGTCATAATTAAATGACAGTTAATCAAATCAGATCAAAGTAAGTGATCTGTTTGGCTAGATGTAGGAAATAGAAACAGAATAGGGAGTCCACAAATTTAAGTTTTGTTCTTTGCTCCACCACGAATGAACAGTGATGTGTTAGAAGGAATCACTTTTCTTGTTGTGCCTCATTTTTCCTACCTTTAAAATGACAAAGGGATGACTTAACCAGCTCAGAGCATGGGAAAATGGATACTGTGGAGAGAACTCTTCCCCCAGACCCAACAGAGTGGATGCCCACAAGCTTGAGAGGTGGCCACGTCCCTGGTGTCTTATGGTTTCCCAGAGGAACTGGGTGTACTCACATCTAGAAAATCAGTCATTGTCTGGTAGAAAATCAGTGTCTAGTAGATTACCTGACCCTTCTCTCTCTTCTACCACTTCATTCAAAAAAAAAAAAAAAGAAAAAGAAAAAAAAACCACAGGAGGCTGCTATAAGTAGAAATGGCAACAAAAAACTTTGAATTAAAAGATATGAGTCTTAACAAGCAAACAGAAGCAATCAACA
Source organism: Xerus rutilus (assembly GCA_028644305.1). Taxonomy (NCBI): domain Eukaryota; kingdom Metazoa; phylum Chordata; class Mammalia; order Rodentia; family Sciuridae; genus Xerus; species Xerus rutilus. The sequence continues at coordinate 19,356,518 of CM053408.1, read as the reverse complement.
GCAGAGGAAAGCAAATCACTAGAATAAACAAGTACACTGTAGAACTATTATTAATATTCTTCTCAGGGCAAGATAATATTCTCATCAGCACATTTACAAAACAAAACTTTCTCTTGAGAAATTAGAAATTGGAGAATACAAAACTCATTGTAAAAATTAATCAGTCCTCAAAGTATGAATATTTATGTTGACTTTCTCATTTGGAGCCAGACAGAATGAACAAAATGTATAACTTATGTATATCAAAGTTCATAACAAAAATCACTTTGAACTTCAAATTCTGAACATGGCCAAATCGTCAGTGATAGATAATGGGAGAACTCCTTGAAAGATAAAGAAGTATTTTGTATTTCAGCAAAAATAAAAAAAAAAAAGAAGAGAATGGTAGATATGATACAATGAACAGTGATAGAGAAATAAGCCAAATGTGTGGTTGTCTGTTGGTTGAAAAAAAACTCAATACAGGTGCTAAAGTAGGTAAGGTGGGTTGGGCAGAGAAGGATGTGGGAATAGAGAATTCTCCATGTGCCAAGATTTTAAGTATTTATGGAAAACTATTTTAAATATGTACTAAACAAGAGAGTAAAAAGTTGACAATTTGAAATGAAACATAACTTTCAAACCAAGGAGAAAAAATTTAAAAAACCTTGAACAACCACAAAAACAACAAATGAAAGAGTTAAAAGACACTAAATCAAAACCATAAAACAATAGCAAAATGGCCCAAAATATCAGTAATTTTAAAATGTCATCATTATATAAAAAGCCAAAATTTCTCAGACAACTGCATGCTGTGTGAGAAGAAAGTCAATTAGAAAATTGAAAGACAAATATTATAAAATGAAAACAAACACAGTAATTTATTATAAAGCAAGCAGAATTCAAGGTTAAAAATATTCTAAACTAAGCAATGAAGAATAATAAATAAATTTCATCATACAAACCCCAAGATAATAAGACAGTTATAGACTTATACCTTTTAGACACGCTGTTTTAAAATAAATAAAGCAAAGATTTAAGGAACTACCACAAATTTCTTAATATTAATAGCTAATATAATTCCCTTAGAATTCAAAGACAAAAATAGACCTAAAATATCAAGGCTGAAGAATTAAATCACACAATAACTAGGGTTGGTCCAACAGAATGGTAGAATTTTGTACTCCAGAGCATATTGTCATGTGCACACAGAAGAATCATAAAAATTAATTAAGTACTAAACTACAAAATATTTTCAAGATTCTCAAATGGCCATTTTCTTTCCCTATCCACATTCTTTTTACTTTTTGGTACCGGAGATGAAAACTAGGGGTGCTTTAACCACTGAGTCACATCCCCAACTCTTTCTTGAAATTTTTATTTTGAGACAGTGTTTCTCTAAGGCTGGCTTAGAACTTAATGATCCTTCTGCCTCAGCCTCCCAAAAAGCTGGGTGCCACTGTACCTGGCCCATATTCTTCTTAATGAAGTATATAAATAAATAAAACCAAGGAGGGGGAGAGAGAAAGGAAAAAAAAACTTTTTCAAGTTGTTTTTATTTAACAAAAAAAAACAACTAAGTTTCCAGTTAGTTTTTAATTTCATTGGAAATAAATGACAATTAAAGCACATATTGAGAATTGTAAAAGCTAGATAAAGTAGTACTCAGCAGAAAATTTGTAGCCTTAAACACACTTTTTACAGAGCAAAAAATTAAATGGCCAACTCTAGAAACTAAGAAAAGTGAATACTAATTCTCAAAGAAGTGATTATTGAAGATAAAAGAGAAGGTAATAACATAAAACAAGAGCTCACCAGCAAAACATGATTTTGCTCTTTTTAAAATCAGTCTCCCCTATATACACATAAACAAAAGGTCTAACCCTTAGTGATTGCAATTTTAGGAAAGATAGATGAGAGCTATACAAATATCCATACATTAGAAATGTCAGACATGTACATGAGAAGCTAGAGATAGGGGCCTAAACAATAAATAATTGATGTCTATCAATTCTCCCTCTCTGATCCCCCAATGAAATAGCAGAAGAGAAAAAAAAAAGTCTGTATAAAAACACAATTAAAGAGAAGAGTAATGAAGCCATTGGAGGGTCACAGTCTTTATGTAAGAGTAGTGACCGTAGTAGTAGCAGGGCAGAGGAGGCTAGGGCTTAGAATGCACAGAGGGTGGGTATGTACTACGAGGGAGCAAATTAGCTCCAAATCTGTGGTTCTCAAATTCTAGCATGCATACAGAATTGTTTGGTGAGCTTGTTGAAGCACAGATTACGGGATTCCATCTCTAGAATTTCAGATTTTTCAGCCTGGGATGGGCCTGGGAATCCACATTCCTAATTTTCACATGATGTTGGGGTAGAATTCATAGAGTCGCTGCTCTGGATAATCTTGGACAGGCTCAAGACTGTGCATCATCAGGTATAAAGGAACAAGGATGAGATGGAGACAGAAAGCAGGGAGATTCCTCAAAGTCTGTCTAGAACAATTAATTGTCCAATCGACTCTTCAAATACACAAGAAATGATCAGCAACCAAGAATCTTTCTCCAAACAAGTAATCAAGATTTTTATTGTTGTTTTTGAAACACCAGTGAAAAGGCTTGCAGGGAATTAATTTTCATTTGTTTGAATTTCTTACAATGGTAATGTATTCATGTAGTATTTGGACAATCAAAAACTCAGTCTGTATGCTATACATTAATGGGATTTTATTCCCGTCATCACAGTTACCCAGAAAGATCAGGGAATATGCTGAAAGGGTCCTTGGTCCTCAAGAAAGAGCCTTGCCAAAAAAAAAAAAAAAAAAAAAAAATACGCTGTTTTGGTCTTTATAAAAATTGAAAGAAAAGAAAATATCTTCATTCATATATAGAAGAGTTAGTTTCCATTTTGTCAAGAATCAGATTAGAGCTTGTACATATATGAATGATGAACCTCTTAATATCCATATTTATAATGAAAACTTCTGCTAGTAATGACTAGAATAATATAACTGCTGTATTTGTAACTATTTGTAATGAATGTGTCTCAGAGCCCAGATTTTCTTGCTAAAGTTGCATTATTTAGGGCCAGACAAGAAAGCTACAATTCGTGAGACAATAATCATTTTCTCTCTAAAAAATAAATGAGCATGAGTATATATGCCTGCTGGCTTATTATTTTAAAATAGCTCAAGTCAAATCTTTATACCTTCAAGTGCTATTTTTGTTTCTAAAAATCCTATGACTTAACAAATGTTATTTTAAAAATTTAAGAGTCTAAAATCAGATCTGCTGTAAACTGTATCTGCCTTTTCTTCACTTTTGTGAACCTCTGTCTCTATCTATTACATATTTCAACTGAAACCAAGTGTGTATTTCAAAGTAAATTCCAGGAAAGATTCCAGCTTCCATCCTAGTATGGAACCCTAGCAGACCAGGCACATTGCCACCTAAATCAGAGCTTTCTCCCACACAAGTCATCTGGTAAAGCAACCCTCTCCACTCAAGAACTTGTGACAAAATCCATTTCATTCTAGGTTTTCCTGATTTACCCATATGACTTCCTTCTGTCAGCCCATCACCAATGTGATGAAAAAAAAAGATGCCAAGTACATCATGTTGCCAAAATGTCATAATGGGCACAGTGTTTGTCTAGTCTTTGCAACATCATGTGGCTGGGTGAGTCCCTTAAGGGTCCAAAGGCTTTTGGGGATTTTAATAGAGTGTATGCTCAGAAGAGAGAAACAGAAGCTTCAGCAGACCAGTGCTTTGACATAAACACAAAGTGGTGGGATGGGGGAGACTGCTTTTAAAAACCAAAGTAAGGCTGGGCTTAGGGGGTGCACGCTTGTAATCCCAGCAACTCAGGAGGCTGAGGCAGGAGGATCTCCAGTTCAAAGCCAGCCTTAGCAATTTAGCAAGGTCCTAAGCAACTTAGCAAGAGCCTGTCTCAAAATAAAACAAAAAAAGGCTGAGGATGTGGCTCAGCGGTTAAGCACTCCAGGGTTCAATCCCTGGTATCAGGAAAAAAAAATCAAACAATTTTATACCTGTTCTTCACAAGAGATAACAAAAAACTCATCCAGACCACTCACTTATAGCCAAAGAAGCCTTTATTGCACTGGCCAGCGGACACCTCTCCAGCCACCCAAAGTGGTGTGCTAAGAATGACCTGCCCAAAGAAGTTTTTCTACAAATATTTAAAGGGAAAACCCACAAACAGGTGGGATGCAGGTGGGGTCTTCAGTTACATTCAGTTACAATATTCCAGCCAATGCAAGCAAGCTGTGGTACAGAAGCAAAAATCTTGCGGTTAGCAGGATTCAGCCTAGATAACCCATATCCTGTTTTCTTCTAGTCTGGTGGGGACTGAGGGGGGCTTTTTGTGTTCTTCTTCATCTCCAAGAACCAGTGTTCAGCACCAGTTTTCAGATAAAGGCACAGAAAGTCTGAGATGGCTTCAGGGGCCAATATGGATTCTCGGTTGTTCCATTACTACAAAACAAGCAAACAACATAAGAACAAAAGAAGAGGGACACTCTCTTGCCCAGTCAGGGACAATGTAATTCCAGTTATCATCATTTTTGTCTTTAATTTTCCTTCAACTTATGTGAAACCTGTACCTCCAAATCACATTAATAATACTGAAGCATATGAAGACAATTATTCTTCAGATTCCGTTTAAAGTTTTCTATGTCTTCTTGAGTTCTCATGACAACGCGTGAAGTGGGTACAACTGTAACTCTAGAGACCATGATACTGAGGGTCAGGGAGGTTATGTCGCTTGCTCAAGGTTATGTAGCTCTTAGTGGTGGGAATGGAACTCCATCTCAAGTCTGTCTGAGTCTGTAGTGCATGATATTAGGCAGAACTGTATAGAAGTCAGACAACAGGATGAAAGAGTTACAGAATGTGAAAAATGCTTTAATCAATTCCAAATTCTATGTGACAATCGCATGTTTCATGCACTTAATGCACAGCTCTGCCCTTTTAGGTGCTCATATTTGGTGAATTAAAGTGAATGCTGTACTAAAAGTTTCTCTATCCGAAACTTGTGAATAATAGCATTGCCCGAAGCTCCATGGAGCAGGGGAGGGTGGTAGAGAATTGTCAGAGATGTAAATAACACACTCTCCAGCTGTGGGACATGAAAGCTCGGTCACTTTTTTTCCCCTTCAATTTGCTCAAACATATTTTTGTCACTCATAATTCAAAAACAGTTTAATGGAAAAACTTCAAGTGTTATATATATATTAGTCCTTGATGAGAACTAGAATGTAAGAATAATTTTACCAACAAGGAATTTAAACTTTTTTTTATTTATGGAAGGTTAATTTTTCTTTTCACGGGAGAGCACCGTGAGGGTCCCTCTAGACAATATCATTTCCACCAGGCATCTGGCAACTGTTTCACTAATCTAAGGTTTCATTTTGAAAAATAAAATGCCTAGCCCTTTCTTTGAAAGGACAAAATCTTTGCCATAAAACGGTTTCCTGTGGGTCAAAGTTTGTCATATTTACTTCTGTAAAGTGGCAGCTTATCCCCTCGGCTCTATTTTCATTTGCTCCATATAGTTCTGCTTCACTTTTGCTTCTAGATCTTTTGGGGAGAAGTCAACAGAATGTCTCTGTCTGTAGAGTCGTGTGTTTGCCAAAGGGGAGGATGGGACCAAGTCAAGATGAAGGAGGACGCAGGCCCCCACTCCTGGGGTTCCCCAAAGCAAGGCCAGTCCGCGTTCAGGGAGCAAGAACTGTGTTTGGGGTCAGATTTCCTCAGCTTTGTGAATTAGTGAGCAGAATAGTTAAGGCCTTCCCCTAAGAGGGCCTGGGGTGCCTGCTCCACAATGAGTATGGTCTAAAGATAACTTTTTAAATGCCTTTTGAAGATGCATCGAGTCTAATGGAGACTGCCAAGTCCTGGGCAGAAAGTAGGAAGGGAAATTGAAGATGTAGCTTTGGGACAAGTGCTTTCTCTTTTCACACATGCCACAGATTGCTTAATGCTCACACAAAGCCTATGGCTATAAAATTCCTTCCAGCAGGTCCCTTGGAGGAAACAGAACAAACCACAACCTGCCCATTATGAAGGGCTAGCAGGCTGCTCTACCCTGCAGGGACGAAGGACCTTTGGCTCCAAAAAGTCTCTGGCTTTCTTTCTTTCTTTTTTCCTGTTGATATGGAGAACTGCTGACCCATCATGTCTAGGAAGAAGGAGATAATAATAAGCAGGTTAAGGGATCATTAAGGCGAACCTTGCCCATTGATGACATTTCTTTCACATCCCTTTTATTAAATGCTTTTAAAGCTTGCCACCAAATAGGTTTTCAATGCATTAAAACTCCCGTTGAAAGGGCCAGCCTCATATAATATAGGAAAAGATCAAGAGCCATGAAATAGTGTGTTGAGTTTATTGGCTTAGATATGGAGTAAGCATCATCTTTGTGGTTCATACTACCATTATAAACTCTTCTTGTGGTATGTAGCTCTTACCACAGTCAATGTCAATAGCAGACAAGATGCAAACTATTAAGCAACATTACAGATGAAAGGGGGTTTTCCTGCCCAGAGCAGTATACCTTGTACTGTTGTAATAATTTGCAGACTTTCATCAGATGGGATGCACTGTTTTATCTGGTCTATCACTGGGAACATTTCTATTAGCATCAGTTAATCCTTGACCCTCTTCTTGTGTTGCTATTTAGGTTTCTTCCGGAGGGTGAATTGATGCTATAGAGTTTAATCTGCATTAGCTGGTATAGCCTTTTAAAGGATTCCAAATGGGTTCTGTCCTATGTGCTGCTGGTGGGGGGTTGTGGCTTGGTTGATGGTTCACTCCTAGCATTTTTGCACCCTGAATGTGATCAGGAAGTAGCCAAAAGTTGGTGAAAGAAAAAAAACAAAGTTGTTGACAGCCCAGCAGTAAGAGAGTCTTGAAGCCCCAGCTGGGGAATTCATCTGGGCCAGAAGAACAGCAAGGCTGAATAGGTCAAGAAGCAATGAACCTTAAAACAGCTTTAAAAGGAAACAGATGAAAAGAGTGAAGAATTCACCAGGACACACACAGGCCTAAAAGCAGACGCAGAGGAATCCCAGCAATTCTGAAAGAAAGTATGAACTACTGCCAAAGCCAGAGGAAATTCAAGCCGGATGTGGATATTTGAGGATTACATTTCTGCAGGCAATCACCAGAAGATACAACGTGTTATAATAAATGTTTTCTCTAATGAGGAAAGAAATTGGGTGGATTAATAAGAGTGCAACATTACTTGGTTTTGCAAAAATAATAATAAAAATATTTCAGATTTCTGAACCACTTCACATATGTCCTTTTTTTTTTTTTTGTGACCCTCAAGGACACAAACTGCCTCCTCTCTACCCTCTAGAGTAGGAAAAGATGCTATATTATTCAGGGTTCTGTTCATTAATAATAGTCAAAATTCTACTCAAACTGTCTAATGAATGATAGAAATTTATTGAGTCAGACGTGACTGGATCCAGGTACTCAGAAAATGTCATAGGTATCAGACTAAAGCATCTTTTAACTTGATTCTGCTTCTCTATATAGGTTCCATTCTACTATTGAGTTGGCTTCAGTGTAAAAAAATGTCCACCTGCAGCTCCAGGCTTATCTTCTATTCGTTTGGTCACTCAAGAAAAAAAAGAATTGTTTTGCCCAGTCTTTTCAGAAAACTAGCTATTCCCATTTGAATCACTGTATTACTGATAAAATTGTTGTCTATGCCAAGCCAGTCACAATGACCAGCAAGAGGTGCAGACATGCAAATTTTTGGCTTGACCTTGGAAAGTGTGTGTGTGTGTGTGTGTGTGTGTGTGTGTCTGACAGAGAAAGCACCTTATTCTGTCTTGAGCTGCTGTAAAAGAATTGATAACGAGCAGAAATGTAATCCTCATAGTTCTGGAGGCTGGCAAATCCCAGATTAAAGTTCCAGCCTCTGCTTCCAAGATGGTGCCTGGAATGCTGCCTCCTCCTGAGAGCAAGATCACTGTGTCTTCATTGGCAGGATAGTGAAGGACAAAAAGGGGACCAACTTCATGCTTAAGTCTTATTATAAAGGCACCTAAGCCCACTCATGAGGTAGGAGCTCTCACAACCTAATAAATTCCTAAAAGCTTGATCTGTTAATATGGTCACACTGGTCATTAGATGTCAACCCATGAATGTAGGAGGGGACACATCCAAGCCAGAGCATTGGAAGGAAGAAAGCATTGGAAGGCTAAAGTAGATGCCCACCTTGTAGGACCAGTGGCTGGCACTTTTCTCCATAGGGACTTTCATGAGATTAGTCCTTGACAAAAATACTGCTTAAAAAGTACAAGGATTTCTAAAACACAAGTTTCCTCCTGGGAACTACTTATTTGCTGTAGAGGAGTATGGGGAACTGATACTAGACTTCACTCCATTGAATGAATATATTTATTGACAAGCTTTCACTGAGTTTATACAGTAGAGGGTATGTGGGGCTTGGTGCAAGTTGGGGTAGCTGCTATGGGAAGTGGGAGAAGTTAATGGAAGACACATGAACAATTTAGAAGTGGCCTTAAGGGTAAAACTGAGGTTGGAAATCATAAGTTTGGAGTCATTACAACTTCCATAGGGCTTGTGATTTTTTTTTTTCTAGTTCTACATTAGAAAGTTGATCTTAGAATTGGGTCATGGTGGAAATATTTCTTATGGCTACCATGGAGTGTGGACAAGGCAGATAACTAGGGGAGAGAGCTAGAAAGTGGTAGGCCATTGTAGTACTGAGGACAAGAAGATACACATATAGATACATATATAGACATACTCCTCTAGCTCCATCTGCCTGCACACAGTAACAGATCATTATTCAGCTATGAGGATTTCTAAGAAACACCAAAGCATCTTCTAAAATGAGACTTGATGTGTAGCAGTGGCTCAGTGGTGAATATGCAAAGTGACGGATCACAAGATGTACTGATGAAGAACTATTAGAGGTGACAGGATGGCCATCATCTTGCTGCAGTATCAAAGAGGACTTCACAGAGGAGGTGGCATTTGAAAAAGTATAGAAGAAGATAGAAGATTATGTGTCACAAGGTTTCAGCAGCGGAACCAGATATAAAGGAATGCTTACCTTTTTCTGAACAATTTTGTTCTAGTGTTTCTGTTATGCGAAAAATCCAACATACGTTTTTCATTAAATTTGTATTTATTTTTATCCTGTTTATGAACATCTGAGTGGGTCAGGCAATGCATTGAACCTGGTGATATCAGGACTGCAGGATCCAGACTCTGCCCTCACACTATCCACTGCTGATGGAGACCAGTATACACACAGACCATGATACAGTTAAAGTTGTACACATCTTTAGAAAGAGCCTAAGAGGAGGAGGATTTAGTTCTTCCTAAAGTTGATCTTTATAGAAGTGACAGTAATGAAGCTGAGTTTAAAGAATAATAAAATGTTAGTAACACCAAAAACAAAAATGTGTATGTTACTTATGTGCCTATCATTATTTATTTATTTTTGGTTGGGAGAAGTACTAGGAATTGAACCCAGGGGCACTCTACCACTGAACAAAACCCCACCCATTTTTACTTTTATTTTGAGACAGGTCCTTGCCGAGTTGCTGAGGCTGGCCTAGAACTTGTGATACTCCTGCCTCAGCCTCCTGAGTAGCGGAAAGTACAGGTGTGCACCACCGCATCAAGCTCCAGCCATTGTTGTAAGGGGTTTACATATATAAATTTTCACTTAATCTTTTTAAAAATATTTTTAGTTGTAAATGAACACAATACTTTTATTTATTTTTATGTAGTGCTGAGGATTGAACCCAGTGCTTCACACATGCGGGACAGATGCTCTACCACTGAGCTACAACCCCAGCCCTCACTTAATCTTTAAGCAGCTCTTGGAAGTGGATTCTATTATTGTCTTCATATTACTGATGAGGAAACTAGTAAGTCCATTAAATCCATGCAGCTACTGTTTGTGCCTGGGCTCAACCCAGAGCAGGCAGGCTATGAATCTCATGCTCATGACTATGACTCCACACAGGGTTAGTAGGAATGTTCCCAGGATCCAAATGTAGAAGAAGAGAAAATGGAATGTTCCAGAAATCACAAGCAGTTGAGTCTTACTAGATGAAAATGAACCTAGTTGAAGGTGAAAAGAGGCAAAAATGCTACATTTGAGAGTTTGGTTATTAATCTCTTTACATTGGGGAACCATAGACAAATGTAGAGTCTAAGAGTGCCAGGATTAGATTTTTCTGTTAGAAAGAAATTTGAGCCAATGTATGCAGGAGGGAGGAGGCGAAACTAGAGACAAAAAGAACTCTAAGGGGTTTTGGACCGATATCAGGTAAAAAGCAAAGAACTAAACTAGGGCATTTGCTGTAGCTAGCTTATTCACTGGGGTGGTTTGGACAGTTTCTTGCCATTTGTACTCCAAGGTCTATCATATTCTCTGTTTCTATTGTCAAGAAGCACATTTTTTAGATTTCTTTCCTTCTGGCTTGCAAGTAGCCATAAACAAAGGAGATGATGGTTTCCAGTGAGAGAAGAGGGGAAATCCAAGCATTTCTATTTTCTTAACACTGAGGCACTTTTAGAAGTAGTTGTGTCTCCTCCATGTCTCCAGTCCAGCTGGTCAACTCTCCCTCCATTATTCCAGTTCCCCACTGGGTGATCTTCACTATAGCAATAGCTCTTGTTAAGGCTAAAGCTTCCAGACTCTGTTAGTGCTACCTCTGCCCTTTGACACTTTATCCCCAAGGCTGATAACAGCTTGCTGCTGATGCCAGCTGCTGAGTTATCTCACCATTCACTATTTGGGTTTTTTTCCCGTCACCCATGTTATAATTTCTTATATTAAATTCTATGTTGGGGAAACACCTGAAATGTTTTCTGTCTCCCTGGTTGGACTGTGATTGACATATACATCAAAAAGTTCAACCATGTAATATTTGAGGCCCTCCAGGCTTAATATACAAATGAAGTAAAAGAAAGAAAGAAATTGCTAATGAAAGGCAAAGAGTGACAGCAGGGTAATGTCGAAATAGGGTCTGCACTCCAAGAGGACAACCTGAAGAGCTCATAAATTGAAAGAAATTTTAAAACCAGGATTGTTTTTGAACAAACCCTTTTAGACAAGGTTTGACCGTTATTGAGGCAATTCAGCTAATCTGAAATCAGACCTGCTATAGTTTGGATCTTGAATGTGCATCAGAAGCCCATGAATTAAAGGCTTGGTTCTCAGCCCATGGTGCTATTGGAAGGTGGTGGGACTTTAAGAGGTGAGGTCCAGTGGGCGTTCTTTCAGGAGTGTTCCCTGGAAGGGAAGTGTGGGACCTCAGAGGCTTCCTCACTTTCTTTTACTTCCTGGCCAAAAAGTGAGCAATTTTGCTTCGCCACACAGTCCCTCTATGATGTGTTGCCTTGACTTAGGCCTGAAGCAATGGGACCAATTGGTCATGGACTGAAACCTCCAAAACTATGAGCCAAATAAATCTTTTCTCTTTATAAGTGGATTACCTCAAGTATTTTGTTATAGTAACAGAAAGCTAACAGAATCTTATATGTCTTTTGAATAAGCATAAAATGCTTAAATTATTAAAGAGCTGAAATATAATTTGTAGCCAACAGAAAGAATACACTCTGAACTATTGTCCTTTTCTTAGCTGCTTTATAGGCTTCTGAAGTTTTAATTAGTTATTTATGTGCCATTTGTGGCATATCACAGGGAGCTCATGTACATTTCAAGGAAACTATGAAGTGGTCCATATAAATATTATTGTAGCAGTTAATTATTGGAACTCTTGATTAGAAACACATTATTTGATACTGTGCAGTTAGTAATCCTAATCCTCAGTGTGTGACTCTTCAAAGTGCTTTTCTGGGGAGAGGGTGAAAACTTTCATAATAATGTAATATATAATGTATAAAATTATTAAATATAGCAGATTAAATGATTAAAGAGATGTTACCTTGACTTGATAATTTTCAAATTAGGGAATATGGGGAAGATGATTATAGAGACGGAGAGTCTTGTTATAGTTTGGCATCCTCCTCTCTCAATCCTGCTGTATAGCTTCCATGTTTCAAATATTTGTGACTATTCAATAAAGGAGTTAATTTATATAGCATGCATTTTTTTTTTTTTTTTGGTACCAGGGATTGAACTCCAGGGTACTCGACCACTGAGCAACATCCCCAGCCCTATTTTGTGTTTTATTTAGAGACAGGGTCTCACTGAGTTGCTTAGGGCCTCGCTGTTGCTGAGGCTGGCTTTGAATTCATGATTCTCCTGTCTCAGCCTCCCAAAGTGCTGGGATTACAGGTATGTGCCACCATGCCTGGCTCACTTAGCATGCATTTTTTAATAAGAAGGAAACTCAAGTTCAAGTTGTACTTATAACTAGTATCCTACTAGAGATGGGAGCCTGAAAATTTAAATTTAAAAAAAAGTTTAACTTACACCTGCCCCTGAAGATTGTGACTTACAATGAGAATCTTTGAGTCACCCATTTTTTAGGTAATCAGAGTCAGTAGTAAAGCAGCTAATTGAAACTCTAGCTCTAGGGAAAGCCATTAAGGTTCACACACCTCTTAAGAGGGAAAAATATGTTCCTGAGGCAAAGTAAAGCTTCCTTGGAAATATCATACAGTATTTTTAAAAGGATCTTGGCATTAATACTTTTTACCTGATGGTCTATAAAAAATAAGCTCATTGTCTTTAATATTTTTCTCTTGATTTTGTTTTTGAATGTGATTCCTTTTTATGTTTCCTTATTCTGTCTTCCCTAGAAACACTGAACTGGTATGTACATTTAAATCAGACAAAAGAGCTCTTAAGAAAGCCCTCCCTAGAGGAAGCCAAAGATAGAAAAAATGAAACAAGGTGTTTATGGCAAGGACTTCGGTAACCCTCTCTTCTTGACACACTTTAGTTTCCATCTTGTTCAAAGATCTTTTATAAGTGAAACTTCATAAAGTTACTCACTGTGTTTTCAGGTGTTTCTTATGAATGGACTTGCCATCTCCTAAGAATTGTGTTTATAAATGTCTTTGCCACTATTTTGCATTTTGACTTGCAAGAGACTGTAAGTTACACAATCATCAAATTTCAAACTGCTCACCTTTTGAATTCTCAGAGTTCTGAATGTGTCAGTGGTTCTGTTTGACAGCAGAATTTGGAATCTGATGCATTTTCAGTTGATTTTACACTAAAGTAAACTATCTAGTTTTCTCTCTCACTCTGTACTTCAGTGAGAAGCCACATTATTTTTTTACTTTAAAATTAAGTAAAGAAAAAACTGGCATTTTAGTGGAAAGGGAGAATAAGTGAAGTCACAGTAAGATTTTGTGTGCTCTTGATTTTAGTATTGCGCACATGTCTTGTTTGGGTGTTTTAAACTGGAATGTGGTGAGTTCTTCCTTTGAATATTGCTCTATACACTCCCTCTACTGATACCACCATGTATAAACATTGCTTCTGTGTGTGAGAGATAGAATTTCCCCAGAGGCCCACAAAACATTTAATGAAGTGTGAAGCACAAACATTTCATTACAACATATTGTGTACTTTTGCCTTTAATAACTACATTCTTCATCCAGGAAGTCTCAATAGCTTTCAAAAGTGAATTACAGTAGTATTATTTCCCCCAGAATATAGTTTTTCCATGACAGAAACAGCACTTTCCTAAACTATTGTATTTATTAGCAACCTGTTGCCCTTCGACATTGATGCCATTTTCATCAACCCCGATCGAGTGTGTATCATTTAAACTTCCTTTAAAAATTATTAAAATAGTTTCATGTTATTGGATTCTGTTTCCTTAACTGTAGGCAACCATCACAGAATATGATGCACTTGAAGGGAAGCGTGCAGTCACTGAACATTACATTTAGTGGAGAATTTCATCCTCCCTGGCAAGGTTGCTGGCATTTAATTGAGGAGTTTAATAGGAGTGGTGAGATCTTTCCCTTGATTGGTCACCAAGGAGACAGGTAAGCTCTGAATTCCTGTGGGATTCAGAGCTTCAGTGGGCTCTACTTCGGTGGGCTCCAGGAAACCATCTTGTCCTGCCTTTCTTCTCTTCCTCTCCAAGGGAGCCCCCATTAGCTATTTTTGCATACATGACAATATTGAGAAACAATTTGTTCTAGTGACTCTGGGCTTTTGCCAGTTTGCAAAAACTAATAGTTTTCCAATTGCACAGTTCCAAGTGAATTTTCAAGATAGTCCTTAAACATGTGCAGTTTATGTATACCTGTGTATCTTATCCCGAACACCAGTCTTTACATGAGTCTGAATCAAACCAAAACTACAAGGCAGAGCACACAAGAATCTATGAATACAACGAGGAAGCTGGTCCTTTCCAACAAGGGTATATTCTCATTCTGAAGTATTCTTTATAATGTCACTTTAATGTAACCCCTGTCTATTATCTTGAGAATTGTTGCTGCATCTCATTGAGTTTCTAATTATTGGTCTCTATCGGTAGTCTGTGCAGTCAGATTCTTGGAAAAATTAAAAGCAAATACTGAAGTTGATATATCTATAGTTTTAAGTGGTTTGTGCAAATGACATGTTTGTGCAGGCAGATAGATATAAAGCTAGTCTTCTTTCTTCCAGAATTATTTTTGTTATAGTGAATTACCAGGATGTTTGGAAAAACTTTGACCTTACCACATCTAACAAAGTTTTACTAAGCAAAAAGTATTTTTATACATTTACGTGAAATATTTTGTTAAACTGGAAACGTTTTATCCACCATTATTTTCATTAGATCTGGTCCCAGAAGCTGCCTTTGAAATCTTTAGTAATTCTTGAGTTGGAGAGAGTCTGTTACTAACTCATTAGGAAAGGCAGAGGGACTGAAAAAAAATGGTTTCTGCTTGTTGGTGAGCCAGACTCAGGAACAGCAATATTCCATGGCCAATAGTACAAATTGTAGGATACTTTGTCTTGTTCAGTAATGGTCCTTGTGGCTTCATCAGTAAAGTGAGTTATCTAAATGTTTTTTAAAATTGCTAATTTTAATTCACTTTTTAATTATCAGAAGTTTACATCAAAATGGCTATTAATGCAAACTACTCATTATTTTACTGTGGTGGGATTTTTTTGGAACATAACCTGTTAAGAATGTTATCCAAATTGGTGTTCTGATCAGTGAATGAGCTTAGACTGGCACTTGATAAAGTTCTCTTAGGTGGATTTTGAATAGAAGAAATGCAAAAAATGATCTCAGTGATGAATTTAAGAGATATAAATATATATCAAAGCTTTCTAAAAGTTAAATTCTTGGCCTATAAACTTTCTGAATAAGTATTTATGCTTTTTGGGAGGGTCAGGGCAATCAAGGAAATTGCTATTTTTCTTGCAATGCAAGAACATCCAAACAATTTTTCATCAGTGGTGAAAAAAAAAGCATGTAGTTGGTGAGGACCCTTGTCGTGAGTGGCGCAATTAATAAATACTCGGAGGTGGATTGTCTTTAAATGCAAGTGTATATTCAATTACACTAATCAAATATAAACAATTAATGCAGAAAGTGTTGAGTGTGCTAGAGCACCCCAATTAGCATTCAGTGTGCACTAATTAAACACTGTAAGCAAGTCATGCTCTCCTAGGGCAACTAAACACTACCAGCAATTCACACAATCCTAGGGCAACCACGAGCCCCCAAATACCTCCGGTGCCGTGCGACTTCTCTTAGCCAAAGAGCAGACGTTGTTTTGTCTGGTGGTTCTCTTCAGCCAACAGCGGCTGGATGTCAGGGAATGGTGGAGTTGATCCAGGGATGGACAGCAAGGTGGCTAGTTTCACTGATATCCTTGGAGCAAAAGCCCACAATGTGGCAGGACAAGCAGTTTAAATGTAGTTCCAAGTTGGTGGTGTGAGCTGGTGATTGGTTACACCCAAAGAAAGTCAATATCCATTGGTTTTGTCCAGTGAAGTGATGTAATTGCAACTGGGCATATTCTTTGTGCATGTCCATGGAGCTGTGCCCCCTATCAATTTAACCAGTCATTGCTAAGCATGCTATGGCTAGTGTCCCTCACAGCCCCTTATTGGTTGCAAGCAGGCATGATTAAGCATGTCAATGGCTGCTGTTCCTTATGGACAGCAACTTAGTCCCAGCATGTCCAGGCATGTCTATGGCATATGCTCCTTACAACCCTATTTATCTGCAATTTGCTTCTTTATTTTATTTTATTTTTGTCAAACTAAGTAACTTATGTTTAAGTGTAGTAATTTGATGATTTAAACAAAAGAATTTCTTAAAAGAAACATTAAGGTGTTCGCTAGCTCCTGTTCCCCTTTCTTAAATCTTTTTAAGTCTTTTTTTTTCCTTAAGTTTTCTGAAGTCTTTTTTTTACCTTTATATACATTGCACTTGATACACATTCATTCATGCATTTCATTGGATACATAGTCATTGGGCAGGAAAATGGGAGATACTAAGATGAACAGACACAAATTATACTCTCCGTAGGTCTGCTAAATATGGTATATATTGCAGAGTGATTAATCTACACCGTCTCTGACCCACTTCTACCATGGCTTTCTGTGTGTTATATTGGATGGACATCTAAAAGTGACATTTCTCAGTGTCCCTTGTAGCTAGAATTCCACATGGGCGCTAGGTTTCACCAAATATATGTACCCCCATAAGACTTAAAATGAGCAATGTTAGCTTAGGTCATGTATGGGGAAATTGAATGATGTGGTAGAAGCATTTAGTTTTCCCAAGGCACTGAGATGTTAGATTCTATATTTGGTCCCTATTGTGAAACTGTGAACTGAGAAGAAGTGATAGCAATTAGAATTTTTAGCAAACAATTTTACGAGTGTAACCAAAACATTCTTTTTGGTTGCATTATTCCTGGATATGAATGGTCTAAGTTTGATTCATTGGTTTTTCCCAGAAACCCTATAAAACCATATAACAACCTGTAATAAATCCCATCCTGCTTGAACTAGCTGAAGTAGATTCTGCTGTCTGCATCAGAACAATTGTATACAATTGGCAGAGGTTGTGGGCACCAATTATTTGAATACCAAGTAAACTAATTACTACTACAGAATGGTGAAGATATATTTGAATGAAACATGGGATTTAGAAGAGAGATTATTTCTTTCTTGGGTGTTCAGATAGAAAGAACTGTTGATACTTGAGAAATACTTTGAGACATGGATAAAGGCAAACTTCTCAAATGGGGCGGAGGAAGGCACGCCAAGGGAAGGAAGAGTCTAGAGTAGGAGATAAAAACGGAAGCAGGGCTGGAGCACAGAAGCATAATGAGCAATAATGAGATATAATGAGAAAGAATGTTAAAGAGGTAAATAGGAAATAATGAGACACTGGAATATTTGTGTAGAGTGGATAAGAATCACTGATTGATTTGTTCATTTAACAAGTGTTCCTTGAGACCCTATCCTGTGCCAGGCATCATGCCAGACAGAATTCTGCCTCATTATGATTAATTTAGTAGTGAAGTAAAGAATAGATTTTAGTGATGGAGGCATTGAAGGCGGGGAGCCAAGAGGCTTTAACCATAGTCTCAAGAGAAGTAATGAGCAGCGCAATAGCAAAGGAGTTTACTGTATGCTGCGCTGACTTCTTTGCTTGGCCATTATAATCACAGGGTACAATGTTGGCTTTCACTATATAGTTAAAAAGTTCTGATATATGTATTTACACATACATGATGTGCCATGGTTTGCTTATGATTGCATGCATGGTTTAGCACCTCCTATGATGTTCCAGGCAAATAATAGGCCCTTGGTCAATGTTTCTGGATTGACAGATTCAAGAAACCTCCAAATCTACGTAGGATGTGTGTAAATGTATCAGAGAACTCCAAGGCCCCAAAAGCCACATGCAAGTCAGATGTTAGCACCGGTGATCTGGGCCTTGGTGATTCTAGAAAAAATGGGTGCCCACAATGGAAGATCTGGGCTCCCTGAGACTCTGAGAGTCCTCAAGGTATGGTTATGGAGTGGAGGAGGAAATTTGGGATTATGTAGGCATCCTTTGTTCCCAAGTTTCTGGATCATCTACCCATTGTAGTTGTGCCCCTCTGTCCCACAGTGAACAGTACTTGACTCCTATACTGGAAAATGCTAACACAGCTTTGCTACAGAACAGACTTTTAAGGATGCGTTGAAACCAAAGAAAGGGTTTCTATTGAAGAGGTAAATGCCTTTTGCTGGTTCTTAGAGTGCTGCTCCTAATAGTGCTTTGGAGTACCCAAGCCCTGCCAGTGTCTCTCTATTGTCAGATCCAGCTTCCCAACACGCTGCTCAGCCTATTTGCTCTCCTTGGATCTCTTTTGGTCTCTCCTTTCCAATTTACTCTCATCCCCCATCCCCATTGATTTTGTAGGTAGAACAATTCAGCCCTTTGTTGGTTTACCACTCTCCGCTCCAGGCCATTCCTTGGGGTTCTTACCTTCCTCAGCCCAGGTCATCACCCATCATGGAATTACCCTTTACACACTGGGGAACCCTTTTTGTCCAAATACACACACACACACACACACACACACACACACACACACACACACATACACACACCCATCCTGCTGCATAAATACTAACAAACAGCATATATTCCTGGTTGGAAAAAGGGAGATAAAACTGGCAGAATAAATGCAGGCCAGTTTATTGAAAACTGAATTGGAACATCCAAATAACAGAATTGGAATTTTCACTTTTAAGTTCTGCTCACATTGAAAAAAGGAGTAAGAAACTATTAAAATTTCTTTAAAAAAAGCTTGTTGAAGACTAAGATAAAACCTAATTTACTAGTTAATTCCTCAACAGCAACCTTGAAATATCACTTTTAAGGAGTAATTGTGCTCAATAAAATGTAAATTTATTTTATTGCTTTTAGAAGTTTAAATTCCATAGATCAACCGAAAAAGCTTTGAGATGGTATCTCTGTTTCCCTCTTCATCCATATGGCATATGTAAATGTAAAATTGTACACATATATGCAGTCTTAAGGTTTTAATTATAAGATATATTATATGTAATATATGTGGTATATATACATATAACACAGTCTCAAAATTTTATATATAATCATATATATACATCTAATATATATGTATAAGTGTAGTCTCAGTGTTTTTATTATAATACATATATACAGAATATATGTGGTATATATACATATATTTTATGTATATATACAAATTTTATGTATATCAAATATATGTATATACATCTAATATACGTATATTCCTAAAGTCCTTCAAAACCCCATATTTTAATATATTAGATGGTTTAAAATAAACAAAAACCTTACTCCCTCACTCATCTGTGAGCCAGAGTATATTGACTGTGGGAGAAATCACAAATCAATTAACAAAGGCGGCAGTGGCTTTGAAGCAAGGGAGAGGATTCAATTAAAGCAGAAAAGCTCAAAAGCTCTTTGCTCTGTCTGATGAGTCTTCTGTGGCTAGTTCACATTGATACCCATCAAAAGCTGAAAAGAGAGCACCAGCCAGTGTTCAAAACAGACATTCATTCTCCAGTTTACATTCTGGCTTCCAAATACCTCAGGCGTCCTTCTGACTTAGGGTTAAATGCTGAGATGGAGGGATTCTCTCAAGTCCCTTCTCTGTACAAATACTGTACTTTCTGCTCAGAAATGCTCACTATATTGGATAACTAGATAGCCATTTCTTGTTTGGCAAAGAATATGTGTACCTAGATCAGTGTATTCTCAACCTTTCCATCTTGAACTAGGAAAGAACTTTTTTTTTTTCCAGGAAATTTTTAAAATAGAGTTTGTTGTAGGCATTTTTTGAATATGAGAATAATACATTTGCATTTTCGAATGTTTTGAAAAAGAAAAAAGTAATTATCACGTCTGGAAATTATCATTGTTAATATTTTCCACTATACTTATGAATGCATACAAATGCATATAAATATATATATAAATATATATACATGTCTATATGATGGAATCATACTATTATGCAAACCTGTCTTTATATATCAAGAGATCTTTACATATCATTGTATATTTCCTAGAGCATTATTTTCCTTGGCTTTTTAACATGAACATATACCATTAATTTAATTTAATCAATACCATACAGTTGTGTACTTTGGTTATTTCTAATTATTTTCTTTTTTTTTTATAAATGGGTGTGCCTATGCATACATAAGAAATTTTGCCTGTATCATTTTAAGAATATCTCAATAAGTCTAATTTCTTCAGCAAGAAATAAGGAAAAACATTATTTTTTGATAAATAATTCTAAATCGATCTCAAGAAGTGCTAGGCTGTCAGTGTTGTAGGAGCGAGGCCAATTCATAGGTGGCCATTTTGGTTGCTATTGCTCACCTTATTTTAGTATGTATAATTTTCACACTTTTTTGTTGTTATTGTTTAGAAACTGCTTCATATTGGTTTTCTGGTGACACTAACGAATTACCACAAACTTAATAAGTTTAAAAAAAACCCACAAATTCATTATATTAGAGTTCTAGAGACTAGAAGTTTGAGATAAGCTCCACATGGCTACATTGAGGTATTTCAGGGGAGGATCAGTTTTCTTGCCTCCTTCAGCTTCTAAAGACTGTCTGCATCCTCTGACTGACTCATTGCTCTTTTATCTCAAAACCTGTCCCAGATAGAGGCATCTTTCTCACATCCCCATCTCTCTTGTCCTAACCCCTCTGCTTCCCCATTGTCCACTTACTGACCCCTATGATTACATTGGGCCCAACTGGTTAATCCAAGATGGCTTTCTGTCTCAGGGTCTTCGGATCGGCAACCTCAGTCCCATCTGCAACCTTAGTTTCCCTTTTCCACGGAACCCAACATCATAGGTTCTGTGGACATGGGCATCTCTGGGTGATTGACACTCTATCTACCACAGGCTTCAACTCTTGTAATAAAAAATACAAGAGAGTAGAGACATGTTAACATGCAATGTGAATTCAGCATTCATGTTACCTCCATGAGCTAGATGCATCACGCATGTATCATGATATGCATGCTGTACTTCTATATGTGTGGCTCCTGAAAAACCCTTAAGCTGCCTTCTGTACAACCTCTCCATTTAAAACAGGACTTCTGATACCAGCTTTATTGATCTCACTTGGATAGCAATATGTTTTGATAAGAAGCAAGGACAGATGATCTTTACTGAGGAAATCTTGAGAATGATCTTTATCATTTTGGAAAAAAACTATCAATATTTGGTTGCGCATTCGTGGCTTTTCTTTCTGTCACTGATGCATTCTCTCTCTCTCTGTCTCTCTGTCTCTCTCTCTCTCAGGTTTCTTGCTTTTGGCATTGCCCATTCGTGGCTTTTTTTTCCGTCACTGATGCTTGCGCTCGCTCTCTCTCGCTTTCTCTCTCTCTCTCTGGTTTCTTGCTTTTGGCATTGCTTTTTGGTAAATCACAAACAGGTTGCAAATGAACCTGTAGAATGAATTTTGTAACAGTCCTTCTTATGGCTTTTTATTGAAACCCCAAAGTTTAAAAGATGCATTGCTTCCAAATGCCAGTGATCTAAAAATAGTTTTATAACTTTCCACAGAGTTCTTTTCTCATGCTCTATTGAAACACTGAAGCAAGCTGCCAACGAGAGACTGCCTCAATTAATTGGGAGTGAGGAGCCACCCAGTAAAAATAAAAATCTAGCAATAAAGCCTAGAGTAAAGTGATCGGAAATGTTTTGCCTTGGACTAAGCTTGAAAGGGAGAGCAGAAAAGGCGAAAGGCCAACCACAGTGACTTGGCTCTCTCAAGACTTCCAAAGTAGGAGAACAAACAGCCCAGACACAGTTTTAGCACCTCTAGTTTTCAGAACACAGTTGGATGTAATGTCAACATCAAGGAACTGACAGAATGAAGCTAACTGGTGTGAAGGGGGAAAAAAAATCCATCCCAGTCCTTCTGAGGAGGCTTCTAAATATCAGTTGTCTCAACCTATTGATAAGTATGGATGCATTATTAATGAAGCCAGCAGCCTGCCTGGTGCTACTCAGATGGTTCGAGCATTTAGTAGGAAATGCTTCTGTGAAGTTCTGCACAAAATAATGACAGTGTCTGTCTTAAATCGAAACAAATGGCTATTGCAAGCTCTGGGGAGGCTGGGAACAAGCAGCTGCTTTGCAGAGAAAGGCAGAGGGCCACCACCTGCTGCAGACAGGCGGGCAGGCAGCCGCCCACTGAATATTGACTACTTAATAATTCAGGAGAACAGGAGCCCTTGGCTCTTTAAACATGGCATTGCCCCGTCATCACTGGCTTTTCATCACCCTAATGAGCTACTTGAAGAATTGGATGGTAAAAATCTCTTCCAGTAATTCTCTAAAGTCTAGGACTCAAACTGCCACGGTGTAACTAAAGAGCCCATTCTTATTTTTTTCTCTCCATTCTTTTCTCTCTTTTCTTCCTCTTTCCTCCCTGTTGCCTTCTCTTCCTCTTCTGTTTCTCCCTTCATTTATTCTTCTATCATTAATGTCTTGAGAATATCAGGGAAAATATTAAATCCAAAAAAATGCTTTGGGGTCACCTTCCTCTGTCAGCTTCTGATCTATTGAAAGAACAAGGATGCTTGCGGTGGCCTGACAGGTCTCCTACCAGGAACGTTTGAAGAAGACCATGTGCTCAGTGAGGCTTTCCCCTTGTCGACTTCTGTAGCCAAGCTGCAGATGAAATCGACTTTCTTATTGTTTTAGAAAGGAAAAGATGAGAATTCTTGAGTTCATCAGGATGATTCCAGTGAAGGGGACTGCACCCTTGGTTGCCACCTTTGAAGCCTGATTCTTGTGCCCTATAACCATCCTAACTACAGGAGGAGATTGGAGGCTTAATTGCTCACACAAAATGACAATGTGGGCAAACAATGCTTTTATTTCCTAGTTGAGTAACTTTTTTTTTTTTGGTATTCTTTCCCATTTGTGTAACAAGGATTTATTGAACAACGTGTCAGGCATGTGGCTGGGTCCTGGGAATATGACAGTAACAAAGGCCCTTGTGGAGTTTATACAAAAAATTACCTAATGAGCAAATGTGTAAAGGCAGCAATTACTGATCATGTCAAGTGCTTTTGAGAGTATGAACAGCGTGCTATGGAGAGAATAATGGGGTTTGGGCTATGATGGTTTTGAGCTATGAGGATGGCCTTTTGCTCAGGAGGTGGCATTATAGTTAAGACCTAAAAAGGGAGAAGGAGACAGCCATGGAAGTAGTCAGATGACAAGCTTTCCAAGCAGCAGAAAAAGCATTGATCAATTCTACCTTGGAATTCAGAACAGAAAACTTGTATGTTTGGAGTCTAGTCAGTGACCAGGAGATGAGGTTGGAAATGTTTATCCTTAAACATATTAGTCATTTCAGCATCTCAGTATGTGGCTTTCCTAGTATCTATTTTTCCCTTATTTCTTCACAACAAAGCCATGATTTCATTTCAAATAGCAATATACCTAGGTGAAAACTACATTTCCTGATGTATTTTTCAGGCAAGAATGGTTAATAAGATATAAATAGAAGTCATTAAGATATTGGGTAAGATGTCTGGAAAATCTATTTAAAGAACTGACTCCGCTAGGAGACATGCCCTTTTGTCCTTCTTCCTCTTCCTCTCCATTCTTGTTTGGAATGTATTTGTCAGGCTGGAGCCCCAGCAGCCATATTGGGCCATCTACCAACCTTGAGAATAGAAGCTATAGCCAAGAATGGTGGAGTACAAAGGTTGAAGAAGCAGTCCCTGTTGACTGGCATGCCCCCAGGTTAATCTGTCTATCTCCAGACTTAATGTGTCTATCTCCAGACTTTTTTAACATGAGGAAAAGAAAACCTTTATCTTATTCTAGCCAGTTCAATTTGGATTTTCTGTTATATATATCAGAACATAATTCTTTCAGTAATACCACAACTAGGGCTTGGGATGAAATTAGTGGTAGAGTGTCTAGTATATGCAAAGCTCTGAGTTTGATCTGCAGCCCTTTTGGACTTGTTGATTTGTTTAACAAGGATTTAATTGGACAATGTGTCAAAAAACAAAACACAAGTAGTGCTGTTTTAGATTCTACCTTTTAGATGTAGATACTAGGTTTTTTGTTTTGTTTGTTGGTTTGTTTGTTTTGGTACCGGGGATTGAACTCAGGGGCATTTAACCACTGAATCACATCCCCAGCCCTTTTTTGTATTTTATTTTTAGAAATAGGGTCTCCCTGAGTTGCTTAGGGCCTTGCTAAGTTGCTGAGGCTGGCTTTGAACTCACAATCCTCCTGCCTCAGCCTCTGAGCCACTGGGATTACAGGAATACACCACCATGGCTGGCTAGGTACTAGCTTTTTAAAGAGAATCAAAAGCAATGTAATTTACTAGAAGAGATATTGCTAAGATTTAAAACAAACAGATATTTTGAGAAGGATTTTCCAGTACTAATTTTTAGAGATGATTCACATACACTTTTATTCATCCTTTCAAGTTTGACAACTTGAAAGACCCTAGAAGTAGAGGAATGAAAACTTCACAATGTCCAAAAAGCCAAGAGGGACTTTGTCAATTCTAAACCCCCACTTTTTCCGGTTTACAGTATCATTACTTATTCTATAATACTTCTGAGTAGCAATTAAGATAGGCCGTCTAATCACATTTGCCAATTACCAAAATCATTCCAAAAATTCGTTTTATACATTTTTTGAAAACCAGTGAGTTTCTTTTTGTTAACATTAAGCATCACATTTACCCACCCCCTAGGACTCACAAATCCATGTGTCACATCTGGGACATGTTAATATTCGTACAACATCATTTGCACTAGCTGTGATTGTTGATGAATTTGGGGTCCCTATTTTCATTTAGGGAACAGTAAACATGCAATGGAGGAAATATTATTGTTTTCAAGTTGACCCTAGTTACCAAATAGAGATGTGAATTACTTTACGATTAACTAGCATATTGCCAAAGTCTAATGAACAGCAATGGCTTTAGATGTTTTTATGGAAATTCTGCTGCAGAAAACCATTGACTTTTTACCAGTTTTGTTTCACAAGTGGGCATGTATTTTGCCTGTTGAGTTATAATATATATTTGCTAAAAGGAGAGGGAGGAAGGGATCAGTAATTTAAAAACTGAAAAAATAAATCGTATTTAAAAAAAAAAAAAACCTAAACAATCAGAAGTGTGGTGTCCCCACAGGCCTTAGTGTGAGCTGAGATAGGTTGGATGCTGTAAAGGGAAGGGTGCCGAATCTCAAGGAGAAATTACTTGTGACTATGGGGATCAGAGGTGGCATTTGAGCTGGGCTTTGACAAATGAGAAAGAGGCTGAAAGGCAGAGAATGCACAGAAGCCATCCAGGCAAAGGAGAAGCCATGAGAAGATGCACACTTGTGTAGAAAACCTGGGAGAGCAGGGAAGTGGCCTTGGAGTCTAGGGCAGGAGATGGGGAGGAGGTAGATTAGGACCACAGGCTTGGCAAGGTTCTTGCTTTTCAACAAACCAATGGCTGAATGACAGGGAGTTAGAATGGAAGGGAAAAATAGGGTGCTACAAGAAAAGCCTTCCAAAGTTTGGCTGCCAGGCACATCAGATATCATTGAAATGCAGCTGTGGGAGGAAAGAGCATTTCAAGCAGAGGGAGAAGATCGTGGTTTTTTGGGGGGACAGAGTGCACCTGTGGCAGAAGGTCGATCTGCAGGAGGTAAAGTTGGGAATCAGGCATCTTGAGACTTTTGTACATGTAATCCTTCAAGTGCACCAGGAAACCATGGTTTACCAGATTACCTTCTGATAGGTGGACAATAGATTGGATAAGAAGCAAAGAGAATTGGAGGCCAAGGCGGGAGTCCCAGGGAGAGATGGTGCTGATTTAAGATGGGCGGAGTGGACTGCAGAGAGATCTCGGAGGCAGAATCACGAGGATTCACTGAAAGACTGGGTGCATGGTTGGGGTGATGCAGAGGGAAGAATCAATTACAGCTCCCTTGAAGGCCCATAATTAAAGTGATAGCAGAATTCCTCCAGGAATATTCCACGATATTCAGAAAAAAGGTTAAAAAGAACTTAGAATTCTCTACATTTCTTAATATTCCTATTCTACTGACAAATTATAGAAAATAAATAGCAATTCTGATGTGATCAAAACAAACTTATTTAAATTGTTGCCTCACTTGTGAAGACCAACTCTCTTTTAAAAATATGTCACCGTTTAGTGAATTAATCTTAATTAAAAATATTTGAAAACTGATGCCCTAAAAGAAGTATATGCTCTGTGTTAATTGTAGGCTATTTTTTTGCAACAATTTTGAATGTCTTTTCTATTTCCATTAAATTATCTTGTTGCTTCTGACAAACTGAACCACTTTTTTATGTTAATGATGAAATATTCATTCCTTGTGATGGTTGTGGACAGATTCAGCCAAATAACTGGATTCTTCAAAACTAATTTTAACCAAAGGATCTGATCATTTTTTTCCTGCCAAGACTTTGGATTGGTAATAAACAGCAATAAGGGTAGATTCATTACACTCCTCAGTTTTGCATGTAAGTTGGTGAGATAATGAATGATTCAAGTATTCCTAAAAGTAGGAAGAGAGTCATATTGTTTGAATACTGTGAAGTCACATGTATGACTGATCAGTAGTTAAAAGCTGTTTTTAAGTAGTGTTTTCATCACCCACTCATGCACTGACATTTTTTTCCATATTTTAATTGGTACGTTAGAGGTCCGCCTTCACCTTTCTTTTCTGTTTTTCTCTCTAGCTTTCATATATGAGAGAAAACATACAACCCTTAACCTTCTGAGCTTGGCTTATTTTTCTTAATATTCTTGAGTTCTAACCATTTTCCTGCAAATGACATAATTTCATTTTTCTTAGTGGCTGAGTAAAACTCCATTGTGTATATACACAACATGTTCTTTATCCATTCATCCATTGACAAACGTTGAGGCTGGTTTTGCAGTTTGGTTAGTGTGAATCGTGCTGCTATCAACACAGGTATGCATGTGTCACTGAGGTAAGATGGCCTTAATTCTTCAGGGTAAATACTGAGAATTGGTATGCCTGGGTCATATTGTGATTTATGCCTTGTCTTTTGAGGAACCCCTCATAATGACTTTCATAGCGGTTGTACTAATTTACAATTCTACCAACAGTATAAAAATGTTTTCTTTGTCCACATTCTCTCCAGCATTTACTATTGTTTGTATTCTTAATGACTGCCATTCTGACTGTGACACACACTTCTAAACACTCGAGATGATATATATATATGTAGGTATTTTTTTTTTCACATTTCAAAACAGAAGTTTTCACAGCTCGAGTAATTGAGAAAGTCAGTAATATTTTACTTGGCTACTACTATTTCACCACATAGAAGAAAAACTTCTTTTGAAAGATGTATTTTCAAGTGTCTTTCAAAGAAGTTTGGATTTGGGCTCCTTGTGGTGCCCAGGAAGGGAAATGAACCATAAATGAGACACATCAAAAGTAACTTACAAAGAACTTTTTTAATATTAAAGTGATGAATCAGAGCTCAAATTAACAAGTCAAGGAGTCCGCCTATAATGAAAACCTTTTTCCAACATAACACTTCATTATAAAGGGAGTTTTTCTATAATAGAAGCAAGTGTAATTACATTTTTATATATAATTAGGACATTATTATCATTTCACCATATCAAAGTTCATTATAAGACATCTCCGATACATTTTTCATAGAGCAAAAATAAAAAGAGAACAGGAGTCCTTCAATTAGACTCATATAAGGACATCCGTAGAGACTGAGAGAAGCTGATCAAACAACTTAGCCCAAAAGGGACCAGGTAGAACCCACGTTGCTTTTATGACACAGAAATTGCTTTTTTTTTTTTTTTTTTGGTATCCTGCATAATTTCTAATTATAGTTTTCACCCGTTCCTGTTCAACCTTAAGAAACTCAAGGTGCAATGTTCTTGGCTGCTGGAACCCAACTTTCAACATGTTAAGCTTCATTGTTTACTGGGTTTGGAGTCATTCTTATTGTGTCTAATACAAACGCCTGCTAAACAGGAAGGAATCTGCAAACTACCCTGTTTGGCCAATTTTATTTACATAATTAAGGTTCCCTTCTTCCTCCTCCCCCACCTTGTAACATCTTTAGAAGATAATTATAGGAACTTCTAAAAACAAAGTTGCATGTTTTGAACCAGATAATGTAACAGAAATGTCTAGCAGGAGGGTGTAAAGTTAGTCAGGATTTGTAAACATGTGTGCAAATACATTTTGACTTGTAGGAATTACCATATTAATATGTTGTTAATAGTTACAAACTTAATTGGAAAAAATGTATTTTTTCATGCACTGTTTTACTGTGAATGCTGCGTTTAGAGCAGGCAAATTTGTCCAAAACTTACAATTCTGGGAATTGACTCTTTATACACCAAAATTGGAATTTTTTTTGGCTTATGGAGACTCCTCACTGCGCAGTGCCCTGGTGCATTTGTTATGTATGTTCAGCTTGGTTTTCAGATCCTCAGCCTCTGCTCTGCTCACGGGATGCATGGTTATGTGCAAGAGAAAGGCTTCTTTCAAACCGGAGTAATTAGAATACTGGAAATTCAGCACCCGGAGCCCTGGACAGCTCCCACATTGTTACAGAAAGTTGAAAGGGAGACTCAGAATGCCTGTTCTGGGCTGGGAACTGGGGTCACTGACTTCCTTGGCTGGGCTCTTTCTGCTCCATCTTATTTTGTTACATTTTCCTACAATTCCCATGCTTCCAGAAGAGAATTAAAAAATTTTTTTGTCATTGTCTCTACTACTCTACTACACTAATTAATCTATCTTTACTGCAAAGCTCTTTTTTATGCACATATTTTTTTCTTTTTTTATTGCATGCCACCATGAACTCCTTCCTTTTCCTTTTGAAGAGCAGTTTGGTGTGATTTAGTAGATGTAAAAGAAATAAAATGCATGAGAACTACTGATTCAGAAAGGACTTCGTGGATTCCAGATTTATAATTTAAAATGCCAACTATTATTATTAAGCTATTACAAAAGTATCATTAATTCAATTTTCTGATACATAGAACTTAAATAAAATACAGAATTTATACCTGGCACTTTTACCTGGGCTGTACAGAAGCTTTCATTTGGTGGGGTTTTGCCTCTTCAGATGCTCGTATTTCTTATGACAGCCCCATAGTCTGAACATCAAACTGTGAAAGAAGACCGCAAAGCACCAGCTCCCTTGTGCAAAGGTAGATTTAAAATAATATTTTCATCATCTAAAACAAAACTACATTGCTGCTCAAAATAAGTGGTAACTCAGATGTCAAAGTGGTGATTGGGTGGATTATTCTTGTATAGTTGTATATGTAGTTCCTTATAGCCTATTACAAATTAACTGCTCTCCCTGCATCTGAAACCAAATTTAGTGATCAGTAACTTCTCACTGTACCATGGTCCTTCCTGTAATCAAGGTTGTTTGTGATGGTATCAATGTGTTATGGATGAGAACCTTGTCAAAAATTATATCCAGTGTTTGTTTTCCTACTGAATGTTCATGAGATTTATTCACAAACACTAGAATTTTTCATAAGAAATTATTCCTTAGAATTACACATTTTCTCCTTGATCATACTAAAATGGAAAGTATTAAAATAATAATAAAATAAAGAGGAAAATCTGTCAGTGATTCTTTAAGGAGGGAAAATATTGATGAAATGCTTTTTTCATTCCCTGTTTCATATTTTTAAAAACACTAAGTTTGCATAACAATGTGTTAAATTTTCCAAAAAAGAATCTTTCACGTACATTGTTAAAAAGCAACAAGCTAAAAGTCTACAAACTCTTTTTCTCTTTGTAGCTAAAATAAAATCCTTATTATTTAGTTTAAAATAATCTGCAGAAGGGTGAGTTAATTAATTATGGAATTGACTTTATTCAACCTTTATCATCTGATCAAACTATCTAACTAATGTCCTATCTTAAGGTAAGGAAATGCTTTAAAGGGAAACAAGCAAGTAGGTACTGTGGACACTCCTGTCACCCAGCTGGGTGATATGCCTGGCAGTTGAAGTTTTAAGAACCTTTCAAATGAAATCACCCTGTTGCTGAGGCGCCTCTGCACAAACTTGTGTGTCCTCAGGTGTAATTGGTCTCGTGTGCTCTGATTTTTTAAAACTTATGTACTCTGTGTAATTCACATATATTTGTTTATATGTTTCTTCCATTTGACTCTAAGCTCTTTCAGGAAAGAAAATCTATTTGCCATTTCATGCACACCCTTTTGTGGTACTAGGAAAAAGGTTCTGCCCACTATAGTCTTCAGTTAATATTATTGACTTGTTTGCAAACTGTCGATCACTATTACATTATGGATTTTCGCTTGCTAGCTTGTTTGTTCTTTTTTAATTCTGTGGTAATGCTAGCTCCCAAATAAGCTGAAAACTTTTGCCTTATAAGAACATCTGCATACCGATGGGGAAAATAGGACGGATGGACTGTGATCCGTGTTATATTATCATGCCCCCACTGCATTTGCGATGAACACATTCTAAGGCTTTTCATGATTGCCTAAGGAAATGTCAAGTGTGTGCTCCTTATTTACAGAGGAGACATCTTTTCACAAATCAAAGAAAGTACATCTTTTTCCACTTTGCATTAGAATAGAGGGCTGGCGAAGCACCCCTTTTAGCCTATCAAAGGACTGATCAGACGTTCAGAGTCTGAAGTTATGCGGATTCATATTTAATTATGTTGGCCAATTATTTCGCTGCACTCGCAGGAGGGGGAGGATGGTGACATAGAAGAGAATTCCCAGACCACACAAACCATTGCTTATTCCTCCTGGCCATTACTCCCACACTGTCTACATATTCCTGTACCCTTTTTTTGAAATGCAACTTTCATCTCTGAAAAGAATAGCATTCAAATAATAAAGCAACAGAAGGGATCTGCGTTTGGAATTGAGCAATGTGCTGGAAGCACTTGCTTTTTAGACATGCATTTTTTTTTCCTTCTCCAAAAGGAAAAAATTCTTGATCTCACCAGGTTTGTGGTAAAAAACTCTAGACGTGTTTACAACCTTAACTCTGAATTGGACTCGTGTATTACACTTGGAAATGGCACTCTGCTCTTTTTTTTTAACCTTTAGAACCTCGAGGTTAATATTAATCATTATTTTTTTCACACCAAAAATGTGTGTGTTACATTTGTATATTGTTCCAAATGGTAGCTCCACCTGGGGACACATTCAAGGCTAAATTAAAAGGGGGCTTGTGCAACACATAATGGAGTAAACAGTTTTCAATTTAATGTCCTATTTTCTTGCACGTGAAAATAGAAAATTTTTGAATGATGAATTGAAATATCTAAATCTATTTCCTTTATTAATGCTTCCAGCCCTAGGTAAGACACAGTTTATAAAAGGGTGAAATGATTTTGTTTTAAGGTTTTATGTGTGGTCTCCTGCTCGTTAACATAGAATAAATCTTGGGAACTTCTAACTTCATATTTATACTTGGGAAAATTAGGCAGATGATGGTGAACTAACATTCACAGGCGTACATCTTCTTTTTAACTCTACAACTAAAGAAGTATAATGTTCTTTTTCTTCCATGAGAGCTGCTCTTAGCAAGCCCTCTCCCTGGTTCACCACGCCAGGCTGTCTGTACTTTGTCCTCATCAAACTGTCCATTCCTGCCAGCGTGCATGTGTGATTTCTTTTGGATAGATGCTTTAAGGACCGACCACAATGCTAATAGCAGATTTCGGGGAGTCCCAGCCTGGCTGTAAAGCTTACAAGAAAAGCACAAATGAGGTTAATGCTTTCATTGTTTCAAACAGCCTTTGCTTATTTCCCCTCATCTACTGTCAGGAGAGTCATTTTGATTTTCTCTGGGGTTGAGACACCTCAAAGCAACAGGGGTTGTGGTGGCCAAAACCCCTTCTAGGTGGGGAGCCACAGTGCCAGCTCCAACACTCTGGTGTTGCATCTCAAGGGCAGCTTGGACAGCTGTCATGGCCGGCTCATCTCTTGTCTTTTCTGACCTCTTCTGACCTCATTTCATCCATAAGTAATGTCTGAAGTCTCCTCCAGTGGATGATGCTCCTGTTCTGATAATGTAATTATTAGGCTCCAGCGGTCGACCAGTTGGCCAGATGAGCAGGGCAGGCATTCTCTCCCAGATGCCCTCAGCGCCTGACAGATGGCTGTGTCAATCGTGTTTAAAGACACTGTGTGCTGGTTCCCTTTTAGTCCCCTTTAAAGCTGTACCAGCCAAGATAAGCATGGGAGAGATGGTCCAAACAGGAAAATTGCTGTGAAGCCTGAAAACCATGAAGATAAGGGAAAATAGTAATCCAGGGTCCATGCAGC
The DNA here is from genome assembly GCA_028644305.1 of Xerus rutilus. Classification (NCBI taxonomy): domain Eukaryota; kingdom Metazoa; phylum Chordata; class Mammalia; order Rodentia; family Sciuridae; genus Xerus; species Xerus rutilus. Next base: position 19,324,204 of record CM053408.1, on the reverse strand, counting down.
AGAGAATGAGTAGGTTGGGCCAGAGTCCAGGAAACTGGTCTCACCTTGCTTTCTTTTTATTTTATTTTTCTTACCCAGGTTGACCTTGTACTTCTGGGCTTAAGTGACCGTCCTTCTTTCACTTCCAGAGTAGCTGGGACAATGAGTGTGTACCACTATACTCAGCTTTTAGCAATATTCTTTTCAATTCATTCTAGTCATTGTATCTTAACTGCAGGACTCTGTTCTTCTAGCCTGCACTATCAAAAAACGTTCACATCAAGTTGGACATACCTCCTAGGTATTAGTCACCAGTGCTCTTCAGTAGGGCATCCTTGCACAGAGCACAGCATGCTCAGCTGTCCCTGTCAGTCACATTTAGCTCTGTTTCTCTAGTAATATCCACAGAAAATAATGGCTCTCTTCTCTTCTGACTTCAAGAACATGCCACTTCCCAAAGCACAAAGCCTGGACAGTCACTCCCTGCAGCACGTCTGCCAAGGAACCATGTGTTCATGCTGTGCATGTCCCTCAGGAGGTCAAGATGGATACAGTAGACCACTATCTTAATCACATATTTAGTCTTATCTTTTTTTTTAATATTTTGTTTAGTTGTAGATGAACACAATATCTTTATTTATTTTATGTGGTGTTGAGGATCGAACCCAGTGCCTCACGTATGTGAGGCAAGCACTCAACCGCTGAGCCATAACCCCAGCCCCAGATTTAGTCATATCTTTATGGAGGGATTGACACTCGCTTCCAAATACAGCAAGACGGTACCTTTGTCATAGGTTCCAATAAATGTCACTTCTTCTTTCTCAAAATAAAGTGGCTTTTACATGCTAACAATGATTTGAAACAAATTCAATGCTTGTTTGCAATCTGTGTTTTTGTCTTCTACTTTGGTCTGTTTTCCCACTCATTCAACAAGCCAAGCATTCTGAAGCGCATGATCTTGTTGGTGCTCTATTTGGGTTCTGTGAAGGGGATCATAGACTCTCATGAACTTAGTTCCTTTCACTCAGAAAGAAACCTGGGATTCTCAACATGTTTCCTCAGAACTGCCCACCCCACGGTAGAGAGAACTGAGGGGGCAAGGTAATGAGGTGGCCCTAAGCGATTGGAGTTCCATTTTGCTAACAAAAATACCTCAACAGTGTCTACATCCAGCTTTTTTTCTTCAGCTGACTCTGAATAATTCTCAGCACATATCCTAAATGGTCTCCTGGTTCCAAGCTCTTCTAGAAGGGACCTAATGTTCCTTCCATATTGCTATCAGAGTTACCATTAAAGGACATCTTCCCCTTTGCTGGAAGCTTCCAGTTGTCTTTGTGTTGGCTATGGTGTGGTAGGGTAAATTCTAAAGCCCATGAGCCTTGTAGACTCTGCTTGGATTACATTGCCCTAGTCTCCCCCACTATGCACCCACACACTCAGCTTACGCTCTGACATGTTGACGTGCTCTCCATTCCCCAGCTCTGCTGCCCATCTGTGACTTCAGCCTCTCCACCATGTTTGTTCATCTGGCAAGTGTCTCATACATTAAAGATGCAAACCCCAGATGCGGTCTTGCCACATCTGGCTGGAGGCAGTGCTACTCTTTCCACAGAGACACACAGCACCTTTTCATCCCTTCAAAAGTGGTGGTATTATAGGTTCTCTGCTTGCAGAGATCCTCTCCACTGTACTCTGAGTTCTGGAGGGAAGGAATTGCATCTCACCTGTCCCCACATGCTAAGTCCCTGGGGGACTTAGCAAAATCTCCAACCTGGAACAGGATGCTAATAATGCCTCCTGAATGAATGAACACACGAAAAGGAAATTGACTGTATTTGCTCCAAGGCCTTGTATCATCCGTGCCCCCATTATTCAATGTCTAAAAGATGCTAAAGTCATTCCCATGGATGTCTCAGAGCATGCACCTTTGGCACACACTGCACTTGATGTCTAGACGAAGAGGCTTTGGGTGCTCTGAATGTAGTACACCAGCAGGTAGCTTCCTAAGGCCAGAATCTTTGTCCCTGTGGGGTCAGTTGCCCCGTTATTAGCAGCGGGGCCAGACCTCTGTTCAGAGTCATGGGCAACCTTTGTTTTCTCCATTTCTATTTTCTCTGGGCTTCGAAGAAGTACAGCAAAGATGTTTGGGTGACTGTTTCCCTGTGATGCCAAGATGTCTTAGAACAATGTTATGGTGCTCGGTCGCACCTACTACCACTGAGACAAGCCCAGAAGTTAAATTATGAAGCAAACGTAAGCTTTGAAGAAATTTTTATTTAATCTGTATTCCCCTGTTTCATCTGCACATCCATCCAGCACAATCTGCATCATTATTAGCCACATCAACTTGCTTTAAAAAAAAAAAAGAGTAAAAAGTAAGACATCTGTGTTATAGCATTAATATATTCAAAGGTTTTTACTTTCATCTTGCAGGCATTAACAGTGTGTAAATGTGATGTAAGCGCAACTTACAACAGCACTAAGTTAGCAAAAGAAAAATGTACTGAGGAGCATAGGAAAAGAAGGGGGGCTTCCGCCCCCCCAAAAAAAAACAAAAAAAAAAAAGGAGAAAAATGATCTGTATGGGCAGAGAGGACAACCAGGTTGGGAATTAGGTAAAAAGCAAAGATTTATCCATAAATAGAGTATTTTGCCTATTGCTCTTACATGGCTGATTTCTAATTGCTAGCACCATTTCTAAGGCACCCAAGCAAGCCTCCAGCACTGTGCTGAAGGTGTGTTTGTGCCGCTATGCCCTCTGGCTTGGCTGCCAGCCTATTCCCTTAGATCAGAGCCAGAAGGCAGACTGTTTTCGAATACCGATCACCTCACCCGGACCTAATCCTTTGAGTTCTCTTTGGCATCTATTCCTTCTGCCAGTTTCCTCTTCTGTTCCTCTCTTTTCTTCTGAAGTTGACAACAAAGACATCCTCAGGGCCCTCCTTGATGTAAGACCACTCTTGATGTTATTACAGTGTGTTTTTTTTTTGTACCCTAAAGTTGTGCTACTTTTATATTCAGCTAGCACAATATTTGCACACCAGAAGATAAAGAAAATGTGAATATGTTATACAGAGCGATAGTTTCTTTTTAATTTGTAGCCCTCTGTGTTTTTTTGATGTAAACCTTTTCCTTCCCTGTCACTCATCTACATACCTGATCAAGAACCTGAAGGTCTCCCTGTACAGACGATGGGACTTCTATACCTTAAATTGGCCTGACCTGCCACTTTTAATTTTAAAAATATGGCTGCACGGGATATGGATGAATATGGAATTTCTATGAAGCACAAAACTTTTGAACGGTTCCTGTCCTCTGTGATAGTGAGTTTTAAAAGGGAAATCTCCAAAGAGCTAATTAGTAGACAAGTAGAGCTCAGCCTGAACAAAGCTGAAAAGATAGCAGATAACTAAAAGGACCTGGCCATAGCTGACAAAAATCAAAGCCCTGACAGAGGACTGGCAGTAACCTTGGGCTGCTAACTGACAGGGACAATAAAAAAAAAGAAAAAAACCTCTGAACCTGGCGGAGAGTGACAGCTGTACTCGGGGCTCTCCAAAGAGCACAAACCTCCACCCCAAGGACAGTAATCTTCCAGTCCACAGAACCAAAGGCTTGTGATGCTCACCCGGCTCCAGAAGATGTGAGCTGGCCGGAACATCACTCCTAGAGAGAAGGAGAAGGAGCCCAGGAGCTTTGGAAAGTTCTAGACTGTTGATTAACTCAAGAGTGAGAAATGTCTCTCTGGGGTGATGGGAAGCCATGGAGGAAGAGGAAGAGCCAGGGGGCTGCTGGTGCCTCAGACAGATGGGCTGGTGAATAAAAGTGAGAGGAACACAAATTGGAGGAAGTCCACACTGGCCAGGACTTAAGAAACCAAAGGCCACTGAAAAATAGTTGGAAAGGACAGGAATGGCTCTGGAAAGACACTTGAGGCACACAAGGAGAAAAAGAAGGAGGGAGTTAAGGAAAAGAGCAAGGGCCATAGTGGCTCCCTGTTAGGAAAATAATTTACAAGGAGCAAATTATTTGTGTGGAGCAGAGAGTCACATTTAAAACCTATTAGGAGGGAGAGTAAACACAAAAATAATGGTGTTGGAGCAAATCGTCTCATCTGCCATAAAGAGGAAGGAAGTACTGGTAGGTCTATAACAGGTTTAGGCATGAATGGACCCTATTCTGAAGTCCCAAGGATATAAAGATCATGAGAAGTAAGAAAAGATACTTCTGTAAACTGAGTGATCTGACAATTTCCCGGTCTTATTAACATTCCATTATTTATTTCTGGACACATGACCAATTCTATTTAAGAAGAAATGAAGCTCTAGCAAAGCACTCTGTGATTCAAGTAGCACTCGAAAGCAAGCTCTTAGAAAGTATTCTGCTTTGAGACTCAAATGCTCAGAACACACATTAGGTGATTTTCATCACCCCTAAGTAAGATCTTAGTTCCAGACAAGTTCTTCTGAGTTGTATGTTTATTCCTCTCCGAGATGCTAAAATCTAAATTCTCACTGACATTTTAGCACTTGAAGACCTATCAGCAATTGCCGTCTCCAGGGATATTGCCTCAGAGGGAAACAAGCCACAGGGCTGGGTGAAAGCTTTAAAAGTACAAACCCAAGGGTATTAAAAAACAAATAAATTAGGCCATATAAATATGCTTAAATTCAAGGAAACTGCATCTCCATTTTCTGCCCAGACACCAGCACCTGCCATGTGCACCTCACAGCAGAGGAAGAATAAAAAGAAAACTGTGTAATTTCCATCCATCTTAAAAGAGACTTCCAATCCTGCCTGTAACACAATGCTATTCCTACAAAAGAACACTTTGGGCAAGTTAAGAAGCTTGGCTTCACACACACGATGAGTCTGATCCCACTCAGCTATCTGAACAAGAACAGGTTTCTCTGAGTCAAACTGACACAGGAGACATTCTTAGAAAATCCACTCGATAGTAAGCTTGGGCAAAAGAAAGAATTTTCTTTCTAATTTGGGTGTGAGTTTCAACAACCATTTTAGAAAAATAAATGTGCATCAGAAGACAATGTTTTTGAAAATATCTGCTCATATTTAGAGCTGAACATATAATCTAAAACAAGCTTTTTAATTTTTTTGAAAGTAAGGAACTTAAAAGCTAGTATAAAGCACAACCTAGCACAACCTAGCAAGTCTTTAGTTCACATGGACAGGAAAAATAAGGGTTTTCTGTTTTATACTTGAGGGTGATACTGCTGATGTATCCACAGTAGAATAAGTTGAGTTATTATTTCTAGGAACAGGAAAAGATTTTTGGTGAGCTGTTTTCAGGGTTAAGCCAAACACCGTCATCCAAGATCACTTGTATGTATTTGTGATCTGACCAGGATTCAGAAAATAATAATAATAATTAATAATAATAATAATGATAGTAGTAATAAAAGGAAACAGGAAGGATTTTTACTTTCTTGTTATGCAGATGAAGCCCCAAGCCCCTGAAAGGTCTGGAAACTTCAGCTCAGTGGCTGAGCTGGAAACAGAGCTCAGGCCTGACTTTGCAAGACCTCTCCCACTAGTAAGAAAAAATGAGCCAACTGGTTGAGTCTGGTATAGTTTACTTGTCTGCTTTGGTAAAATCTATTACTGTTTGTTGTTTTTTGTTTTTCAGTTTTTGTTTTGTTTTTATCGTTCTTGTCGTTTTTTTTTTTGTTCCTTTGTTTTAAATTTGGCAGTGCTGGGATAGGAATCCCATGAAGCAGAATGCATGCTTCTCTCTCTCTTTCTGCCATCCGGTTCTTAGCCTGTAACGACAGCCCTCTCTATGGGTAACCCCACACATGTTGCTCTCAACAGAAAAACATAAGAATGCTGCATTTTCCTAGTCCCTATATGCTGCAATTGCTTCATCTTAACCTGAAGTTCCTTTGTAAATTTTTCTTCAGAAAACAAAAATTTTTTCTAAATTTTTTTCTAAATATGGATTTTAGTTTATAAAAAAGAAAGAAAGAAAAAAGGAGTGGGGATATGGAAATGTGGGGATGGGATAGAAGTATGGTTTAGTAGTAGACCATGTGAGAGGCCCTGAGGTCAATCCCTAGTGAGAGAGAGATGAGAGAGAGAGAGAGAGAGAGAGAGAGAGAGAGAGAGAGAGATCGGAAGGAGTAAAGAAAGCTATGCATTTACCCTGTGATGATTTGAATATCCTTTAGGAGAATCACCAGAAGATATTGATATGCTAAATACCAAAACTTCTCTAAGAAACAACAAAAAGATCATCTAATATCCTTCTGTTGGTGTGAACTGTCACTCTGGATTAGCCTTTGCCCCAAGTAGTCAGTGTCACCTCTTTCCATTATATTCATAATAGAAGCAAAGATAATTCCTCTCTGCCTTCCCTAGTCTTTCTTTTTTTTAACTTCCCTTCTTTGCAATAGTACAATTTAGAAGCATGAGGAAATGATGCTTGGGATCTTATAAGTACGTTTGGTTAAGACCATCATTTATTATGAAAGCAGCTTCAGAAAAGCCTGTGTACTTCAGAGGAAACTGGTTTTCCAGTTGTTCATATGCATTTACAGAATTGTTGTGAGCCCAAATTTCTGGTGTCACTTAGATTGAAGGAAGAAATACCTGATGGGAAATTTTCTTCACATATTTTCAGATTGAGAGCTCCTACATTTCTACAAACGGAGTAAGTCACAAAGAAGCAATTTGTAAAGAGTGCTAATAAAACAGCTAAGAACTATAGTTGTAGAATAATCTTAGCAAACCACACTTTAAAATGATTTTGCTTTCTTTCATGAGAAATGACATTGTTTTTTCCAGAAGTGGAAAATAGGCAAGAAAGATCTTTTGTGATTATTTTCTTATTCAGTTTTACAGGATTCTGCTTTATAAAAGAAAATAAAGAAAAATTAAATCTTGAACATAAATAGAATCTACTTAAATTAACTTGAAAAACTAGGTTGAATGAAATCAAGTAGTTATCCTGAGAACTATATGAATTTAATTAAATGCTACTTATAAAGAAAATAATTGTCAAGTGATTTTCTCACTAAATAAATGATGATCAAATTATTCCCTTTATCTTAGGTCAGCTGTGTCAACACCATTGAAATAGAATAAAAGGTAATGTGCATAAAAAATGGAAAAACCTTGTCCACCAAAATGACAAAAAAATCAAAATTTAGAATGCTTAACTTTTTAAAATAATTCTTATTTTTAAAGCATTAAATTATTGCTTTTAGGGGGTATTTTTCGATTAACTGTATTAAATAACTAGTCACATATTTTTCTTTTTGATATTGGAGATTATATATACATGAGAGAGAGAGAGAGAGAGAGAGAGCCCATCTATTCAGTCCAAAGTTGTTAAAAAATATTTTCATCAAATGAAGCCTTCTTAAATCAGTTTAAATGAAAACTTCTTATAGGGTATAAATATTCTTCTCAGAGGTTTGTGTGACCCTGACCATTGTTACAGTTACATAGACACAGTTCATGTTGATCTGCTGTACTACATGGTTATTTTTCAACTTGAACATAATAAAATTTCTGTTTTACCAACTTGATCTCTTAGTGGTGTGCTGTCAGTAAGTTTCCACAGGTACATACCATCTCCTTTTTTCTTGCTAGAGTGATTTGTTAATAGTTGTTTCCAATGATGTATGGAGGACCTTATAGAATAAGTTAACATACAGGCACTGAGAGTGATAATTAAAATGTTTATTAAGTGATATGATGTAGGCATTAACCATTCAGAGTGAATGCCTGCTAGATATATCAGTAAGGATGCCAGATATATAACTGTTTGAATCAGCCTGCTTGTATAACAACTGAACATCAGTTGTATATATATACAGACTTCCAAAAATAGACGTAATAAGGAAATCATAATGTGTACTGACAACAAACATCTACTGAATTCTGTTCAGTGGACGTGTTTGTATAGATATATGTACTCACACATATATACACACATTCATCATATATGAATAGATAAGATTATCTCTAAGCTGGGGGCAGTGGCACACACCTGTAATCCTAGCACTTTGGGAGGCTAAGACAGGAGAATCGTGAGTTCAAAGCCAGCCTCAGCAATGGTGAGGTGCTAAGCAACTCAATGAGACCCTATCTCTACATAAAACACAAAATAGGGCTGGGGATGTGGCTCAGTGGTGGAGTGCCCCTGAGTTTAATCCCCAGTACTAAAAAAAAAAAAAAGATTATCTCTAACTTCCAAAACAGTTCTTCAAAATTCATCACTCTAAATCATGTCACTGCAATATCATAGGTGAAATTTACATTAGTCTATGAAAAGCGATTTAAGAGAAATATTGCACATTGGCACTTAAAATTCAAATATGTTCCCTTAGCCAAAGTTTATATTTATAGTTTAAAAAAGGATAGTTTTGCTCATGACACAGCTATTATTTAGGCTATTATAGTCTAAAATATGGTATATTAAATTTGTATCTCTTCATTTGTCTGGGTGGAATTATAAGTAAAAATGTGTAAACTAGGGAACTTTGGCAATATCCCTTTATTTAATTCACTGTGATTTGATAGGTTTCCCTTTTCTTAAGTTATCATTAAAAAATAATTTCCAGTCCTAGAGTATCTCCAATAAAATGAATAAGATATACATATACTTCTGAAATAAAAGGCAGCAAAATAGCACCTTTCCCACAAGTTTTCCCCTCCTCTCAAATTACAAAAGATATTCCCAACAGAATCAACTACATGACCATGAATTTTGTGACAAATACAAACCACTGTAATGTTTAAATTTAGAGGTATAGTGTGAGATTTTTATGTTGTGTATCTACAGTAACAATTTCCACCTCTAAGTGGTTTAGATACATGCTCATTGATGGTTACTTTCCTACTGCACAGATGGCAAAAGTAGAGAGTAAGTGTGTTAGCCGAATTTCAAAGTCAGCGTGAAGTCCAAGATTTCCTGATCCTGGTGTATCCATGAGGCCCATCCTCATGATCCAATCGCCTCTTCAGTTCTAGAAATGGACTAATATGAGACAATCCTTTCCCCTCCATCAAAAATCATATTTAATATTAAACTGAATACTTTAATTGTTTAAAAATTAAAATAATTTCCCAGTATAATAACCCAATGTCTCTTGATATAATCACTTCAAGTTAACTTTTGTAGGTGAAGGTGAACACAAGCTTTTCTCTAAGTAATTTTTTGTTTCTTTGTTTTGTTGTTGTTGTTGTTTTGTTTTGTTTTTTAGACAGGATCTCACCTGGAACCCCAGACTAGACTCGAACTCCAGGGCTCAAGTGATCCTCCCACCTCAGCTTCCCTGTGGCAGGGCCTCTGGTCGCGCACCACTGCATCCGGTTAAGTAATTCTTTTCCCTATTTGATCATCTCATCAAATGATGTACAAGACACAGATTTGATTAAGTTTGCTCAGAGGAAACGCCAACAATGGGTGCACTTAGTGCCGGGCTGAAAGCATTGTTAAAAGCCAGCAGCTGTTCTATGTAAGGGGCTAATTATGCATAACGAGTGTCTAATTTGAGAACAACACAAAGCACATTTCATCTAAGCAGTAAAGAGATTGATGTGACAGGCCCAATGTGTCTCTTATGAATTTGTTGATTGACCTAACTAAGTGTAAGGATGAGGAGTGAGTAAATACCACTCTCCACTCTTAGTCAGGAACCACTGGGTTACAAGTAAATTTTGCTTAGGGAAGTACTTAGGATCAGGGCATTCTGCTGGGGGATTCTGTGTGCCTTACTAGTTAAGCAGGAATTCTTGGTTTGGTAAGGAGATGCTGTGCTTCTCCTGTAATGACCTCCTGTAAGGTCATTGAGGGCTGATTGTGATTTTCCTCACAATGCCTGCAAAATATAAAGGTGCTTGAAGATTTTGACATGTTGACAAATTCAGAAATTTAACCACAAATTTCTCCTTTAGCAACATGTCTCACATTTATGAAATACCAGGATTGAAGCATATCTCATAAAATAAATATTTCAAGTGTGGCTAAATATAAAACAATACTGGTTCTACTGTCTTCTTTAAATTTCACAGATTATATCAAAGAAAGAGCATCTACTTGGACTTGGTTCTCATATCTCAAGGTGCGCAATGTTGAGCCATGTACCAATTTAGAATCCTCAGAGGCCGATCTGCATTGTGTGTTCTCTCTAGGCAGAGGACTTTGTGAGAATAGAACGTGTTTCCATCTTGTTTATCATTATCCAAAATGTCTTCCTCAGTTCCTAGCACATAGCTGGCAATCAAAGACTATGCTTTGGATAAACGAAAGAATGAGTGGAAATAGAACCACTGTGCTCATCTAATCGCTTCAAGCACTAATGACATCAGATCTTCATATTTGGTTGAATGATTTCTTGTGATTTCTATTTTTTCTAGTCCCTTTTGTCTTTGTATAGGAGATAGAGCATAATATATCCCACAGAGTGGGGGAAAACCTTGGAGGGTTGGATTACCAACCCTGCTGCTCTGTCACCACGCAGAGGTCGTAACCACTAAGATTACCAACTTCAGAGCACCAACTTCAGAATCAGATAGACTTGGGCATCTAACTCAAGTTTCCTTGTCTTTAAAGTACTCTCCTTGAAGAGTTTTTAGATGATAACATGAATATAAACACTAGCATTACATCCAACACCATGTAATAGGTCTGGATTGTGTATTAAATTTTTTCTCTTGCTTTTAGAGGTATACAGAGACGATTACTAGATTCAGATTGAGAATATGAGTAACAGGATTCTTAATAATGCATTAAAATATTAACCTTCTCTTTTAACTTCCCTGTAACCTGTGAATTATGCATCATTCTGCTGTTTTCACTTAAAGCTTTGGAAGGCCTATCATCTGCTCATTTGATCTAGTCTCTTTACAAAACATACAAACTGGCTCTTGCCTTAGATGGACTTATCACCAAATTAAACATAGGCCCATAGGCATAAATATATAGCAAGCGTAGAAGTGGACCCTCAAAGGAAAGCAGCGTTCAATTGAACAGGCCGTATTAAACCCACATTAGATCCACCTGAGCTGCACTTCCCTCTTGACAGGCTAATTGTAAGGGTGCACAGTGAGTCTGGAGGTGAAGGGACTGTGCAGCTGGTGGGAGGGTGGGAGACAGGTGTTTGAACAGACATAACCTTCCCACTAGGTCTGTCCAACTCAATGATTCTCAGTATGTTTTTCTTGCCCCACAAATTCCATTTTTATTCTGAGTGGTTTTGCAGATGGGCACTGAATAAACAGATAAAATGACAGTAAAGCATGTTTAAATATTAAACAGGACCTTGACACAGGGTGATCTAGCCATTGGAGAGATAATTGTCTATGGGGTACACTTGTGTGATGTGAGACCCCTCTAAGTGTATAACTCCATCAGTGGCACTCTGAAAGCTGCCAGCAGGTTTGCCTGGTAGAAGAGAATCACGAAATTATAAGAACCATATCTGATCATTTACTTATGTTAGAATTGACAGGGCATTTGTCTTCCCTAGTCCCTATCAACATAATAATGAACAAGTGTGTGTAATAGGTTAGCTTAGGTCAGTATCTTTAAAACAATACTTAGGAACATAGGAGACAACAGGAAGGAAGCTACCTTCTATTGACTCCTAGCAGAGACTGCTTCAAGTTATCTGGAAATATTTGGTCAAAAGTCCTTGAGACAGTCACACTGGAATGTTAGAAGCTAGTCATTGTATTACTAGTGCAGATTTTGGACTATACTGTTTCCAAAAAAAAAAATATGAAGGACAGGTCTCTAGTCTGGGGAAGATGGCAGTTGTACCCTTAATCACATCAGAAGAAAACAAATAATGAGACTTGCTGTAAAGAAAGTAATGTCAAGTAAATAGAAAACCAAAAATCCTAATTGCCTCCTTTGTTTTATACAGTGTTGATAATACTTCTCTTTGTTCCCAGCTACACTCTCCCTTTCAGTTAGATTCCTTCTAATGAAAAAGGAGCACAAATTCTCAGCTTCTGGCAGCCAGATGAAAAGGTTTTGAACCCTGAGCATTGCATTGCCTTCATGGGGACAAAGGCAGGTGCTCTTCTTCACTTGGAAGACACGTGGACATACCAACTTCGTTCCTGCCTCAGGGCTTCAGTGCTAAGTTCCTGATGATACCCTAGGGTTAGGGGAGCAGGAAGGATTCTCTCTCTTCTCTGCAAATAAATGTGTGGCAAGCGTTGTATATGCTCTATCTGAGGTGGACTCCTTGGGAATGTAAACAAGTCTAAGATATTGGAAATGAGAATCTCATTTACTCACTCATGCAATAGATGGAGTGCTTGTCATGTGATAGATAGGACTCATGGCAGGTTCTGGAGGAAGAGAGAGGGGCAAGATAGACATAGCTTCTGTTTTCACAGGGTTTAGACCCACCTTGAGGTTACAGAAGCCCACAAATGAGTATTAGAGTATAATTATGTCAATTGATAAATATATCAAAGTAAAATATACAATGAGCACATAGAACAGAGTGACTTGGCCTGGGTTGGGAGGTCTGAAAAGCTTCTCTAGGGCAAACATTTGTGCCATGACAGGAAACGTAAGTGCTGTTTGACTAGATAAAGAATAAGAAAGATTTTTCTGGCCTTAGGGAAGAACAAACCTGAAGGCTTTGGGGTGAGAGAGAGTTTGGCATATCTGAGAAGAATGAAGATTCGCATATTCGAACGTAGACAAGAAACAAGGTTGTACGTATCCTTATGGGAACTTAGGCTTATCTTTGTGCAATGGGAAACCATTGAAAAGTTAAATAGAGGCTGAAGGGCAATACCTTTACAAGTTCACTCTGGATATATCATGAATAAGTGGAAATATAAAAGGTGGATGTGAAGAAAGGGTTAAGGGCCTAATGTAACCATTCCAGGAAAGATGGTGGTGACTTGGACTCAGGAAGACCACTGGGAATGGAGAGAGGTGCACATATACCTGTGAACTGGCTTTTCCCCAAACCCGACTGGGGCCATGTCCTTCTTCATGGATAATCATGGCAAAGCATTTAAATCATTTCTTATTTTCTGGGTAATAATTGCTTCCCTTTCTGTAAATGGGTGTAGCAATAGTTAAGTTGTCAAAAACAATGCTTGGTACATCCAGGCACCACCTGGAAGCTTCCAACAATGTAACATTAACGTATGGATTAAAATTGAAGCTGTATGGATAGAGGAAGGACAATAGAATGAAACAGACTTTATTACCTTATGTACATATATGACTCATGACCGACGTGATTCTACAACATGTACAATCAGAAAAATGAGAAATTTTACCCCATCTATGGGGTAAAATGTATCCAAGTGCATAAATGCATTCTACTCTCACCTATAACTAATTAAAACAAACAAAAAATTTAACAACAAAGAAGTGAAGCTATAATATTTCCACTCCCTTGGTAAATTGGTGTCTTACACATGGTACACTGAGAACAATGTTGCTTGTAACAAATAGTATTGTGACAATAATTTAATAAAATTAATGGAAACACCTGGACTATGAGAAATGACTTTAACCACAGAAATTGTAACTGGACAAGAGGCATTCTATTTAGATCACCAATCCATTGTCAAGCTCCTGACGATGGACATTCCATGTCTTTATCTTGGTATCCTCCCTAGAATAAGTTCACATTTCCCTGCAGATCTGCCTCTCGAGTCTTGTACAGCCCTTTGCATTTTACTTTTCTTGCTGTGCTGAGTTGGTCTCCTGCTCTCTGATTCTCCCTCATGTTTTCTGCCCCTTTCCTGTTCATTTTGGTAGCTTTCTCTTTGGCTCTCTGGTTTCCCTTTGACCCACCGTTTCTCTTCCGCTGCTACACACTAGACTGATTTCTTGCCTTCTTCTGTTCTATTAACCTCTTCTCTTTCCTACTCTCACTCAAGGTTTCTCTCAGGAAACTCTGCTGCTCTTCATAGGAGGAAAGGAAGTCAAATTACTACCCCATCCAGGTTGGAGCCTGTAGCTAATGGAAGCGGGAGAACAGCTGCTTGGAGGAGCCAGTGACCAGGAACCCTGATTCTAGAAAACAAACATGTGCTGTCAATTGACAAGTTTCCTCAAGGCTCTCTCTGCACCACGCTTTTCTTTAAGAAGTCAGTTTTGACGCTTAGCTTCCACCACTAAAGTTACTATTGTAAACTGAGGTGTTTGGTACAGAGAGGAGGTAAAGAGGAACATGTTTTCAATATACCAGTTTTGTCACACACATACCAAATTCTGAAGTTACCACACAGTCACTCAGATCCGTGGTCACAGAATTTTAGAACTGGATGGGACATTAGAAAAATCTGAGTCATACTTTGGTTTAAAAAGTAATGAGGTTTGAATGAGTAATTGGTTTGAAATTATTGTTATAATCCTATTTGTTACAAGCAACCACCTACCAGGAGGTGGTCCTATGGCAATGAAATAAAGAAGTTTCATTTTCATGAGATGGAGAGAAAAGGACAACTTGAAGGGAATGGAGAACGGCTTGGCCAGCCAAGGGATCTGCGGAAAGATGTCAGGAAAATGGGCCAGCAGCATGAAGCCCAGCAAAGGATTCAAGTGACATCCATTTGTTTCTGGGCATATAGGGGTGCCGGACCAGGCGTGTCCAGCTTTGAAATCAGAGAGTCTGCTCACCCATCCATGAACGGCAGCAGCCAAGTCCTAAAAGTCACAGAAAAAGGAAGAGAGAGGCATGAAGTCATTTATTCATTCAACAAACAAGTAGTAAGCTCTTACTTTGTGCTAAGCACTGTTCTTGCAATAAGAATATAGTTGTAGCCTGTAATCCCAGCACTTTGGTAGGCTGAGACGAGAGAATTGCGAGTTCAAAGCCAGCCTCAGCATCGGGGAGGTGCTAAGCAACTCAGTGAGACCCTGTCTCTACATAAAACACAAAATAGGGCAGGGGATGTGGCTCAGTGGTCAAGTACCCCTGAGTTCAATCCCCAGTACTAAAAAAAAAAAAAAGAATATAGTTGTAAACAATTAGGTCTCTGACCTCAAGGATCTTACATTCTAGGTTAGAAGACAGATAATAGACCCCCCCCAACAAATACACTACTGTTACCAGTAGTAGTAATAATAATGTTGAATATATACAATGCTTAGAATTGGCCAAATGTTATTGTTTTCCATATATAAACTCCCTTGATCCTGACTGTCACAATTTCTGTTTTACAGATGGAGCACAATGGGTGCAGAACCTTGCTCAAGGTCACATGGCCCTCAGAGAGTTGCATAATGTCAGTGATAAATGCAAAGACAACAGAGGTCAGGGCATGCCATATACAGATGTAGCCAATAGAAGTGGCATAACTCAGAGAGAAACGACATCAGCTTTGGAATCTGAGGTCTTAGATCCATGCACTGTCAAGCTCTGCAATGTTAGGTAAGTTATGTCTTTATGTTGGACTACAGATTTTCTCATCTGTAAAATGGGGATAATAAAGCCTAATTTGAGGGCTTTCTATAAGAATGAAATAAGATATATAATAAGATATATAATAATTATAGATATTTAGCACAGTCCTGGCATAGAATAAATACGTGTCAAAATTAAACAACAAAGCGCAAAGCTCAGCAACCAAGTGGGATGACAAATTGCTTGAGGCTGATGTTTCTGGGACAGAAAATAATTGTTTCCTCTAGGATTTAGTAACTCGGAGGACTAGGAAGGAAGGGATACAAGAGACTGGGATCTTTTAAAGGGAAATGGACTCTTTCAAAGAAATGATCATTTTCAGCAGAGACATGAGGACAGAGGCTCCTTGAGGGACTCAGACTCCCCTGATGGGCTGAGCAGTGGAGCAGAGAGGAGAGCCCTGGAGGGGAGTAGGACTTCACAGAGCCACTGGGGAAGTCCTGAAGTTGGAATGGATCACACAGTTCCTTTGGGTCATGGAGCAGAGAGCCGAAAATAAAAGGGCTGGTCCAGCCTGAAGCCTTGTTACTCGTGGACATTTCACCTGGCCCGATACAGGTGGCTCTTTATATAGATGTAAAAGGAGAGAAACTTGCCTGGAGCCATGACATCCATTGTCATTAGTCTTATACAACCTCATAGCAGGTTCCCTTTTGCTCTTTTTTAGAGACTCTCTCTTTTCAGCAGGAACTTCGATGGGATTTCCCATTATGGCACATGAGAAAAAAAAATTAGTTCCATGTGTTTTTTAGTATTTTTTCTTTTTCCTACAGTCATGTCCTTGGCTTATCAAAGAGTTTTGCTTCCTTATTAACAATCCAAGACGGGCTACGTTCACTCATAGGCTACTTCTAAGGATATATTGTTTTGGGTTGATTGGTTGGTATCCTAGCAAAACGTGAGCCTCGTAGTGATTTTCTTGGTCAATTAAGAAGATTTTGGGAACTATGACCTCTGTCCCAGGTGAAGATAAAATATTTAGAGTCTGTGTTGGGATGTACACTGGCATTGTGGGTAATGTCCATGGTTTGGAAGTGAAGATGAATGGGTTTTATGCTGAGTTTTTTTCAATATTACCCTCTAACATTTTTTGGAAATCCATTTATCATGTTTCGATATCCATTTTTAGTGGTGAATGGCAATAATAAGCACCATAATATCAGTGAATTAGATTGAGGTATAGCTTTAACAGGATTTATTTCTAACATGTACCAGGACATTCAATCAAGAGAAGAGTAATTTAAGGCAATAATTCTATGGGGCCAAGATGCAGGAAAAGTACAAAGTAAACTTTATGATATAAAATATAAAGTTTTACACATGCAAGATTCTTAATAAAAATTTATTTACAAAAATAAATAGTATTTTTAATCTACTCTTGATATTATTTGGTACATTGAGAAATGTATAGGTAGAACATGCTAGGGGAAATAGGTTCTACATATTTATTAATATCAATATTTACATGCTTCAATTAAATGCCTAACTATGTATGACCTTTGGTTTGTACGAAAAAAGAAAAAAATGATCATTGGTGGTATATGTTAGTGGAATCAACCTCATTTGTCCTTTCTGGTCCACCAGATACCCAGTGGCTACTTTGGGGCTTTTCTAAATGATGCACAACTATACTTCCAATTGCTGTCCATTTTTATGTCACTAGAGTTGATTCCAACGCTTAATCTTTTGTAGTTAAATTTCCTACACAACCTGGAATGACTGTCACCACTGAAACTGAAAATATAACTATAAATACTTAACATAAACTTAAACTATTGTGTATAAGTATCATATAATATATAAGATTATTATAACTTAAAATGTTAACTATAGCAAATACCTACATAGTAAGTACCTATAGTAAGTAGGTACTCAGTTAATAGATGTAAGTCTATTAATCTGAGTAATAGGCACTCAGCTCTTTTACTTGGGAGATCTGTCCTTTGAGTATGACACCATGCAGACATATAATTGATAGTCAACAGCTGTTAGTGTTCTGAATCATGGGCCCTTCCACAGAGTTACTTATAATAAGAAATTCAAAATGGCAAACCACACAAAAAGAAAAAGATTGGAAAAAGAAAAAAAGGTTTCAGAGAAGCCAAGCTGTAAACCTGAAGAGTTTTTTGAGTAGAACTGGGATGTAGTCTTTTTGGTCTTAGTAGTTCAAGACAGGGTAGATGGACTTACAGGCAACATTTGAGCAACAATTATTTCCTCTTTATATAAAAACTCAGATTCACATTAAGTAATTTTTTTCAGACTTCTTGGCTGAGTTTCTAGCTAATCAAAAGTATCCTCCATTTTTAAAAATTTAAAATATTGGAAGAACTATGTGTCATAGGACAGAATTATGTGGATGTGTGTATTTGACAAGAAAGTTTTTGTCTTTGAAAGAGTTACATTAAAAGCAAAAAGACCACAGTGGCTTAGTGGATCAGCCTCAGTCATAAATTACCTCGGCACCTGGCATAGTAGTCTCTGCATAAATAGTTGTTGAATAAATGAAGGGACAGAGTGACCTCTGCAGAGTAGAATCTGCAAAGTCCTTTGAGTTTGGGAGATATTAAAACAGAAATACTCTCTGTATTTTTTCTTTTTCCCCTAAGTTTTTAACAATCCAATCTCCATAACTCTGCTTGTCAATCATTCTCTCCCCACCTGGACCAAGGCCACTGGTGCAACTTGCCAGGGATGATGGTGACACCCCGTAGCTCAGGGCACCTCCCTAGTCTCTACGTCTTCCTGCATTCTGAATGCTCCTGCTCTGGTCTAAAATACTCTTGCACTTTTGTGGCCTGACTTCAATTTTATCTCAGCTACCTCCTTTTAAATTTAAGCATGAGCTTTCTTTGATTATTCAAATCTTAATCTGTGGAGTTGCCCAGCTTCACTCCCTGCCTTATCCAAGCCATAGATATCAGGCCTCTGGATACCCACCTAAATGGACAGATTACTTGAACATTAATCTCAGTCTCTTTCCTATGCCTCAGATCATGCCTATCCCCTGAGTTGGGAGTGCCCAGGATTCCTTTACTACCAATGATATATTTCTTCTGGAAGTTTCTCCAAATCTCCATATAAGGACATACCCAGACTGAAAATGACAGACCCCCAGACTTCTGAATGTCTAGTTAGTCAGCAAGGGACAAAGGCGGAGCCCAGGCTTCAGCAGAGTTCCCAAGGCCGTGATCTGCAAGGTGCCCAGTAGGATTGGGGTCTGAGCCTTTCAATCAGAACATTACAAAACCACAGGCTGGTGCCAGAAATTCACTGGCCAGAGGGGCACTGCTGTTCTTTCTTCACCAGCAGGGGTATTACCGGTGTCTGAGTTTCCAGAGAGGCTAACTCAACAGGCTGCCCCATGCTCAGCATGAGGAGAGAGATAATGAGGCTGCCTCTATCCGGAGCTCCAGGCCTTCCAGCAGTGTGGAGGCCCAGGGCAGACTCTCCAGTCCTTGCTCACACACAACAGTGCTGCCGTCCTGCTCACAGCTGCTCTGGTTCTCTCTGGGGACAGAGATGATGCTGTAACAAAGCCCTCTTAAGGTGAAGGCTTTATAGAGTAGAGGTCAAGGAACGGGGACCTGGAGTCACCCTGCAGAAGCTTGATTCTACATGCATGACTCTGAGACTTGGGGCTATTTGCTTTAACTCTCTGTAATTCAGTTTCTTCCTTGTAAAGTGAGACTTTATCATTCCACAACTATTTTTTTTTCATATGTTATTTGTTCTATTTAGGCTTACATGTTAACAGAGTGCAATTTGCAATGTGATTCATTGTACATAGATAGAAGATAACATATCAATTCTCTAGTTGTAAGTTGTATAGAATCACAACATATATGCAGTCATACATACAGTTAGGGCTATGATGACCATCATATTCCACCACCTTTACTGTCCCCATGCCCCCTTTCCCCTTACACTCCTGTGAACAGAGTCCACCATTGTTCCCATGTCCTTCCCCACATTATGGATCAGCATCCACTTATCAACGAGTACATTCGGCATTTGGTTTTCTGAGATTGGCTTACTTCACTTAGCATAATATTCTCCAACTCCGTCCATTTACCTGCAAATGCCATAATTTTATTCTTATTGCTGAGTAATATTCCATTGTGTATATATACCACAGTTTCTTTATCCAATCATCTGTCGAAGGGCATCTTGGTTGGTTCCACAGTTTAGCTATTGTGAATTGAGCTGCTATAAACATTGAAGTGGCTGCAGCACTGTAGTTTGCTGCTTTTAAGTCTTCTGGGTATAGACCGAGGAGTGGGATAGCAGGCTCAAATGGTGGTTCCATTCCACATTTTCTAAGGAATCTCCATACTGCTTTCCAGATTGGTTGTACCAATTTGCAGTTCCACCAGCAATGTTTGAGCGTGCCTTTTTCCCCACAACCTCGCCAACAC
>CM053408.1:19263674-19296553 GCA_028644305.1 Xerus rutilus | reverse complement strand
TGTCTTGTTTCTTAATGTAGCCGGAATTTAAAAAACTAGATGGCATGGTGGAGTTAAACCGACTTCAGGAACATTAATATGAAAAGCCAAGGATGATCTTACCCTGGGCCATTGGTGCGCCCCTAAATGATATGAACATGATCAAAATTAGACATGGAAGTAGACAACATTAGCTGGAAAGTTCTCATGTCTTCCTTATTTTCTTAAAATCCACCAGAAACTTGTTTATTTCAGCCAAGAGATACCCACCCCCCACCCCAACCTCTTCCAAAGGCGTCAGGCTTCCGGAAGCTTTATTTAAATGCCTCTGCCAAATGAAAGGCTCCTTTCATGGCATTTCAAGCCCTGAAGTACCAAAAGGGTAAATAACTTGAAGTATCATTTCTGACTGACTTGGCTTTGAAACCAGCACAGCCTGCGTAAACAGCTGCTCGGCTGCAAGGGGCTTACCTGTCTCTCTAAACAGCCCCCTCCTTGTCCCACTAATGTTGGTAACCATGATAAACACCTTAATTCACTGGATTAATGAGTTAGAGCCAACAGAAAAGGACAAAAACCTATAACTTTTCCACAAACTTAGTTAAATGTCAAGGTTTTTAAAGGCCTAGTTAGCAAGTATATTAGATGAGATATGTCAGTTTCCCAATTTACGACTCTGACTTGTCTCTTGTGATTCCTTATAGCCTCTAGCCATTCTCCTCTTACCTGAGGCATTCTCTGGCAAAAACCTGATGCTTCCAGTCATTCTGCATTCTTGTGTTTCTTCAAAAATAATTGGACAGGCACCTTTCCATAAACAATCATCATTAGTTATATACAGTACACAGATAAGAATACCACACAAATACCTTTCAATGGAATGTCTTGAGCCAAATAATAATAATTTGGCCTGTGTGTTACAGATGTGATTGACAGAGAGTTAATGCACTTAGCACTTTTCCAGGAGGCTCTGAGAATGAGCTCCTTGATGCTCAGAAAGTCCTGCTCCCAGAAAAGTGACATAGACATTGACCATTGAGTTTGTTGCTATTCAATAGCCGGTTCCGTTTCCAGACTCTATGATTAAAGTCATTATAGGAACTGTCAGCAGAGGGGAAGAAATGGAAACTGTCACAAGAAGCAACTGTCTGAAATGCTAAAAATTTCCATAATGTTTAACAGTTTTAAAGCAGGGGGTTTTAACTTAATGAAGATCAACCTAAATTATAAAGCTGTAAACTTCAAATATTTTCTGATCAATTATTTCCATGTTCCTCTTGGGTTTTTACTTTTCGTTTTTTTTCTTTAAAAGAAAAAAAGCTCCTCAGAAAAATTTTGAAAATAAAGCCCACAAACCTTTGTACTCATAGCTGTGAACAAAGTTTGCAGCAAAAATGAGTTAGCATCTTATAAGGGTCTCTTCTTAGAAACATATAATCTGTAGAAAAGACGAAATGCACATTTAAACTGAGTAAAATAAAGCACATAATTTGAAAGGTGTTAGTGAATATCTTTATATTCAACTATAAGGGTTGAATTATAACTATAAGTGTTCAACACAATATTTCCCATGTGATGATAAATCTGAATATGTTACAAGTTGCTATTGGTTCGAATTTTTCTGAACATTATAATGAAAATTCTTGATTTGTAATTAGAATTTATTACTGTTTTGTAATCCTCTATGCAAATGTTATTGGAAACATAGATGACTAAAATGATTTATAAGTTGAAAAGTTTTTGGAACTCACTGATTTTTTTAAAAAGTAGATTTTGTACTTTGTTTAAAAGCAGTGAGAAGTCTGAGCAACTACCACAGACCAAAGGAGCTAAGAAGACAAGATAACTAAATGCAATGTGTTATCTTGAATGAAATCTTGGAACTGAAAAAAAGATATTTGGAGAAAACTAGTGAAATCCAAGTAAAGAATGGAGCTCAGTTAACCATACATATACCACTTCCTTAATTATGACAAATGTACCATAGTAATTAGAGTCGCTAGATGACATCTATATACTAAAAAATTGTTTTGTTGTTCAACTGGAATAGAATTTAACAGGGTTTCCTGTACTTAATCGGCTAAATTTGGTCACTCTGATCCTAATGAAAGATGTTAATAATAGGAGAAATGGTATAAATAGTACAGAGGGACTCTGTAATGTTTTCACCACCTCTGGAAATGTAAAATTATTCTTTAAAAAAGGGTATTTAAACTTAAACCATAAATGAGAAAATAAATAGCCTTTGAAATGCATCTGGCGTTAATATTTTTGTTGAAGTATTTTATACACCTAAGAAAGATTAAAATCTGATACCAGCCTAGGCCTTGTGGGTTTTTTTTCCCAATATGTGAACGAGTTTGCCCTTTAAAAAAATGTATGCTTTAACCCTATTTGCTAGTGAGAGGAGAACCTGATACAATAATACTAACAGTGATACTCTATTTATTTTTCTTTCCTCACCTGCTATGCCCAGGTTTTGACATTAAGAATATTGTGTTTGATATTTTCTGCATTAAAAACCACTTTAGGCTTTGGTTCCATTTTACTTCCAGTCAGAAAGATCAGAAAAAGCTCAAGTCACACAGTGAGAAACTTTATCCACTGAATGAGACATTATCCATTCCACCAGACTGCAAATCAAAGAGTATCTCTTAGGCTGCTTAAAAATTCATTTTAAAATCTGATCCTGATTGTACTTTTATGGTAATTTCATACCATCAATCATCCTTTTACCTTTAGTCTCTGGGTCCACTGCTCTCCCAATAGATCTCATTCACTCTACCTCATTATAATTCTTTAGGTGAGAAAACAGGGTAAGAAACCTTAACAGAAAATGAGAGAAAGATGTAAATTTCTTGAGAAAAGTCAGGTTCACTAAGAAGCAGAGCTAGTGAAATGTTCTGATCTTTTTTTTTTTTTTTGTAATTAAAATATGGGAGGGAACGTGCACCCCCCAAAAAGAAAAAAAAATGTCTTCCATGCAGATAACACCATTGTAATCTGGGTTCCATCTCAATTTTATCCCTTACAGTTTTTATCTGCTGGGGTGCTGCCTGTTTCTGCCATTGGAAGTGAACTAAAGAAATATTTTTGCGACTCTGCAGAACTTTTCTTTTTCCTTGCGTGAGGTTTGTCTGCCCTTCACTGATTGATAGAAGCCACCTCTTTTCTAATTCTGCTGTCCATAAACGGTATTATCAGGGTGTAGACTTTTCAGCATGCAGCACTAAGCCACGCAGAGCAGGCGCTTCTGTAGGTATAGAAGTTCATGTAGAGTTATGGGAAATCAATAATACAACTTCGGTTATTATTCTCCATTTGGCAATGTATATGTGCCTGCTCCCGCTAACAATTAATCACTGGAAGGGAATAGCATGTGACTGTGTGTCAACCAGAAAGCGCTTGTGGCAAGTGAAATGATTTCTAACATCCAGTTTAAGTCAAGCATTCATTCAGCCCCTTTCAGCATGATTCAATTTTACTAACAATAAATGTTATATTTTTACTCCATTGATTTGAATGCTGACTCCGGTGTAAAGCATATTTCTTAGAGCAACGAGAAATGTAGTAGATAATAAACCCAGCAGCTCACGCAGCTCAGCCTGGGTACATTTAGAGTGGAATAAAAAAAAAAAAATGGCCATTAACCAGCAGGGAAAGGACTGATTTCTCTGAAATACCAAGTCCAGTTGCAGTATTGCTAGTAACATCTTTAACAAAATGTGGCCATAAACCACAGAATGCCAATAATAGCAATAATCCCTCCAAAATGGGTTGTTACCAGCAGTTAGTGACCAGTTTCTTAGTTAATGGCCTGAGGGGAAAGACTTGAAAAAAAGCTGTATTCACTATTTCCTCCCAGGCAATTTAACTGGATGCATTAAACTGCATTTTCATTGGGATTTCAAAATGTTTGTGCTCTGACAAGTCACTCGTCTTAAGGGCTTTTGATTAAATCTCCATCTCCACAGTCTTCCGGAGCCCAAATGAGCAGCATATCTAAGCCTAGGAGAAGGATGATTTAAAGTCTCTCAATTAAGAATTTAAATTGCAATCTGAAATATATAAAAACATAGATGCCCATGCAGATCCAATTGTGCTGCACTTCTCTGTTCGTGATTTAACGCTCTGTGCCATTGATTAACTGTATATTGACCCCTCCATTCATTCATTTCTATGTGGAGATGATGATCCTTGCTGCAGGCCTCTCAGGATTATTGTGAGGATCAAAGACAATAGTCTTTGTGAAAGAGATGGAAAACTGTGGAGCTCCATATTATAAGGCAGGACCGCCAGCCATCAGTACTAGCCTCCTCCATCAGTAGTAGCCAGGCATGCTTTGACTGAGCTAACTGGTTACTTCTTACAAATGTCTCAAGGGTTAAATTTTAACTCTACATTGCAAAGGAGATTGAAGGTGGGGGTAGGGAGGTAATCCAGGTAAAGAGATTTCAGTAATTGCTTCTAGGAAGAATGGGAATCTGTTCAAATTTAAACTGAAAATTTAAGATTTAAGGGACTCACCTTAGAAGACACAGATCCCACTTCTTTTGAAAATGTGAATTTTTCATCAGATGTCATGAAACAGCTTATTTTTAGAGGCTAGTTTTTGCTAGGAATAAATCATACCTAGCATGCAAATGAACGCAGGCACATAGACTTGGAACTTTGAACAGATTCCAAGGAGTTTTAAAATTTTACATGTGAATAAATAAAGATGTTATAATAATTCACTCTTGGATGAACTGTTCAATATTATTCTTATTTAGCATCCTAATGCATATGCCCACAGAGGTATTTTACTAGTAAATGTAAAAATCACTGACAAAAACCTTTCAGGTGATAATCTGGTTGAAACGGTCATAAGGATGTCATAGAAATAATATACTTAACCATCATCTCTGAGGACCTTCAAAATAATATTTTATACTCCATCTTTTTGATACATTATTTTTCCTGATCAAACCTAAAATGATTTCTCCTGCTGATTCATATTTTATACATGTAATTAACATATTAAAACAAAGCATGGTCACCAAAACAGTTTTTCTATTTCAATGCATTAATCATAGGAATATGCTTCTAGATTTAAACTAAAATGTTCTGACACTATTTATATACTAATCATAAATCATTCAGAAACCTGAATAGGTTGCGTAGTACTATTTAATTCATCACTTCCATGGTCTGTTGGTTTTAAGTGAAACTTCAAGAGCTCATTAATTGCAAACATTAACCTACCTTTACAAATAAAGGCAAAAATGATTGACAGTACAAAGAAAGTGGCATGTGTCAGGCACAGGTCGGCTCACACTCATTAAATCCAGTGCTATCTCAGATGACAAATACCTTTAGATCTGTAAGGAGAGGACAAAGGCAAAAGGCTCTCTGTCCTTCTCTCACCACATAGCATACCTATGTGTATATATATAGTATTATATTCTATTACATATACTATGTAGATGTATATTATGAAACAATCCAAGAATGTAAAGGAAAACTCATGCATCACGTTCATCAAATTGAAACTAGATTTTAGGAACATCAGACATACACTTGCAATGTTCTAGAAGTTTTACTTTCCTAAGAAGCAAAGTTCAAGTTGCATCTAGCACCTCGATCCCTGATGGAGGGCAAGATTTGTCTCCTGATATGGATGTGCTAAGAATGAAAGGATCACGCATGCCTGTCATCCCAGCTGCTCTGGAGGCTAAGGCAGGAGGATTGCGAGGTTAGAGCCAGCTGCAGCAAAAGTGAGGTGCTAAGCAGCTTAGTGAGACTCTGTCTCTAAATGAAATACAAAATAGGGATGGGGATGTGGCTCAGTGGTTGAGTGCCCCTGAGTTCAATCCTTGGTACATCCTTCCCTGCAAAAAAGAAGGGATGGATCTATGAAGATGAACTCAGATGAAAATGGCCATTTTGCACTGAGAAAGCGCAGCATAGAGCGGTCCTTGCCATAGGAGCTTTGGCGAGGGAGGGCCATGCTCAAGCTGCTTCCCTCGATTCGGCTTGCCCTCCCCATCCCTAAAATGGCCAGCTCCCGGAGAGCAGAAATTAGTGAAAACAGACATGAATTTCTTTCTCCCACAATGCACCTTAAGAAGAGGGGTAAAGTTTTGGTTAGAGCTTGAAGTCACAGTCTCTGAAGGGGAGGAAGGGATCCACCCAGAAGTGCAGGTGTGGACATAGTAAAGAGAGACCTTGGGTCCAGGAAAACAGCTATGCGGCTCCTCCAGCGCTGCTTCCTAGAAGCAAGACCAGCCCTTTGCCAATCAAGTCCTCTCTTAGGGATATTCTTCCAGGTTTAAGAGAGAGTACTGAACTCCTTGGAAGAGAAGCAAGTATTCTGCAGTGCCCACATCTTGAAGGAGTATGGGAAAGTGAAAAGAAGTGCCACATCCTGTATAGGAAGCATGAGAGTAATCCAGAACTTTACTGAATTCCATTTTATTTGACAGGGGCCTGCTTGCTGTACATTAGAGGAGTAATCAGAGATGTACAAGGAACAGCAAGAGCACAGATTCTTTGGGAGGACCTGCAGAGCCTGTGTTTACTCCTAAATGTTGCTGTTGGCAGGAGAGAATGATGGAAGACAGGAAATAGAAGGAAAACACCGATTGCAGAGCTAGGTACTTGGTATGGTATTTCTTTCTTTTTTTTTAGTTGTAGATGGACACGATACCTTTTTTTTTTTTTTTATGTGGTGCAGGGGATCAAACCCACTGTCTCATGCATGGTAGGCAAGTGCTCAACCACTGAGCCACAACCCCAGCCCGGTACGGTATTTCTTTAGTCCTCAACTGTGAGATTTGATCTCCAGCTATTATTGTCTCCACCATGTAGTTGGCAAAGTCAGAGAAAATTCAGGTAACATGCCCAAGTTAGCACCTTCCACAGCTAGTGCTGTGGTGCAGATGTTGTTTATCCCCCAAAGATTTCATGTGCTGAGAATTTGGTCCTTTGTGTGGCAGTGTCAGGAGGTGGGACTTTTAAGAGGTAGAGGCTAGTGAGAGGTGCTGAGGTCATTCGGAGCATGCCCTTGAAGAGATTCAGAAATCCCAGTCTTTCTCTGGCTTCTTGTTTTACATGTAGTCTCTTGCTCTTATAGAGCTGATATAGTCAGCTGGGCACTCACTAGAGCTGAGCTGATGCCAGTGCCATGCCCTTAAACTTCCAAAACTATGAACTAAATCAACCTCTTTTTTTTTTTTATAAACGTAGCCTGCCTCAGATATTTCATTATAGTAACACAAAACTGATTAATACAGCCAATGAGTGACTAAGCCCTCAAATCCTAAAAGAAATCTCTCAACACAATGCTCAAATCCTTGCCACAGACTTGCAGATCTCAGTTCTATGAAATCATGCCTGGCAGGGCATCTGCTTAGAAACACTTTGATAATACATTTGAATGATTATAAAGTATCTGATATTGCAGTAATATTTTTAAGCATCAATTTCAAAGTCTAAGAGTCTCTAAAGTAAATATTCTGCAGATATATTTGCTCCCTGAGATTTTGTCCTGACTGAAAACATTTCTGAAAATGACATTTCTACCTCAATTAGTAGCCTACCTACTTTACAATAGTGGAACAATTACAAAGATTTTTTTTGAAATGTTTAAGGATTCTTGCATGTAAATGTCTGCTATTCACCACTTCTTAATCTGCTTTTAATCTAAGACTTTAAGAAATTTCTGAGGCTCACACTTTTCCCAAGTCAGGCACCAATTCTCACTGCTGCTTATGAAAACAGAATGGAATATGCACAGCACTTGCACAACGGGCTTATCAAAATGCGAAACATTTCCCAATATACATGGTTACCCAGGGAGCAAAGCCATTTAATATGAAATTGCAAAATTTCAGGGGTACAAGAGATTGCTGAGAGCTTGTAGTTCAACCCCTCAAATATGTTTGAAATTCATGAGGATACAGCACAATGTTCCTAGCGAGGCTGATTTCTTTACCCAAATGTGGAAGTCCACACCACAGACATTTCACTACAGGGAATTCTCAGCATTATGTCAGGTAAACAGCCCCTGACTGTAAACAATGTCAATTAAATCTGATATGTGTCTATAAACAATGTTATACAGGACAATGAGCTCAGACACTGTTCCAATTTCACAAGCGGGTTTTGAAATTGTAAGTTAATGGCGGTGGTCTTTTCCAAATTTGTAGGAAAAAAGTTAAATCAATTAACGAAAATCTCTCCACTAAAACTTTTACACCCCCCCATATTTTCTTAAGTCTCCTCTATATGAGATTTTAGTATGAAATACTGTCTTTCTCAGAACTGAATTGTTTTGAATTTGATGTCTTAATATTTTACCATATTTCACATTATGACTTTAGTTGCTCTAACAGTTGAATACATTTGGGACTCACCGTAATAGGGATCCACTGTCCTTACCAAGAATCTGGAGCCTATATTTTTTAATAGACTGGGTTACAAATGTGGTATTTCATCAGCTATTAATAATACACTTTCTATACAACACAACATCAAATATTTTAATCAGGTTTCTGTAAATGGTAAATTATAAATAATGTTGGCATGTAATCAATCAAATACGAGAACAAGAAAAGAAACAATGATTTCCAGGGAAGCCTCCCTGAGCTACTCAGGATCTGGCCAGGTCCCATCCTGGCCAGGCCTGGACTCAAGGGAGTTGATGTCACAAGGGGGTTGCATGTTGGCTAAGCGGCACAGTTGGCGTGCTCTCTTCACTGAGGGGTGTAGAAAATACATGGGTATAAATTCCAGAATTTTTTCCATATGAACCACAATATGTTGAATCATTATGAGTCAAGAATGGATCATAGTATAAATTGTGAAAGCAGAAAATAATACAAAAGACTCTGTGGTAAAACGATAAAAAAAAAAGAAAGTCTAGTAGAAAAGTTTTTCTTCCTCATAAAGTGGGAAAGAAACAGTTATTACAAACAGTTATTACAAACAGTTACTACAAAAGAACATATAAAAGGAAATAGAGATCATTTTTCTACAGATCTAGGAAAGTCTTTAAATTATATTTGACTTGGAATTTCCATTAGTTTTTTTCATTTGTTTTTACATTTGGTTTTGTGTTTGTATGTTTTTGCAGGACTGGGTATTGAACCCATGACATTGGGCATGATAGGCTGATACTCTACTACTATTCCACCAGCTCAGGAATCAAAATATATATATACTAGGAGTAGGAATATATATGTATATATATTCCTACTCCTAGTATTGTTTTCTTTTGTTTGAGGAGCATTATGACTATCGTTTTGAATTTCCAAATTCAGTTTAGGCCTATAACAGTAGCTTCATGTGGGATGTAAAAAAGAAAACAATTAAGAAAATGGGATAGAGTGATCACAGCATGTGAAGATTGAAGCCCCCAAAACAAGGCACTTGAGAATCTCTTTCCACCTCCCCATGTAGCAGATGAACTGAAAATAGGAATAATTCTTTTTACAGCAAGGGCCGAGGAGGCTCCTCTAGTTGGTCTTCAATTAGCCCTAAGGATGGATGAGAAAATGTGGATAAGATGAAATCAGCAAATAGAACTCTGTGAAATGAGGCAATACCTTAAGCTGAATGATCAAACTCATGGATAGAATTTTCTTGGTTTTAAATTTTAATCCCTCATGTGTGTGTGTGTGTGTGTGTGTGTGTGTGTACCTTCACTATGCAAGACTTTAGTATAAAATTGCATCTTGCTTAGAATTGGTTTCTTAGAATGAAGTGGTTTTTGGCTGACCACTAAGCAAAGTGACCTGCGAGAGACCAAGCTGACATCTATCACTCAATGTGATATCATGACCTTGCTCTGCACTTGGCACATGGTAAGTGTCCAATAAACTCTTGTTAAATGAGAGAATAAATGAATTTGTGCCGTATGTGTGGTATTCTGCAAAATGAAGAGACAGTGGAGTAATGAGGTGCAATATTAGTACTACCTCAAAAATGTGCTTTTTAGCCGGGCGCGGTGGTGCACGCCTGTAATCCCAGCACTTTGGGAGGCTGAGACAGGAGACTCGCAAGTTCAAAGCCAGCCTCAGCAGCAGCGAGGCACTAAGGAACTCAGCGAGGAACTAAGGAACTCACACAAAATAGGGCTGGGGATGTGGCTCAGTGGTCGAGTGCCCCTGAGTTCAATCTCCAGCGCCAAAAAAAGAAAAAAGTGCTTTCGTTCTTTGTGTGTTGGTCTTACTTTCTTCCATCTCCACTGCTTCTACTTCAGTCCAGATTTCGTCAGCTCCCTTGTAAGCTATTGAAATAGCTTCCTGCTTGGCCTTCCTGCTTCCACTCTTGCCTCGATTCTTTAAAGAGTACAGAGTCATCATTTAAAATTATTAATCAGATCATGTTACTCCCCTGCATAAAACCTTCCAATGGCTTCCCTTTTCAAGTGCAACCTGACCTCCCTACCTGGCCCACCAAGGCACTGCCTTCCCTGGCACTTGCCAAACTTTCTGTTGTTTCAGCCTTTTCCTATTGTCATTAACCCCTGTGCTCCTGTTACATTTAGCTTTTTCCCATTCCTTATATATGCCAAAGTTTTTCCTATCTCAGGGCCTTTGCACAAGCTGTTCTCTCTGCCTGTTAAGCCCACATGCTCACAAAGCATGCTCCTTTTTATCACAAAGTCCTCCATTGCAATCTGCTCTAGCAAGAAGCCTTCTTTGACCACATATCCAAAAATAGCTCCTAGGTGCTCACTAGAATATCACTAGTTATGTTTCTCATGCAGCACTTATCATTATTTGCTATTTTCTTGTTTACTTTTTATTTTTCTGGTTCTGAGGATTGAATCCAGGGCCTTGAATGTATTAATCCAGTACTCTACCACTAAGCTACACCCTCAGTTCCTTATTTATATTTTAAACTATTTTTCTCCTGAGAATTAAAAGATAAAAATCATGAGAGTTTATTCAAAGATGTATCTCCAAAAACCTGTGCATGACTCAGGTGCCAAAAAAAATATTAAGATAGGGGAAAATCAGTTAAGCAAGAATATTCTTGATGACATGTAGGCACCCCAATGACTTCATGAATGAAATTATTTTCTCTTTAGCATCCTATTTGCAGCTCTCATCAGATATAAATTATTTGAATTACATTTGCATACTTTTTAAACTTAAAGTTTCCAAGTGGCTTTTGCCTCCTGACTTCTGACTTGCTTCACAAAGTCTATGGGGTGTCAGTGTGATTCTTCCCACCCAATCAGGGTGTTTATCTGTGTATCAAATGTGCACAATCATTGACAAATAAATCCTGGCTATGTCTGCAGCCAGGATGTCCCTAAGCAGGGTGTTCTAATAGGAATTTGCAATCAGATGGAGGAAGGAGTGCTATACTTCTGAATCTGTCCACCCACACTGGCTGGGAAACCTACTTTAAAACTCACCCCGCACCAACAGAGCTTGGAGTTTAATATGGTTGTTACGAGGAGTACGTGCACTGTGATGGCGATGTGTCAGGCCTTAATTGGGACCTTCTGAGAGCTAAGAGCACCTGCAATTCTAGCAGGAAGATGTTAATCCAGTCACAAACATCACATTCACAGGAAAACGTCCCTTCAGCCCTCCCCTGCCTTCCTTACTTAGCTATTCAAGGGAAGTGATCGGTGAATGCAAAACTTATAAAAATTTAAACTATTTGGGTGCTTTTGGAAATGAGTTACAGAGCTCCACTAAACAAAAATTTTTTCCATGAAAATGAGATACTTAATGGATTCTGCTGACTCCTCTCTCACAGAAGGGCAGGTCCAGCCAGCAAGCAAGCCACCCGGATTCACAGGAGTGACATTTTCAGGGGATTCAAATTCAAACCAAGCCTAGCCAGTATACCTGAGCCTCACAGGAAGCACAGTCTTCTCTGTCCACCTCCAATTTCCAGTTTTTGGTAAGTGCTGACCAGATCGTTTCTGAAAGAATAAATGGAAACTAACACAAGGAAAACCTCTTGCTCCTTGCCTTACAGAGAAGCTGAGGAAAGATGTGGCGGAAGGTTGTCTATGATGATATGATCAATTCTGGAATCATTAAAACCCAGGGAGGGTCACTGTCTATGGGGGGACTGCTATACTTCTGCATCTATTATGGGGGTGAAAATACTGGGGTACAGAAATTCTTCAGGTCAGGGGATGACTCTAAGTGGCATGACCTTCATTTCACAGTGTTTACTCACAAATAATAAAGAAGTAAAGCAACATCTCACGGATGCAGAGAAACAGCTTCGACCCCTCACTTTCGCATTCTGCAGTGGGGTCCACCACATGAAGATGCTTTCAACCGGTAACTGTCAAGACAGATCTACAGGAAACAAAGCAAGAGACCTTGGAGAAATGTACTGTTACCATGCCTCTCCTTTTTATGAGGAAAATAGCAAAACAGACTCTAATAGGCTTCACTGGGCATCTAGATTTCTTGGGGAAGTTTGATGTAACTATTGACTACTCTTTATCTTAACCTGTTTTGCCCTAACGTTTGTTGATCACTTACAAATATTATTAGTGTGTTTTATATACATTCACTCATTCAAGTTCCACGACAGTTCTTAGGGATGGTTATACCCGTTTAACATCCAAGGAGGGGCACGAGGTCCCATGGATCTAAAATGGTAGCCTTCTAATGAAACATAAAACACCACTTAATTTATCAGTTTCAAAAAAGAATTCAAAACAAAGGGGATCCAGAAGGAGGGAGAGAGGGAGGAAGTACTGGTGGACAAAGTCCACCAAATTATGTCATGTCAATGTACAAACATACTACAATGAATCCTGTGTTAATATCTAACTCTAAGGCACTAATTTTAAAAACTAACAATAATAGAAGGGAGACTGGTAAAGCAAGGGGATCTGGGGGAAAGGAAGAGGGAAGGGGGAAGTACTAGAGAATGGAATTGATCAAATTATGTTACGTGAATGTATAAATATAGCATCATGAATCCACGATTGTGTAAAATTATAGTGCACCAAAAATTTAAAATAAAATAATGAAAAGGAACTTGAGTAAAATTGGAACCAGTGAATTACCTTGTCAGATTTACCCTTTTCAGACTTGAGGTTACTTAGGACAGGACCTTGGGAAGGACGAGGAGGAAGAGAGCAAGGTTGCAGATGTAAATGTAAATGCCACTTTTTGACATGGCTATGAGCACTTATTAATCAGAACCTAGAGTTTGCAAGGAT
Source organism: Xerus rutilus (assembly GCA_028644305.1). Classification (NCBI taxonomy): domain Eukaryota; kingdom Metazoa; phylum Chordata; class Mammalia; order Rodentia; family Sciuridae; genus Xerus; species Xerus rutilus. The sequence goes on along the minus strand of CM053408.1, from coordinate 19,283,379 downwards.
TAAGAACTTTGCAGTCATACCTTTGATTTTTTATTTTTTATTTTCCTGTTACTTAAAGGAAAATCAGGCTCTGAGAAACAGCCTCTGCCTGGCCTGCATACCACATATCCTATCAGTTGTTTACTCATGAGTTTGCTTTGATTTGTAGAAACATTTTGTCTCAAGGGCTGCAGGAGGAACGCTGTGACTAGATCTCTTCTGCAAGCTCTTTGCTCCCCTGCATCTAGCCACAAGTCGTTTCCTTGTAGGTAATCCTTAGGACAGAGTGCGTGCAATGATGTGTCCTGCCAGGTTCCCCAGAAGCAATGCTTTGTTTATCCAGATTTCTTCCAGATCATCTCCAAAGATCTATCTGCTTGTGTTTTAGTTCACCTATGTTTTATTTACAGCATCTTGCGGAGACCAGGCAGTACAGAAAGGGACTTTGTGTTTTGTGACAAGTTCTCCTTTCAAGCCTTCATGCTCAAAGAGAATTGACTACGAAGTGTCAGGTGACCTTTCTCTGAGGCTTAACAAGCAGGTGGGACAATTTGATTAGAAGATGGTTTTGTTGAACATTGTAGACCAAACCACAATGTCTTAAGTCCTTCCAGGTAGGCAAAATTAGGATAATGCTTATTATGGAATAAGTTTAAAAATCCACTGAGGGAATTTGATTTTGTCCCCTACAATATTCTCCTCCTCTGATAAAACCTAGACAGAAGTAGCAAATAATACTTTTCATTCTGCCATAATCAGCTCGGCAGGAAATAATGTCAGGCGAGACATTAACTCCCGCCTTGTTGTGCATGCTAAAGTGTCCTCATTATCTGCCATGCCCGCTCTACACTTATTCAAGAAGAAAAAAATAAGATCTCAGCATGAAGCTCATTCTGACTATAGGGGGCCCCATGAACTGTGTTTAAAAATTCAGTAGAAAATGTCCGCATCCTATACATGAGGTTCTTTTTATAAATGCCTAAGGCCTGAAATTTTAGGAGCCACTTTCATGATTGTTCTTCCAGGGAATCTGTGATAGCAAGAAAAGATGCTGCATTATCTGCAAAGATGGGTGTCCTGGTTAAGAATGCTATAGCATCGCTGATAGTCCTTGCTGGATTTCACACAAATAAGGAGTTCTTTTGTGATTGTCTTGTAATACTTACTCCTGAAACCAATGAGCCAGTGTGTTAGTTAGGTTTCCATTGCTGTGACAGAATATTTGAGATAATCCAAATATTCTATCCCCTTGAAGGGCATGCCCCTCCATGACCTAACTTCCTTTCCACTGGGCCCCATCTCCTAATTGTTATATCTCCTCCCAATGGTGGCATGGGCTGGGGACTAGGTTTTCAACATGTGGGCATTTGGGGACATTCAAAATTCAAATTATAGCCACCAGCCAGTGGCAAATGAGAAACATTACAGAATAGTTGCAGACAATGAAAAGCAGCTCACTGAGCACATGCATTACCCATGAAGCTGGTCTCCTACCACACACAACCCATGCTGCCCTGGTGGAACACAATGGGGCGGACTCTAACATTCAAGGAGAGCATGTTTATTCCGCTTAGATATTCCATCCTCCATAGTAGATGCGGAATGGTCTCTCTTTTGGACTTGGTCTCCTAAATGCATTCAAGTATCTCTGCTTTAGTTCAGGTGATTTAAGTACATCTATACCAAAGCCCTCTAAAAGATAAAACAGCAGGATTTTCCTCTTCTTGGGGGTATGAAGACGACCACAATTTTCCACATCTATGAATGGATGTTATGGGATTCTTGGCTCTAATGGAAGGGCAGTGACTTGGATTCCAATGGCCCTAGAGGATTCACTAATTTACTGGGCCTTGATGGTTTTTCACAGAAAGCCCACCCAGAACTCCTCCTAGACCACAAGGGTTCCTTGATAGTTAACATAGTCAAACATAGATAGGCCACAGTGTCCTCCAGAATCATTTATTGTGACTACTTCAGGTCCTAGGTGTTGAAAGTTGCAGGGAAAGGACTTGGGTATGGTTGGGGGCGCCTACTGGGCTATGAAACCAACATCTCCAGCATAGTGGTTCTCAAAATCTGCTGCCCTTTGGAATCACCTGTGCAGCTTTAAGAAGTCTTGGTCAATTAAATAGCAATTTTGAGCACTAGAACTCAGGCGGCAGGATTTTTTTTTTTAAATTTCTTAAATGAATATTTAAGAATATTCAGCCAAATTTAAGAACTTAGACTGATTTGTTCTTGTCAAAATACAGTCAATAGGTTTTAGGAGCTGAGGACTCTCAGGTCCCTCCCTGACCTTTTGCATTAGAATCTGCATTTTAATCTGATTCTCAGGTAACTCACATCAACCCTGAAGTTTAAAGATGACTGTGGTTGGATTTACAATAAACACCCCCATGAATCATAAGGACACTGAAATTTAAGAAACTAGAACTGTTTTTATTACCTGGAGAGATGCTACAAGGATCATTATACCCAGAGTGATAGGATTTCTTCTTCCTTGATTCGAATGATCCTGTTTTATGTTCCAGCAGTGACTTTTCCAGTCTTCCTCTTTTCTATCACTTTCTCCTCTTCCTTTAACTTACTTAAGCCCCTCTTCCTAGTGAAGCAAAACTGCTCCACCTTTTCATGACAGGAGCAAACAACTACAGGAACAGTGATGTTAGGAGAGAATTCCCAAGAAGCAGACCCAGGGTAGAGGACACCAGCACATGTCTTGTGGTTCTTGATGGACAGTTTGATTCTTATACCATTCATGCATGCAATCCACCTATAAAAAAGGCAATTTTTTTGTTCTGTTTGTTTTTGGGTTTTGTTTGGTTTTTGTTTTTGCGTTGAAGCCATATGATTGTACAACCGAAAATTTCAAAACCTCAAGGTCAACCAAGAAGGCCAAAAGTACTTACTATAAACCTGATACCTGAACCAGAGGAGAGGAGAGGGTCAAATTTCATGGACATGTATCATATACTCTCACAACTCTAAACTTGGTAACACGTTAAAACATGGAGGTTTAGGGCCAGCCTCAGCAATGGTGAGGTGCTAAGCAACTCAGTGAGACCCTGTCTTTAAATAAAACACAAAAAAGGGCTGGGAGTGTGGTTCAGTGGTTGAGTGCCCCTGAGTTCAATCTCCGGTACCAAAACAACAACAACAACAACAAAACATGGAGGTTTAGGTATATTAAAAACATTTGGGGGCTGACAGAGAATATTGTTCGAATATAGACTATATGATTAGGCCAGTAGTTTCCATTTACTCTCTTCCTTTTACTCTTATTCAATGTCATTGTTAAGACCTGCTGATTCATGCCTTCCAAGTTTCCTCTCCTTAAGTTTCTGGTATGGTACTAAGAAGAAGTGGCCCCTCAATACACCGTCATCTCTAGGTCCACCTGGTCACCAGAATGTTCATCCGCAGGAATGATTTCTCCACTGCCACTATAAAACATTCTGAAGTATTAAAAAATATTTACTTGACCTCGTCAGAAGAAAGAACACGTGGCGCTTCCTTGTGAGCCACAGCGTCTCACACAGTGTCTGGCTCCTTGTGGCATTCAAAACGATCCAATTGAAATAATTTTTATGAATTTCAATGCTGGAATGAAACACAGTACAAACTGAAGGACATTAGCCTTCTCACGCAGCCTCAGCGCTCTCCTCTACAAATCCTACAATGTGCTGATCAGAACTTCAATGACTAGCTACGATCACTTCCCAAACTGTGATTTAAAATAGTAATAATAACAACTTGGTGGGAATGAAAATTAAGCTGTTTCACAACATGACACAAGGAAATTTGAGATTTTTAAACATTTCGACCATGGAAAAATGGTACTGAAGTATTCATATTTAACCTGTCAGATAGAAATAAACTTTGATCAATTTCCACTCACTGTCAAGACTTTTATTTTATAGAGGAATTTTTTTTTGAGGGGTGAGGTACTGGGCATTGAGCCCAAGGGTGCTTAAACAATGATAAATATCCCCATCCCTTTTTAAAATATTTTTTAAATTTAGAGACAAGATCTTGTTACATTGCTTAAGGCATCACTAGGTTGCCGAGGCTGGCTTTGAACTCACAATCCTGCGTCAGCCTCCCAAGCTTTTGGGATCACAGGCATGTGCCACCATGTTTGGCCATATCATAATGTTTTACTTTATAAGAAATGACCATAAAAGAACAAAGATAAAGGTTGTGAAGGAAATGGCATTTGAGAGAGGTCTTGTTTTGTTTAACCCTGTTGGTGACTTTAATCAAAGCATACATTCATAAGTAATACACAATTCTGTATGTGGGTATGTGTCGTTGACTACCAGGCAGAGTTTTGATTTGGGAGGGAGACAGGCACTCATCTTAACACATAATGGGGCCCACGGCAGGTGCTCTAGGAATATTTAGAGAAGGAATAGATGAAGAATAGCTACAAAGACAAAATGTGGGGGACTATGTAAGGAGCCCCAAGTCATCCTGAATAAGAGTGGGCAAGATTTCTCAACCTTCAGTAGTTTTGAAAGTTTGTCTTGGTGTTCTTTGTTGCGAGAGGAATGTTATGTGAGTTAGGGAATTCATGGGAAATAGGGCTGGAGAAGAAGTTAGGATTGGAATTTGAGAGATCTCACATGTTAGCATAAAGTATTTGCACTTAATTTCATAGATATGGAATATTCATTAAACATTTCTGAACTTGAGAATTAAATAATCAGTATTGCAGTTTGGGGGGAAATAATTTAGCCATTTGTAGAACTGTTTGAATTTTTATAAGATATAAAAGTATTTACATTATATACATCAAATGAACACATTATTTCTGTGCCTCACTTTCTTCAACCATATGATAGGGATAATCATAGCATTATGATGATGATTAGATGAAATAATTCATAGGAAATGCTTGGAGCAGTACAGGACACATTTTAAATGAAAAAATAAACTTTTAGTTATTGTTAATATTGTTTATCAAAGAACAAGACACAGTTTTGGTACAAGCAACTTTGAACCATATTTAAAGTCCAATTACTACTTTTAATATGAATCAATATAAAATTATTTATTCCAAAACAAAGTCCCTGTATAACCAAAATAGTCACACCCAAAGAGATTGCTTGCTCCTGTTTCTCCTTAAAGCCCAGATTAAAGGCTAATGAAATCATACTTAAAAACCAAATGGGAGAAAATGTTTAAAAGGAGAAGAAAGCTGATTTTAAAGCATCTTCTCAAATAGGTTTTGGAGTGTCTTGAAACCAAGTGAAGACAGACTGAAGGAAAGCAACTCCCCAAAACCGCTCCACGGGGCAACTGGGAACCGATCGACTTCCACAATGGAATCGCTAACAAGCCACAGGTGCCAAGCCATGCGAGCGATGATAGCCTGATTTTGAGAAGAGAAATGACAATCCTTTACCCATCATTCATCCCAAGGTACGCTTGTCATCTCCCATCGCACACAGCGAGTTACCTTTTTATTAATGGCTTTGGAAATATTTTTCAGGGAAGTAGCAGCAGCCACTGTACCTGCAAAACCGTGTAAATGAGACTATGCCAGATGGAAGGAGTGCCAGCCACCTGCCAGGGGGATGAAAGGTGTGTGTTTGAGCTCCTCGGCAGTGTGATTAGGGGCTCCTGTCCTTCCTGCCTCTCTTCTGACCCAAATGATGGGTGAATACCTGTAGTTCCGCCATCTTACTTTGTTCTTTCCACTGTTCCCTGCCCATCTATTCTCTCCAGCTTCAAATAAAACACTTTCTAGCCTTAAAATTCAAAATCAAGCTAATTTTATTGGTTTGCTTAATAATACAACTTTACTTTTTTTTTTTTCTTGGTACCTGGGATTGAACTCAAGGACACTCAACTACTGAGCCACATCCCCAGCCCTGTTTTGTATTTTATTTAGAAACAGGGTCTCACTGAGTTGCTTAGTGCCTCATTTGTGCTGAAGCTGGCTATAAACTCACGATCCTCCTGCCTCAGCCTCCTGAGCCACTAGGATTACAGGTGTGCGCCACTGTGCCCAGCACAAACTTACATTATTAAGTTTTCAGTGCATCTCTACAAGTCATTTCTTGTTTGAGTCCTACCACAACACTTTAGGTCAGCAGCACAAATGCTGTCTACATCTTACAGAAGGACACTGGTGTTCACTGAGGCTTAGATGACTTGTCTGTGGAAATGATGGAACTTGAGAATAGATGTCAGGGATTCTGACTTAGGATCCCAGCATCTACTGAGCTCTATGCCTCTGCCTGTCATCATATTCTAATAGAATTGTTCTTTTGTTCTGACAAGACTGTTTAAGCCCATTCCTTAGATCATCTCCTGGGCAAATCATCTGCACCCAAGATTTAACCAGCTCACCAATCTGTTCCTGTGGCCCCGAAATGTCCTGAGCTCCAAAACCATAACATCAACTGCTTCCAGAACACTGACTCGTGGTTGTTAGCCAGCCCAGAGTGAACATAAGATTTTCTCTTATTCTTTTGTATTCCAAATAATAATAACAATGACAAATGCTTCTGAAGTTTGTATGATATGCTACATTCTAAGCATTTACATCTATTCATTCATTTAATCTCTATATTGCTAAAGGGACACTTGGAGCACAAGGAGGTTGAGTGACAGGCTGAGATTGCACAGCCATCTTGGGTGCTGAGATCCAGATCCAGGAGGTCTGTCGCCAGACTGTGTCCTGGGCTGCAGCATTGGGATGCCTTTAGGGGCCACACTGCATTCCAAAATTTTAATTTACATATCACATAGGATCACACCCTCCCTACCTTGCTTACTAGCATGGATCCTTCTTTTTATCATTTCTTTTTCCTTTGTTTCTCTCTCTCTCTCTCTCTCTCTCTCTCTCTCTCTCTCTCTTTAGTACCAGGGTTTGAACCCAGGAGCATTTAATCACTGAGGCACATCTCCAGCCTTTTTTTCTTTTGGTACCAGGGATTGAACTCAGGGCTACTTGACTACTGAGCCACATCCTCAACCCTATTTTGCCTTTTATGTAGAGAAAGGGTCTCACTGAGTTGCTTAGTGCCTCGCCATTGCTGAGGCTGGCTTTGAACTCACGATTCTCCTGTCTCAGCCTCCCAAAGTGCTGGGATTACAGGCGTGCACCACCGCACCCGGCTCCCCAGCCTTATTTGTTTGTTTTTTATTCTGAGACAGGGTCTCACTAAGTTACTAAGGCTGGCTTCCAACTTGCCATCCTCCTGCCTCAGCCTCCCAAGCCACTGAGATAGATCACAGATGTGCACCATCGTGCCCAGCAATCTTTTCTCATTTCTTACCACTCCGCCATTTTCCTCCTTTACTCCTGCTGTCCTCAGTTGCTTACAGACCCTGTCTTGGTGCTATGTCCTTTCATGCCTCTACACCTTTGACATTGTCATTCTCTCTGCATAGATCACCCATGTTCTTCAAGAGCACCTCCTACTTTTCTCCCCACCCATCTGAGGTCCCTTCATGTAATTCTGCCTCAGAGAAAACTGCTCTGCCTTCTTCAAACCCATCTTTGAGGTGCCAAGGTGTTCTGTGGTGGCTTCCCGACCACGGCCACTTCCCCAGGATGCTGTCTCCCTCATCCAGAGAGTGGAGATGGCTGTTGGGACTTGGTAACTCTAGCAATAACTTCATAATTCAACTTCACACAGCTCCTTAATGGCTCAATTCTGAAACGTGGCTGTAAATCATTTCTTCAGCCTTCTGGATGATCTTTAAGCCATCGAATATAGGAGCTCTCTCAGTGCCTTCAGCACCTCCTATGCCGATTGGCTGCCTTCAATGCCTCCCCTCCCCTTTCCTTACCCCATGCTGATTGGTTACTTTGAATTCTTCCCCTCCCCTTTGCCCTATGCTGATTGGTATTTTGAATACTTCCCCTCCCCTTTACCCTATGCTGATTGGTTACTTTGAATATTTCCCCTCCCCTTTACCCTATGCTGATTGGCTACTTTGAATGTTTCCCCTCCCCTCTACCCCATGCTAATTGGCTATCTTCAGTGCCTCTCCTTTTCTCATCCCATGCTGATTGGCTGCACACCTGACATGGATCAATACCCTGTTGGCTGTAACCTAACCTCAGGACCATGATTGGTCCGAGGACCCTATATAAACTGTTGCACTAACTGAAATAAATGGGTCTGCTTCTTGCTCTGGCAGGGCAGTTTTACCTACCCCGGGTGTCTGGGTGACTGCAACCATCCACCCCATAAGCCCTCGTCCTGTGGGACCCAGACCTCGTCCTGTGGGACCCCATTCCTCAGTCCCCTGTGGGACCGCATTCCTCGGTCCCCTTGTCCCACGGGACCCCCCCCAACTCCTGGAGAAAACCCACAGGAGGCACGACATAAATGACAATCTAATATTACAAAATAAATTCATTTCTACTTTCACTACAGAGTAGCTTCTGTCTTCTACATCTGAACCTGTCCATAAAACCAGTTTATCACATTTTCCATTAAAGCTATTCAGATAATTCCAGAATTCCAACACAGGATGTTCCTCCACCTGTGAACATTTACCTGTTTCTAAAGCAATTGTTATCAAATTTTGCTGTACATTAAAATCACCCAGGAAGCTTTTAAAAACTCTAATGGCATGCTGTACATCTTACCAATTAAATTAGAGTTTCTAGGGGTGGTGTCCAGATAGGTATTATTCTAAACTACCCATGAAAGTCCATTGTGTAGCTAGATGGAAAAGTCAGTACTTGGAGAACTTATTCAACATCTATGTCATCAAAGTATACTAAACAGCAAGGTACATAAAATGAAATGTATTTGGTCTTAGAAAATATTTTTCTTCCACTTAGAACTCATTTAACCAAGAGACTGAAATAGAGAAAAGGACTTAGAAATTTAAATTCATAAGCTCATTTTAACATTGTTCAAATGATTTCCTGCATGAGAAGAACATATGCTCAAGCATTTGGAGAATTTTAATATAGCTTGTCTTAAAGAAGATGTGTTCCAGTCAATGTTTTGAAACAAAGAAGTTATTTTTAGCTTCTTCATTGCTCCTAAGGTGGAAATTTGTTCCAAGTATCTAGATGCTCTATGTTGCTCTTCCAAACAAAAGTACCTACTTGTCTTGTGCCTTATTTTAGCATGACTTCTTGGTTGTGGCCCAGGTGCAAGGCGAGTTCAAATGTTGTCGTACCATGCTTACTGAAAATGTGTCTGTGAGAATAAATTCATAATTTACCCAAACATAAAGTTTCATTGATTCTATGAGTGTACTGTTATGTATGCAAAATCCATTAAAATACTTGACAATTCATGACTGCTGCTTTTTGGATCTTGAATATCTCCCCAGAGCCCATCTGTTGAAGGCTTCGTCCTCAGGGTGATGCTATTATGAGGCGGTAAGGCCTTTAAGATGTGGGGACTAGTAGGAGGTCTGTAGATCACTGGGAATGTGCTTGCAAGGGGACTGAGGGATGCTGCTCTTCTTTCTCTCCTTTGCTTCCTGCCCCTGAATTGAGTAGCTTTGCTCCTCCATGACCTCCTGCCATGATGTGCTGCCTCACCACAGGCCCAAGTGGTGGAGCCAACTGGAGCCTCAAAAATGTGGGCCAAGGGCTGGGGCTGTCGCTCAGTGTCACAGAGCACTCTGTGAGGCACTGGGTTCAATCCTTAGCACCACATAAAAATAAATAAATAAAATAAAGGCATTCTGTCTATCTATAACTACAAAAAAATTATTATAAAAAATGTGGGCCAAAATAAGCTTTATAAGGTGGCTGTGTCAGGTGTTTGTAATAGTGAAAAAAGCTGTCTAACAAATGACCAAACCACCTTTAACACATGCATGAAGACTAATCTCATGGCATATATCTGTATTGTGTAATTTTTCCCTTAAGCCAACACTTCAATATTCCTTCAGATTAGTTCCTTTCAAAAAAAATTATTAATTGTAGATGGACACAATGCCTTTATTTTATTTATTAATTTTTATGTGGTGCTAAGGATCAAACCCAATGCCTCACACATGCTAGACAAGTGCTCCATGACTGAGCCATAAACCCAGCTCCCAGGTTAATTCTTTTGATAAGGCAAATGCATGTTTATCTCCAGGCACTGAGCAATCACCAATACCAAAAGTGGGTGTGTGTGTATGTGTGCATTTCAAATTTTTAAATTAAAAATTAAAATTATTAGTATCTTACAAGTTATATCTTTGAATTATACATGATATAAGCCAATACATATGTAGTTTTTAAAAATATATCTTATTCATGTAATAGACCCTGGGTAACAATAAATTTGAAATGAAAACAATCAAAACAAATGGAACAAAACTGTCAAACCTACAAAACATTGTGATGCATCTCACTAGTGTAAATCAGTTATCCAAGATTCAACTGAAACGGGATACCTGTGTCAAAGACAGAGGCACAAATATTTGATGACTTGCACCGATGACAGTAAAATCACAAGTAAAAGTCAGTGCATATTTAAAGGTTACTGTTAGTGGACCAAATGGAGTTTAATAATAATCTCAATAAATTATTTAAGAAATTCACTGTTAATAGTTAAAAAAAAAACAGTATAAAACTGAACTCATACAAAAACACATCAAATTAAAATTCCTGCTTGTTCAACTTAGTGGAAATAGTTTTGCTATTTTACCAGCCAAATAAAATATGAAATTATTTTTATACATCATTCATTTTATTGAGGTAAATTTACATATACTAAAATGCACAGTGCTCACATTTCAATAAGTTTTGACAAATGCATACACCTGTGCAACTCACAACATCAATGAAATACACAGAAAGTCCTCTGGTGCTCATGACTAGTTAATTCCTTCTCTCTCAATAAAACCACTATATTCTGACTTCTATCACTATAGATTAGTTTTGCCTTTCCTAGAATTTCATATAAGTAGAATCACACTGGAACCTTTTTTTTCCCCCCCAGTCTGGCATCTTCTGCTCAGTGTGCTTTTGAGTGAGTATTTCAGTAATTCATTCCTTTTAAATGCCAATTTATATATTATTATATGAATAATCTGTTACTTGTCTATTATTTAATTGATAAATATTTCAGTTGTTTCCCATTTGGAATGAATGTGAATAAATATTGCCACAAAGAGTCTTGCATACATCTTTTTGGATGTATGTCTTAACTTCTCCATAATAAATGCCTATAATTAAAATATCTGAATTGTAAAATAGGTGATTAGCTTTATGTAAAATAGCAAAATGTTTTTCCAAATAGTTGTACAATTTTACACTCCTGCCAGCAATGTATAAAAATCCAGTTGCTCTACTTCCTCAGAATATTTAGTGGGTTTTTTTTTTTTAATTTTTTTTACCCATTTTAGTGAGTGTGCTGTCCTGATTGTAGTTTTAATTAGCATTTCCCTGATAGCTAATGATGTTGAACATTTTTTTCAGGTGTTTATCAGCCATTTGTATATGTTTCTTTTGGTTCTAAATAATTATTTACTTGCAAGAATTGTTTTTATTTCTGGATGCAAGTTCATTTTCAAATATATGGATTGTGAAGATTTTCTTTCACTTTATGACTTGCCTTTTTGTTTTTTATTTCTAAATGTTTTCTTTTCTGTTTTGCTTCATTTTGTTGCTAGCCCACTGAATTCCATCCCCAGTCCATTTTATTTTTCTTTTTGAGTCAGGGTATCACTAAGTTGCTAAGGTTGAACTTGAATGTGGGATCCTCCAGCCTCAGCCTCCCAAGGTGCTAGGATTACAAATGTGCGTCATCATGCCCAGCTCTAAGTGTACTTTGATGTACACTTAGTGTTCTAAATTTTGATGTAGTAAATTTACTGATAACTTTATGATTAATGCTTTCTAAGAAATCTTTGCTTACTCCATGATCATGAGAGTCATTGTCTAAGAATTATTTTAGAAGTTTTTTTATCTTGGCATTTACATATGTGTATATTACACATTTTGAATAAATTTTTGTGTATGGAGTGAGGTGAGAGTTAAATTTACATTTTTCCAAATGGAATCCAGCTGTGCCAGCATTATTTGTTGGGAAGATTTTCACTTCTTCCATAAAACTGAGCTAGCTCTAATGTTAAAATTTAATTGACCTTTTAAGTTTGGATCTATCTTTGTCTAATACACTCTGCTCCGTGGATATAGATGCTTATCCTTAAGCTAATGTCATACTGACATTATTTTTGAATGCAGGTGGTGTATATCCTCTCTTTAAAAAATTATTTTCACAATTTAGGCCCTTTGCCTTTTCCATATAAATTGGCTTACAAATTTTTACCAAAACCAAGACAACTTCTTGGATTTTCATTGAAATTGCATTTACTTAATAGGTCAATATTAGATTGACTAAGGTTATATATAATGCTATTGAATCTTTCAACCAATGAACATGATATGATCTCAATTAATTTCAGCCTTCTTTAATTTCTGTCAGCAATGCTTTATATTTTCAGTTGTAAGTATCTTTTACATCTTCAGTTACATTTATCCCTAAACATTTTGTGTCATTTTCATACTTATCTAGGTAGTATTTTAAATTCTTATTTCTCACGTATACAATAATTTCAACAAGTAAGAAATATAATATATACTAACCTTTTATCTTGTGATCTTGCTAAGTTCACTTATTGATTATATAGCAGAATTTTTGTAGACTCCTTAGTCTTTTCTAAGTATATGATCAGGTCATCTACAAATTAAGACAGTTGTCCTTTCTATTTTACTTATTTTTCTTTATATCTTTATATTTATTTCCTTTTGGCATATTTTACTTTTTTTTTCTATAGTGAAATGATGAGACAATTGAATCAAGCCTTTTTTGTTTCTAAAAAAGAATTTAAATCTATGAATTTTCCTTGAAGCATCTTTTTAGCTACCTCCTAAAATTTTGGTTGATTGTATTTTTATTATCATTAAATTCAAAATAGTTCTAATTTTTCTTAAGATTTCATCTCCTATCTATGGGTTCCTTAGAAGTATTTACTTAAATTCCACATATGTAGAAGACTTTCTAGATACTTTGTTATTGATGTCTAATTTAAGTCTGTTCCAGGAATAGAACATATTTTATATAATTTCAATCCTTCCAAATTACATTTTCTTTTTTCTCAGCAGATGGTATATCTCATTAAATATTCCGTTACATGTTGAAGGATGTATGTATTCCATAGGCCTTTTAAGCACTGTTCTATAACTAATGTTTGTGCTAATTGGTTGGCAGAATGACTCAAATGTTCCTTATCCTTATTAGTTGCTTTATCCACAAGTTACGTCACTGTCTGAGAGAGGAGATAGAATCTCATTAATAATCATGGCTTTCTATCTTTTCGCTTTCATTTTCATCAGTTGCTACTTTGGGCATTTTGAAGCTCGGTTATTAGTTGTGCGCACGTTTAGCATCTTCCTTTCTTTTAAAATAACTTTTTCTTTATTCTACAATACCCTCCTTTTCTCTGGTAATTCACCTCATAATTTTTGATGGTGGTATAAGCTCTTTGGCTTTCCCAGTGTTCGTGTTAATACATTACAAATCTTACCATTGCTTACTTCTAACTTAATATATATCTTTATAGTAAAGTGTGTTTTTTGCATACAGCATATAGTCAGATTTTGATTCTTTAAAAAATCCAAATGGGCAATCTCTGCCTTTTAAATGAAACTTTTAGAACATTCACATTTAGGGTTTAAACCTACCATCTTGCTCTTTGCTTCTTTTAGTGTGTGTTCCTGTTTTTTCTCCATTCCTTCCTTATTTTGGATTAATCAGCAATTCCTTTTTTGAGAATTTTGTTTTCAAATAAAATCAAAATTTTATGTTCTCTATTGAGAACATAAACTTCTTAGCTTTTCTGGTGGTTTTTCTGGTGGTTTTTCTAAGGACTGTGATATGCATCCTTAACTTGGTCTAGTCTGTTTTGAGGTTATTTTATATCACTTCATGTATAATATAAATATCTTTTTAGTAGCAGCTTCTGTTCACCCCTTTCCTCACTCCTACCATAAGTCCATTTTCATATATTTTGCTTCCTTTTATGCTATAAACCTCATCTTATATTTTTTAAAAATTTAAACTGTCAATTTTTTAAAGAAATGAATATACAAGAAATATTGTCCTATTTTAACTTCATTTTTCCCATTTCTGGTACTTCTCGTTTCTATCCTGTACATCCATGTTTCCATCCAGGATCATTTTTCTTCAACCCAAAAAACTTTCTGCTAGAGTTTCCTGTACCTGTGGATTGTTACTTTGAGTCAAATTTGGACATTTTTCAACAATTATTTCTTTAAACCTTTTTTCTGTCCCGGCCTCTGTCATTTCTTCTTTTGTATTTCAAATATACATATGTCATATTAAACTTCTGGTAAATCATGTCCCTTTTCCCCCTTTAGTGCTGGGAATTGAATCCCAGCTCTTTCTTGCACATGCCAAACATGCACACTACCCCAGAGCTGCACCTCCAGACCCCACATGTCACTTAAAGCCCTATTATTTATTTGTTGCTTATTTCTCCTCTGTGTATTTTAGTGTGATCGTTCCCTTTAATCTATTTTCAAAATTGATGGACTTTTTCTTACAGTGTACTGCTGTTAAACCTCTGCATTGAAATTCTCTCTTCTTACATTTTTCAGTTCTGGCATTTCCATTCACTGTTCCATAGTTTCTATTTTTCTTCTATGATAAAATACCTGCTCACTCATCATCTCCTTTTCTTCTTTAAATTCTTGAACACATTGTAATAGATATTTCAAAGATCTTATCTGAAAACTTCAATGTATTTGTTATCTCTGGTGTGTGTTTTATGTGACGTTTTTCTGATTCTTTGCCTAATAATGTTCTATTCTCTGTCAAACACTGTGAATTCTAAATTATTGAAATTTGGATTTTAACATCTTCCTTTAAAGAATGCTGAGGTTTGTTTGTTTGTTTTCTGCTGGGAGATAGTTAATTTTCGGGTGGAACAGCTTGACCCTAGCAATATCTGATTTCAGATTTTGCTAGGGCAGTTAGAGCAGCCAGCCCTTCCTAGAGTTAGAGAAGTCCAAGTCCTATGGTGAGGCCTTTATGGAGTCTCAGTGGAATGGATTTTCAGTAATATTTCTCCACTTTGTTGGCCAGCCATGAGAAACTCAACTCACAGTTCTGAAACTGTGAGGAGTACCTTTCACCAAGGGTCTCAGACGTTGCATTTTAAAATCCATTGATGCATTTCTGCAGAATCCAGCCTTTTCACAAGCTGCCTGTCACCAGTGATGAGCGTGATGGTTACACCCAGGCAGGACAATTCCTGGAAGGCTTGGGCTACTCTCACAGCCCGTTCCAATTTGAAAAATCCCACGTGGTTTTGCTGAGACTTAAAAGCACCCAAACTACCTTCCCTCTCTCCTGTACTCTGGGTCAGATCTGCATTGCAGCCTGGCGGTGCTCCTAGTCTGACCTGGCTTTTACCTTATCTTCTCTGACATAGCATTTCTTTGGATAAAATCCTTGCCTTATCTGAAGCACTAGCCTGTAGATCTAGCTACTTGAAATTGTGAGCAGGAGGATATGAATTCTCTTTATAGAAACAAGGATCAAAATTAGGAACCAAGCTCAGAGGATACATATTTTGAATAGCATATACATTCTAGCATATGTTTCAGGAATTTTCTTATGACAAAATGAAATCGAATTTTAGGGTGAGACATACAATGCAGTGAGAATCAGACATTGGTCTTATCAGAACTTAATTGTTGGGTTGGGCTTAATAACCTAACCACCTGGATTTTGTTCATCCAGGATGATGCTTCCAAAGTCAATAGGTTGAATGCTCTTGGCAATGAATGATTTTAATTCCCCAAAGAGATAAAAAATCAATGCTTCTGTGTCCCTTTTACATTCAAGTAATAGGGTAAGCTGAACCGATCGACCTACCAAACCCATTCAGCTTGCTCCACTTTAGTCCGTCATGATTCTGTCTTATCAAAATTCATCTGTACTGCCAGAGTTGGCCACACCTGGGTTAGCTTCACATTCTCAGCTTTCTTCTCCTTTGGTTTTCTCCTTTCCCTTTGCTTTTCCCTTTCTTCACTGACACCCATGCCCTAGATCATTCCAGCTTAAAGAGACTTTTATTTTGGACGAGATTTGCCCATTTGGTAAAATTAAACGGTTCAATTGGCAGATCAGAAAGCATGGCTAAGGATAATCGAATGCCAAGTCCATTGCCTGTGACTGATGAGGTTAATTTTCACTTGGCATTTGTCTCAGGTGCTGCTTGTTTAGACAGCAAGCACACTGGGTGGAAAGTTTATGCTCCTTAAATTTTCTCAATTTCATCAGCAGTCATTGATACAAGGTACCAATCCATTGTAGCTAACTCCAAGGTCATGCACTTTACCCATAAGACTTTGTTATTACTTCCAGACCATTCAAGGAATTATGCATCCGAAAGTAGAGTTCTGTGGCTATAGGTGATGAGTTAACATATGCTTTTCCCCCTAACAATCATCATAGCTAAGTTTTAGTATAATGTATGTTGATAGGTCACTAATCACTGTACCCCAAAAGGGGGAAAAGACAATTCTTCCCATAGCATATTTGCCACCTGGAATTTATTTAGACAAACATCAAAATAAATGCTCAATCCCACAACTCAACTGCCCACTCCCTCCTGTGTTCTGGAGAGAATTATCAGCAGCATTTGCTGAGAGGACAGGTGGTTAGCTAGGGCGCTGCGGGAGGCTGAATCTGCCCTTTGCTCGGTTCATGTAATCAGAGAGCAGAATGTTCTTAACCTTTTATGGGTGGATGAACAACAAATTAGGAATTTCTAATTGGCTTCTCTCCAAGGACCCTTTCCCAGCAAAGTAGCAAAGGTACTAGCAGAGAAGTGTTGTTCATCCAGGCTGATGTTAACTTTTTGTGAAATTAAGAGACCTTTATTTGAAAACAGCATCAATAGCTGGAGGCATAGAATCTAAGAACCGTACTCCAGGCTGTAATAATTGCCGGCTGCCCTGGGAAATGGTTTCAAGGCCGGAGCAGTGGCAGCTCCTTGCAAGCACAGCCTCTAATTATTGAAAAACCTGTGTAGAGTCTCCATGTTAATCAGTCTCTCAGAGACTTCGGCTTTATGTGGTTAGTGCAGATTTATGGCATTTTTCCTTTCCTGTTATTAAAACTGATATTTCACAAGGAAGAAACTATCTCCAGACAACTGTTAAAATGCAAAGTTTCAGTCATGAAAGAAAACTACAAGATGATTCTGAGAATATTCCATAGAGAATTCCAAACAAGGATAAGAAACAACACATCAAAGACAGGGGGGAAAATTCAAAAATAGAAAGGCATGACTCTAAAATATTAACAATAAGACTCAACAGTTGGCCCATAGAATCAAGAGGTTAGAGTGTAATTAATTTAAGTGCTTGTTACAATTATGGAAATAAACACTTCCTGCATAAATGCAAACTGAATTATACATAATTATGAAAGCACTAAACTAATTGGAACATTTGGATTAACATAGTAGAAGCCAAATTGCCTTTTTAAGCCAATAATACGGGGCTTTGCATGTTTCTTGCACGTACACAGCAAATATTAATTAATAATGGAAAAGAGAATGTTCGGAAACACATATTTCTATGAAGTTTGCATTTTATTTCTCTTATAGAGTGTGCATGTATATTATGAATTAAATGACTGTAAAGTATTACGGAAGACATAGCAGTAATGCCAATTTTAACTGATGTACAAAGGCTGCAGGAGCAGAGATTCAGGTTCCAAGGCGCAGGTCTCTGTTCCACTTCCAAACCTGCCATGATCTCAATGGTCCAGGCTTCACGGGACGATGGGAATGGATGGCAGGAATTGGCAATCTGAGAAAAGCAAAAGGAAAATTATATTCATTTGCAATAAAGAAGATTGAGTATGACGTTCTACTTTGCCAAGTCCAAATTTCAAGTCTAAACTGTCTGGACCTCCCCGACATTTTTAAACGTTGCTAATGTACTTTCTTCTCTCCCAGATATACCACATCGTTGTGCTGCATTAAGTCTGTGGGAATCTTGATAATTCTTGCTCTATGAAGACATGCCTCTCCTTAAAAAGAAGACAAAAATATTTTCTACTTTTACTGTAACTCGAAATTAACATTCCTACAGAGAAGCTGATGCTGACCATAGCGTGGCCTTAGAAAAACAATCTGATAAAGCTATACAGTATTAGAGTTGAAATGATTAATAATATCCTTTTTAATTCTCCCAATGTTAACATCTTGTTAACCCAAGTAAATCAATAATTGCATGGAACGAGTTTCCCAGACATTCCTGTTATGTTAAATAAGGGATTATGTTGACAGTACTGATCCTAATTTGACTGGCTTCTTTGACTCTACTTGTTAATATGTCATCTCATTGTCTTGCCAAAATCTCAACTCATGGTTTCTGAATGATCAGGGAATGTCTTTAATGTGTTATTGTTGGAGACTGAACCCATGGCATGCCAAGCATAAGCTTTACACCTGAGTTACATCCTCAGTCTGCCACTTTTCTGTATAGGCTGCCTGCATATGGCATTTTCCTTTTGTACTCTTAAAACGGATATTTGTATTTATTTATTTGATCTAATCAGTTATACATGACAGCAGAATGCTCTTCGATTCATTGTACACAAATGCAGCACAACTTTTCATTTCTCTGGTTGTACGCGATGTAGCGTTGCACCATGTGTGCAGTCATTCATGTACCTAGGGTAATGATGTTCATCTCATTCCACCATTTTTCCTGCCCCCATGCCTCCTCCACCCACCTCCCTCCCCTTTGGCCAATCAAATTTCCTCCATTCTTCCTGTGCTCCCCTCCCCATCATGGATCAGCATCCATTTATCGGAGAGAACATTTAGCCCTTGGTTTTTTAGGATTGGCTTACTTCACTCAGCATGATATTCTCCAACTCCATCCACTTACCTGCAAAGGCCATAATTTTATTCTCCTTCATTGCTGAGTAATATTCCATTGTGTATATATGCCACAGTTTCTTTATCCATTCATCTATTGAAGAACATCTAAGTTGCTTCCACTGTGGTAACTCTTAGCTTAAGAAACTCCATTTTGTCTGGGCTGTCAGCCACCTTAACTTTAGCCCAGTCAGCCACTTTAACTTTAGCTCAAACATCAACATACTTTATTTTTGCAAAGAGTCATGGTCATCTTGACCTATGTTTTAGTTAATAAACAACTCCAGGATGCTTGCCAAACCCAGGATGCTTACTAAACAGTGTTACAATCTATTTCCCAAATGTAGGGTGGGTGTAGGGTGGGCATAGGTGGCCTTAGCTAACTGCAATTTCTGCTTCTGTATTGTTGGCTTGCTTGCATTGGCTAAAAAGAGAAAACGTCATAGCACCTGACTTGCAGTTTTCTTTTGCTATATAATCTGTAAGTTAAACCAAGTCGGGGGCTGCAACTTTGAATTGGCTCTAATTGGCTTTGCACTCCCGCTGGCTGAAAAATAAACCTTTAATGAATGAATCCATGAGTTTGTTGTTTCTCGCTGATTGGGTATAACACCACAGTTTGGCTATTGTGAATTGTGCTGCTATAAACATTGAAGTGGCTGCATCACTGTTGTATGGGGTTTTTACGTCCTTTGGGTGTAGACTGAGGAGTGGGACAGCTGGGTCAAATGGTGGTTCCATTCCAAGTTTTCTAAGGAATCTCCATACTGCTTTCCAGATTGGCTGCACCAATTTGCACTTCCACCAGCAA
>CM053408.1:19237198-19263174 GCA_028644305.1 Xerus rutilus | reverse complement strand
ACCCAAAGGACGTAAAAACCCCATACAACAGTGATGCAGCCACTTCAATGTTTATAGCAGCACAATTCACAATAGCCAAACTGTGGGAGCAACCTAAATGTTCTTCAATAGATGAATGGATGAAGAAACTGTGGCATATATACACAATGGAATATTACTCAGCAATGAAAGAGAATAAAATTATGGCCTTTGCAGGTAAGTGGATGGAGTTGGAGAATATCATGCTGAGTGAAGTAAGCCAGTCCCAAAAAACCAAGGGCCTTGTGTTCTCTCTGATAAGTGGATGCTGATCCACGATGGGGAGGGGGGAACAGGAAGAATGGAGGAAATTTGATTGGCCAAAGGGGAGGAAAGTGGGTGGAGGAGGCATGGGGGCAGGAAAAATGGTGGAATGAGATGAACATCATTACCCTAGGTACATGAATGACTGCACACATGGTGCAACGCTACATCGCGTACAACCTGAGAAATGAAAAGTTGTGCTGCGTGTGTGCACAACGAATCAAAATGCATTGTTGTCACATGTACCTAATTAGAATAAATAAATTAATTCATATAAAAAAGGAGAATCAATAAATGGTATGGATTCAAACTAAAAACTTCTTCTCAGCAAAAGAAACAATGAGGTGAAGAGAGAGCCTACGTTTTGGTAGCAAATTTTTGCCACACACACATCTGATAGAGCACTAATCACCAAGATGTATAAAGCACTCAAAAATCTTAACACCAAAAAGACAAACAACCCAATCAATAAATGTGTTAAGGAGCTGTACAGACCCTTCTCAGAAGAAGATATACAATCAATCAACAAATATATGAAAACTGATATTTTAATATCAGCTGGGGCAGCTCTGGGTGGGTAATATATGAAACAACTTTTTGAGTAATTAAATATTTTATGATAGTCACCTGAGTCTCTGGAATATTACATAACTTGCCCAAAGTCACACATCTAGTGAAATTGGAACCTTGTCTGTGTGAAGCCAGAACTAGTGCAATTGTTATTACCAAGCATCCACAAGGTTAGCAAATGCATCAGGAAGTCTGTTCCACCATGAAGCTAACAACTTTGTGCAACTGGAGTAAGTATGATCTGCTGATTAAGGTAGTTGGTAGACATAGTATAGGCTTGAGCCTAACCAGGTAACAAAGAGCTGGAGCAGACAAGAGTATCTAGAAGGCTTTCTTGCCTCTGTCAATATGTAAAAGGAACCAGTTGGAGCTGGTCTAGGCCCTCAGGCCTTAAGAAGTAAGAAGAGAAAAGGTACCAGAGCTTGCTTTTGTATTGTACCTTTTTACCAAAGAGAAATTTGAGACTGCAAGAAGTTTAATAAGTGACTAGCCCACGGTTGCCATCTGCACCTAGTGCTGACTAGTTTCCATGCTGCTTTTGGTAGACAGTTCTTGACAACTTATCTGGACACAGAGACCCTGGACACAGAGACCCATACCTCTAAATTCAGTCATGCATGACAGTGACAAATGTAATTTCTAGCAAAAATGTAAAAGGTTATTTTCATTGGTGACAATTGTAGCTTTGTGTACTAGAGCCTCTCTGTTCTTGCTCCCAACACCAGGGGGAGACACTTGAATATGGGGATAATGGTTTGGGGAGTAACCAGACTCTGAGTACTTCCTAGACCCTCAGAGTTATGGGTCATAGATATCCTGAACAATATTTTTGTTTTGTTCTGTCTCTATTTTAAGCATATCACTTTTATGCCATGGATGATGGCATTTTATTTCTTACTGGATGCTTACAGTAAATGTCTGAGTCATTATCACTGAGTTGTATAAACATTCCAATTGTAAGCTCCCCTTTTTTCTGGAACTTTTTCTTTTGTTTATGGGATTTCTAAACTGGATTGGAGTATTGTACATTTAAGTGAAGGGAAGTTATTATCTGACACCAGAATCTTATTTATTTAAAAAAATTTGAGCTTTAAATAAAATGTTATCCTTCCTATTACCTAATCCTCCTGAACCAAACCTCTCCCCTTGATTCAACAATCACTATATGTCTGCCACCGTATACAAATTTTTTTATTTAATCCTCTCCATATTGTTCTAAAGCAATTATTAGTGTAGGCAAATCAACTGAGGTTTAGAAAATTTGAGTGTATTGCCCAAGAGTAAATAACTTAGAAGTAGCAGGGTAGAGGATGAAATGGAGCTGACAAAATCTTTACCCCATTCTAGATTCTTAACTGTCCTTCTCCTCTCCATTTCCAAATCACTCTCCATTTTATTGATTGCATTTTGAAATTTACCATCACTTCCTGGGTTATCATTTTGCAATGTAGTATCTTTTTTGGGGGTAGGGGGTACCAGAGATTGAACTCAGGGGCACTCGACCACTGAGCCACATCCCCAGCCCTATTGTGTATTTTATTTAGAGACAGGGTCTCACTGAGGTGCTTAGTGCCTCACTTTTACTGAGGCTGACTTTGAACTCAGAAATCCTCCTGTCTCAGCCTCCTGAGCTATTGAGATTACAGGTGTGCACCACAGCACCCAGTGCAATG
Source organism: Xerus rutilus (assembly GCA_028644305.1). Classification (NCBI taxonomy): domain Eukaryota; kingdom Metazoa; phylum Chordata; class Mammalia; order Rodentia; family Sciuridae; genus Xerus; species Xerus rutilus. The sequence goes on along the minus strand of CM053408.1, from coordinate 19,260,649 downwards.
TAATATCTTAGCAAAATAACTAATTATAATTTGTAGTCCTGATGGTTAATTTTGTCAGCTTGCTTGGATTGAGGAATGCTTACAGACACGGTTAGGCAGTCTGAGAAGGTGTTTCCAGAAAAGCTCAGGGTGGGAGAAGCAGCCAAATGAGTGGGGAAGACCTTCCTTGAACATGGGCAGCACCATCCCATCAGCTGGGGCCAGATGGAATGAGAAAACAGAGGGGGAAACTCACGAGCACATGCTAGATTCTTCACCCTTTGAACACAAACTTACATCAGTAGCTCCTGAAGGAGGATTTTAGTCCCTCAGCCTCAAACTGAGGCTGACTCATTGGCTTCTCTCTGGTTCAAAAGCTTCCCACCTCTTTCACTGAGCAGCTACTGGTTTCCCTGGCTCTTAATCCTGCAGACTGTGGGACTGTTTGGTGTTGGATTGTGTACACTCATCTAATAATTCACCTCCTACAATTCTATATTCTTTGGTTCTGTTCCTCTGGAGAACCCGACTGATACAATACAGATTGTATTGTATCCCCTCACAGATCCAGGAGTTCATCAGTGGATTCTTTGAGTGGTCTTCTGAGCCCACCCATTTCTTCTTCACCTATATTTTGAAGTTATATAGAATGCTTAGAGCTAGAATTTACTAAATAGCCAATATCTATCCATGGTTATGAGGAGATAATCAATGGACAATCTTTCCAATTTAACGGAAGGTTTATTTAAGTATTTTTTCCCCAGAGAATTTTAGAAAATCAGAAAAGAGTTAAAAATCAATAATAGGGGCTGGGGATGTGGCTCAGTGGTAGAGTGCTTGCCTCTCATGTGTGAGGCACTGGGTTCAATCACATAAAAATAAAGGTATTGTGTCCATCTACAACTAAAAAATAGTTTAAAAAATCAATAATAGGATTCATCAGTAATAGGATAAATACATGCATAAATAGTCATTTTGTCTTAATCATATGAAAAGTGATAGCTCTAAGTTAACATAATATCTAGGGATTAAAGACACTCTATTTCTATTTTGAGCAAAGAACCAAGATAGTAACAGATGTCTGCACCAACACTGGGGATCCTTGGTGAGTAGCTCTAAGGGAGGGCTTCTGTGTCCACATAAAAAACAAAAACAACTTACGGTAAAACAGTAAGATGCATATATAAGTAAATATCATCCAGGGTTGAGAAGTACTGCTAGTCTGTGTACCAAATCCCAAAAGATACCATTTGCCTTTAAATATATTTGTTAAGCAAAAGTGCCCCTTGATTGAAGAGAGTTCAACCATCACTCATACTGGGTGAAAGGGAGTAGCTCAAGGCTCTTTGTAACAAAATAACTATCTCATCTTTTTTTGCATCTCTGTCCTTTCCTGTGTTGGTAGGAATCCAGGCCTGGGGAGAGGAAGAACCCAGCCACTGAGAGCCGGCGTTCACAGTGTACCCAATGAAGCCAGACGTTTACAAGAAAATGTTCATGGTTCTCTCCCAGGAGGGGCCAAAAGAAAGATGGCCATCTGGGTCTGGTCAGTCAGGTAGCAAACCTAGTTCCCAGAGCCCCTCAACTTCCTACAACCACACGTACTTTTGCTCCTAGGCCCTGGACTTAAGTTTGTCACTCTGTCTAGAAGAGCAGAATCAAAAGGATTTCATCTTCTTTGAGTTGAGGATGCTGTCACTGGGTGTCATCTAGGAGGGGGTAGAGATTGAAAATTGCTCTTTCTATTTTTTGGAGATGTTATTAGTTTCATAAAATTAGTGTTTCAGAAGATGCATACACTACCATAGCTCCCCACCCTCCTGACCTGTAACTGCTGTCATTAAAACTACATTTACAAATTTGGTCCAAAATGTGGGAACTATATCAGGAAGCCAGAGTTGATCTGTGTCTTCACTTGTTCCCCAACTGATGAAGTAGCAAAATTGTAAGATTTCTGAGTAACCTTTGAATATGTTTCAGGCAGAGACAGATCGAATATGTTCACCAAGGAAGAGGTAGCAGCACAAGAATATTTCCATATCTCCATTGTCAGTACTGCTACCAGTTTACTTAAGGACCTCATGCGAAGTTGAAAGACAATGGGTCATTTCAGATTTTTGGCCACTTAATTGTAATGTAAATACATGGAGCATGGACACTTTTAAAAGTGTTATGAAATCAGTAGGAAGATGATGCTAAGTATGAATTGAGAATCATTAAATCCTAGGTTCCGTGGCTGGAAATGGCCACCAAGATAAGTAAGTCAATGTCTCTTATAGATGGGAGAGTTGGCCACAGTGAGGTTAAATTATACATTCCAGACTTCAGAATGGTCAATTTATTAGCTTAATTTTCTCAGTTTAATATTTTCCATTTGGTTTAGAACCAGTTCAATATTTCCAGCTGAAAGGGATATTTTCAATGTAGTAGAAGTATCTAGAAAATCTTCTCCTAGGGTAGTAGAAGCATATAGAATACAACATATTTCCTTTCTGAGGTATTTTTGGGGGAATAGGAGGAGCATATAAAATAAAACACATTTACTTTCCAAGGTGTTTATACAGCAGTTGGCAGTCCATATGATCTTCAGGAAGCCATTTAGCCTCCCCTAACCTCATTTTCTCCATCTATGACTGAGTTGAACTAGTTTTCTATAGTACCTTAATAGGCCACCAGAATCTGAGGCCATGGTACTTGGATGCTAAGACTTTTATTTTTGGTACTGGGCATTGTTGAACTAGGGGTGCTTAACCTCTGAGCTACATCTCCAGCCCTTTGTTTGTTGTTTTTTGGGGTACTCCACCACTGAGCCACATCCTCAGCCCTATTTTGTATTTTATTTAGAGACAGGGTCTCATTGAGTTGTTTAGGGACTTGCTTTTGCTGAGGCTGGCTTTGAACTCGTGATCCTCCTGTCTCAGCCTCCCAAGCCGCTGGACTAACAGGCGTGTGCCACCGTGCCTGGCTTCCAGCCCTTTGTTTTTATCTGTGTGGTTTTTTATTTGTTTGTTTGTTTTTGACACAGGGTCACTCTAAGTTGCTAAGGCTGACCTCAAACTTCTGATCCTCCTGCCTCAGTGTCCTGAGTCCGTGGGATTAGAGGTGCAGGCCACCACACCCAGCTGCTAAAGCCATTTTTAATTCATCAGAAAACAGCAGAGATGACAATATTTGATACAGAATACAAACATTGGAGGACATAAATACTGAAGCTGAATGAACCTGATCCTTCAAAGACCTTTCTTTTCTCTTAATTCCTGAAGCATTTTTGCTTCCCTGACCCATGAGGCATTTATCTTCTGCACATTTACAAGTGCATACATTACATGTTTTCACAATATGGATTAATTTTAAGTCCCTGCAGGGCAGGAATTTTGACTGATAGTGCTTGAAATTTTTTTGTGCCATTACAAAGTTAGATGCCTCATTACTACTTTCTTAGTCAATGAGAACATACATAGGAAATTACGGACTATCTGGCAAGAACAATTTGCTATGATGCACTCATGTTCCCATTGGTATGAGAGGAAGCTCTTCAGGTGACATGAAATTGAGTAAGACATGTACCTAAACACAGAACCAAATCTGCAGAATGGTTAAACCGTCTGAAGCCCTCTTAATTTTCACAAAAGGAAATATACTTAGCTTTATTATTTTTGATATTCACTTTATGTTTAGTGAAAATTCACAACATATATTCAAGTAAAAGAAATTTTAACCTAACAGTGGAGAATTTCCTCATCAGCCTTCCCTTTCATCTCTCAAAGGGCGTGGAGAAAGAGCAGGGTGGGAAGAGATTGGGTGAGATTCAGACAAGGCTGTATAACAACCTCAAAATTTCCATCCTAAAATGAAAGCCATAATTCTTTTTCAGGGGATGCTTGTGAAAAAATTAAATGGGACTGTCCAGAGTATCTAGGATTGTACCTGATCCTTTATAAACATTACTTACACCACCTATGCTTTGCCAACCAAAACTGAGAAGAAAACTTCACGACTTATGCATTGTTGCCTAGCAAATTACTTTTACTCTTAACCATACTTGCAACAAATCCTACTTGTCTGCAAAGTCCCTGATAAAATAAAATTTATCCTTCACAATTAGAAAGTCAATGACATACGCATTGATAACACGCACTCTTACCACTGTTCTCCCAGTAAATTGAGAAAACTGCCATTTTTATGTGCACCTGTGCAACATAGTTAAATATGTAAGTATACATAAATCATATAGTCATTTGGAATGCAACTTTGTCAAAGGCAATGACAACAGACCTTACATATTATAGTGGTCTCAAAACATGACATCACCCAGTGACATCATAGCTATCTGAGTTTGCATAAATACAATGCATGATGTTTGTGCAATTACAAAATCACCTCGCAATGCGTTTCTCAGAACTTATTCCTATTTTTAAGCTAGGCATGACTGTATATAAGAATACCATGCAAGTACTGTTGTGGTTGGATTTTGTTAGTGTCTTTCATTCACCTGTGACTCATTCCTTGAACATTTCACATTCTAAGCATTTTTCCTACCCAGTCCTCATGTCTCCTCCATTCATTTGTCTTTGTGTTTGCATGGTCTGGTAATTTGGATATTTTTATTTGAGATTATTTGGCCTGTGTCAGGTATTCTCTAAGATCCCCAGGGTCTTGTATCTTGTTTTTAACTTCTTTTTTTTCCTTGCTCTCTTTTTATCAGATGTCATCCATTGTGCCTCGGTATTTTACCCTTGGGTGTTTCAATTATGCATGAATGAGATCTGCCTCACAGTCACATGGTTCCATTTTCAGTCTAAATAACTCCACATGAGAATGAAAGTCTCTGCATTTAACTTGAGGGACTCGCAGCTGGTCGCAGGTTTCATCTAGGCTCATGCTGGTTCTCTCCTATGAGTGGTTTTGGGTGTGTTTAAATCATCTCTCCTCTGCATTTACTCTGCTCTGGTTTAAACCAAATTTTTCACATCCAGTTCTTTTCAGTCTTCATGCCAATATTCCAGCTAAATCTTTATTTCCATGTTTGCAGATTTGCTATGAGTGGTTGTCTTTGAGTTTCCTCTCAAGTGAAAACCAGTTAATTTAGCAGCAGGTTCTCTAAAAGTCTTAAATCAATGCACAGTGTTTCAGTAGAGCCCATAAATCACTATTCCTCTGTGAAACCTCATAGTTTAAATCAGTCGGAATTTCTCAGGATTCAAACTTACCACGTAAATCATCTTTGCTAGTGCTAAAAGATGTGCATGCCCAAGGCAGATACAGAGAAGGGCAAAGAGGATGATGCTCTGGGTTGGTTTCCTTTTGTGAAACATCAATCTGGCCGTGAATATGAGCCCTCAGTTCTCCCAGATTGGCCACCTGGAACTGAACAGCCTTCCTTACTTATACCATTGCCCTTCTGCAAATATGTGTTTCCAATAGTTAGCACAATGCTTGGCCCATAAAGGAAATTTAAAATAAATTAATTAAGAAATAAATGTAGGAATCGTGAATTGCAAAGAGATTCACTGTGACAAGGATCATTATGTCATACATTGTAACTCAACAATGTAAATTAGGGAAGTAAATCTGAAGTAATCAATAAGTAAAAAAATGGACCTATAAAATTTGAATTAGAACAAGTCCAGCTGTCTTTTCTTGAGCAATATTCTTGCAAGTAATCCTTCAAAGCATATGAACAAAATGATTTTAAGTTATGTCTATGCCATCTTTATATTAGAAGACTTCACCATTATTGATACAATTGAAATACAGGAATACAAAATGTAGTTGTGCATCACTTAAGGATGAGGACATGGTCTCAGGGATGCTTAGACAATTTTATTGATGTGCAAACATCAGAGTGTGCTCACAAATGAAGACAGCTGTGATGTCACTGGACAATATAACCTATGTGACCACCATGGTATATGCATTATTATGTGGAATGTGACTATAACTCATTGCTCAACTGATTAAGGAATATTAAGCCATTCAGAGCCTTATTCAGGTTTTTTCAGTCCAGTTAATGGCTTAATTCTCCTTACTCTATAGACCCCTAGACACTGGCCCACATAGTGTGAGGAATCCTGATGGCCAATCTATAGAGCTTCATCTGGATTTTCCCACCAATATAGTTTAGGTGAGAATCAAGCTCTAAGGTCAAGCAATATCAACAGTTCCTGGAGCTGTTTTAGCTCAGTTGCATCCAAGAACATCTTAAACAACCTGTGTTCAGCCCTCCGGTAGTATCATGTAGTCATGGGTCAACAGCAGATGACACTGCATTTTCCATTATAAAGAAGCACACTCCTAAAACATCAGAGGAAGCATGACTTTAATTTGGAAGCAGTCGCATCAACCATAAACAAGAAACTTTGCATGTAGATAGGCATTTCCAGACATTAGGATTTCATAAGAAAGAAGATTTCAAAGTATTTTTAAATAAAACATGAGTAGAACCAATAGAAAGCAACAAACTTTTAGTTAAAAAATGAGACTGTTAAAATACAAACATTGTTATTATTATTACCATCATAATCACCATTATTTTGATATGAGGAATTGAACTTAGAGGCACTTTACCACTGAGCCACATCCCCAGTCATTTTTAGTTTTTATTTTGAGACAGGGTCTCACTAAGTTGCTTAGGGCCTTGCTAAATTGCTGAGGCTAGCCTCTATCTTGTGATCCTCCTGTCTCAGCCTCTTTTTTTTTTTTTTTTGGTACTAGGGATTGAACTCAGGGGCACTCGACCACTGAGCCACATCCCCAGCCCTATTTTGTGTTTTATGTAGAGACAGGGTCTCACTGAGTTGCTTAGCGCGTCACCATTGCTGAGGCTGGCTTTGAACTCGTGATTCTCCTGTCTCAGCCTCCCTAAGTGCTGGGATTACAGGCTTGAGCCACTGCGCCCGGCTCTGTCTCAGCCTCTTGAGTTGCTGGGATTATAGGCCTGCACCACCAGACTTCGCTCGCACATTATTATTAACTACTGCCATCATGAAGCAAGAATATATTAATGCCAAAAAAAAAAAATAGGAAGGGCATAATTTCAGGAGTTCTTAAAGTTGAAGTGTCCTTATTTTTCTTTTTCTCTAGGTTGGGCCCTGTGCTTGCTTGCTTAGTCTTGGCAACAGCCTCTGGAAGCTTCCTGCCTCATCCTCGTCAGTAATAAATCTCTTGAGGAGATCTTCTAGATATTTGGATCTTCCAGATATTTTTGTTTCGTTTTGGGGAGAGCACAATGGAAAGGTTTAGATTTTTGCTGCATCTTTGAATAAGCAAATAAAACTCGACGTGTATTTCAAGTAAGCATTTGAAATTCCCTCCTTCAGTACCGAGTGACTCTTTTGCCTTGTGTAAATCCATAGACAGTAACACAAAGCAAAACCCTAGGAAACAGAAGTCTGTATGAATACCAACTCAGAACCGAGTTTTGCTTACCTACCAGGTAAACCTTTTCTCTTAAGAGGCTTCATTGTCATTCAAACTGGTCAATTATTACTCTGGAGTATACATATTCAAAGATAATGAACAGAATGTTCATCTGTGGTCTAATCAGCAGTGCTTCTAATGGGACACGGATGAGGAGCAAAGTAAATACAAATCAACAAACAGATGACTTGAGAGAGAACAACACCATCCCTCCTGGGAATGTTGCTTTTAAAAAAAAAAGCAATCTGCTCCAAGACTGTATAAGAGGTATGATTATTAGTTAAATCATCTTAATGAAATATACAGACCTATGTGCTCTTAGATAGATAATTCATGTGCAATTTTATTATCTCTCAAGGTTTAATTAAATATTTGCCTTTTGGCTAATCAACAGCAATTAATAAGAGATGCTTATATTCATACAACTTATAAGAAATGTTGTCATGGCCTCTACTGGAAATTTAGGGGTCTTCTGTATGAAAGCAGTGGTAACCAATGACGTGCTAAAGGGTCTGCCTGGCCAGAATGGAGAGGGAAATAGAACCCATAGGATGTTTGAATGTGTATGTATATGTGATAATTGTAATTCGTAAAATGAAATCTGTATTTTGGTTCTCATCCCTGGTTTGGTTGCTGTTCTTCCTGATTACTGACCCAGAGTTCCTAAAACTCATAATTTCCCAGATGATGGGGGATGGTAGAAGGATATTTTGTTCCAATATTTGAACTTTGACCCTGGTTCCTGATACAGAACTTCCTAAAACTTCCTGAGAGATAAGAATGTGATTGGTTTGAATGAGAACACTCTTGGTGGGCTCCTGGATAAGAGCTGGTCACCAGGAAAGCCAAACCATGGTTAGAAGTTTGGAACTTTCATTTGTACGCCTGCTCCCATCCTCAGGGAAGGGGCAAGGCCTGGAGATTGAATTAATAACTGCTTATGGCTATGTAATGAAGCCTCCATAAAAATCTCTGAGGTAGAGGGTTTTGAGCATTTCCTTTTGGGCTGCTAAGTACTTGGAGGTGCCTGTAGGATGGTACACCCAGGCAGAGCAGGGAAGCTCTGTGCCCTTCCCACATATCTTTCCATATGCTTTTCTTACATATGGCTGCTCATCTGTATCCTTTGTAATATCCTTTATAATAAACTCATAAACGTTAAGTCAACCATTTCCCTGAGTTCTGGGAGTCACACTAGCAAAAGGTCAAACCAGAGAGGTCATTATGGGAACCCCAACTTACAGCTGATTGATAAGAAGCTCCAGAAGCTCAGACATGGGACTGGAATCTGAAGTGTGTATATTTGTGTGTGTGTGTGTGTGTGTGTGTTGGGGGGAGTCTTGTGGGACTGAGCCCTTCATCTGTGAGATCTGACTCCAGCCCTAGGTAGATAATGTTAGAATGGAATTGAACTCCAGGACACCCAGGTGGTATTCGCTAGACAGTTGCTTTTGATATAATCTCCTCCATATGCATTTTAGTGACCACAGTGTCATGATGGAAGTATTATAGAAGAAAACAACTTGGTTTTTTCCCCTGTACTGTTTATTATATATGTCTTCTACCAACTGGATGAGATTAATCTGCCTTATTCAAAGTCTATTAATTCAAATGTTAATTTCATCTAAAAAAAAAATACCTTCACAGCAACAAATATCTTGAGTTTGACCAAATATCTGGGTAACCTGGTCCAGCCAAATTGACACAAAATTAATCATCACAAACTGAGACAGAAAAAAATTTTTAAATGAGAATATTTATTTTAAAATCAAGGACTTGAAACAGATGACTATTCTACCAAGGTAGATATAATAAATACTTAATAAATAAATTCTCTTCTTTTAAGTATGACACTTCTCTGCATAGAACTCAGAGAAGAAATTTGGATTGACAGGAAAGAGTAATAATGGGCAACTGATCTGGAGTCATCTGTGTCATAAGAATGTCATCATGTATTTTATGTATGGACATGCACTCATGGCAGCCAGAACATGCACAGTTGTCACCTGGTAAAGCATAAAACTGCAAGGCAAGAGAGAGGACGCTTATTAAAAACATAAAGAACCAAGAGTGTCATTTGTTTCATAACTTGTCATATAATAAATGATGACTTTCTGATCCTCAACTAGGTGCCATTTCATGCAAGAAAGATGACTACTTTTAAAGCCTTGGTCTCTCAGGAGAATAAAAAGTCAAGGGAGGAGGAGAATCATGAAGGACAATGAATGACATTTATACCTTGTTCATTTGGACACAGGTAAACCCTTTGGGCATACAACAAGAAACTTTGACTAACCCTCTGGCAGAAATTCAGTTTTGTTTTATTTTAAACCATCTGATGCTTCATTAAAAATGACTTGGAGCAAGAAATTCTTAAATTACAGTCCACAATAAACAAAGGTTTTGGGGAAGAGGGAAAAGCCTGGCCTCCATAAAAATTTAGTCAGAGCATCTCTGATTTGAACATCAAGTTTATCAGAATTCATTTGAAGAAGTAATTCTAGTGCTAAAGAAAACTTAAAGGTCACTGTTGATGCTGTTTCTTCATTCAGAGGCACTAAAATTATTTGTATATTTATAAAATGGACAGAGAAGTGATGTGGAGGCTGAGCTCTGGTATCCAACTCCCATCGATCCTCTGCTGTGGGCAGATCGGTTTGTAAAAAGGCACTCAATTCTTTTGCTTGGTAACAGCTCACCAAGCTGACACAAGATTTGGCCAGATAAAGGTGCCTTTTCCACCAGGGAGTGTAGCTCCAGCTGAGGTACAAGGCAGACAAGTGGGAATGAGCAGGCTTTCAGACCCCGTTTCACACCCCTTTCACTTGGGAGCCTTTATATGAGATCTGAAACACACAGGGGATCTTCGATCTTGAGCTGATATAACACAGGGATCTGAATAATGTACTTAATACGACCATGTCTACATGATAAATTAAATCTGGTAGCTTTCTTTCCTTCTGCTAATTTGTAACACTATCCTAATAAGTTGAGTTATAAAGCTTTCTGACAAAGAGAATATCAACTCATACAGAAACATGTAAGTAGACTGGGAAAAAAAACCTATTCTCAACTCCTATAGTGTGCTTGCCTTTCTTAAAACCCACACCTAAAACAGCCAGGAAGGAAACACATGGATGCTCTTTAAGATATGGGAGATGAGTCATCCAAAGATTCACCTGTGCAGGAAGAATGAACTGATGTTTTAAATATTTCTCCTTATGGCCATTTTGGGGGATCTCTTCCTCCTCCTCAGCCCCATGTCTATCCCTCTCAGGATTAGAAAGTTCCTTTTTGACCTTGCTGGCAGGAGAAACAAATGGAGTAGGAAATGACTGATAACCTGGGGTGGAGGTTGAGTCCCAAGAGCAGCACTGACTTGGAAGAATAGGAAGAAGGGGTTTTAAAGATCTAGGGACTGGAACCATGTGGGATGGAGAGTGTGGGACTAGAAAAAAACAGTCCAGAGAAGATGGGCTCCGGGATAGTCACAGGAAGTTCTCTAACATACCAGGAGTGAGAGATCAGGAGCCTGAAAAAGGCCGTGGGATAAGTTAACAAACTAAGGAAAACACTCTTGAGGTCTCTTTGTCCTTGAGCATTTGTATATATTGGTGTGGATTGAGTGACAGCACATCAGAAAGAAACTGATTATTTCTGAGGAATGTGTGTGTGTGTGTGTGTGTTTGTGTTTGTGTGCGTGTGTGTGTGTGTGTGTGTGAGAAAGAGAGAGAGAGAGAGGAGAGGGAAAGAGAGAACACTGATAGATTTCTCTCTCTCTTTCTCTCTCCCATCCTCACCCACTCCCTTTCTCTTTAACTTATCCCCACTGCCTTTTCTAGGCTTGTGCTCTCTCACTCCTGGTATCATATATTTAATAGATGTGCACCCATAAATGGGAAAGAATAGATCACCCTTTCTCCCTCCCTTCTCCTCCATTTAAAGACTCTTACCTAAAGACAGGAAGGCAAATCAAATCATGTAAAGAAACAACTCACCAGGAAGACCATTGCTATTTTCAGTTCCAACTAGAGGGGGACAGTGTCTCGGTTTCAGATAATAAAGCCTCAGCACATTCTGGGAGAGGCTGGCAAATCGATCTTTATAGTCCAGAGAAATAGTTCCACCAGGTCCAGACTTACTTGAGTTGTGTGAGGTTTTAGAACATGAAGAAAACTTTGTACTAGGTAAATGTGCCAGTGTTGATGTTTAGTTACATTGGAACTTTAGGGATTTTCTATATCCTTTTTTTTCTCTCCTTTCCTGATTTTTGGTCGTTTCACTGGCATTAGCAAATCCACGAGAAATAAGAGGAAATAGAAGATAGATTCAAGTCATATACCTCAAGATTGTATTCCTTCTGTCTGATTTACTTGGATTTATCTAGGAGAAAATTGGACATTTTGATTAAAAGGCAGTTTGGGGCTTGTACGTGCATGTCAATGATCTATTTCATCCATCTCCAGTGGAGATCACATACTGCCGTTCTCAATGTGGGAGAGAAACCTACCTTTGCAAGAGTTGGCTGTGCTGTGTTCTTTTGACTCTACCTTTAGTTGAATGGTCATTTCCTCTCTTTGGACCTCAGTTTTTTCCAACTATCATTTGGACTAGATGCTCTCCAGTTCACTAGAAAATTGCCCTTGTTACTAGTGAGCCACTGACAGTTACAGAAATTCATTTGTAACACAAGTCTGTACACCTATCTAGCCTCCCATGATCTTTGGTCATGCTTTACAAGGAAAACAGTTGGAAGAAAGGTGAATCTTTTGGTCATAAAACAGCCAGAAAGTTGGCTTTGCTCTCATTAATCCCTTGCTCCTTCACATGAGCCACGTTTTTAGTCAGTTGCTATTCCTATACCTTACTGTTTGGTTTTTAAGGAATGATCAGAAGTGGCCCCCTCTTCCATTATCCCTGCTAGATGTGTGAACTTTACTGTAAATAACACCCTCATCCCCACAGCACAGGACCTGGCCATCAAATCCACCTACCTCAACATCTCTAGGCTCCAGAGTATACAAATATTAACTCTTACATGACTCAAATTTTTGTTCTAATATAACTCTAACTCATACCCTAACATAACTCAAACATGTTATTTCTACCTCTCTTAATGATTTCTTATTGTTTCCATTGCTATGTGGATTATTAAACGAGAGAAACAGTTTGGGTCTGTTTTTAGTATTTTCTGGATATTACCAGAACAGCTCTCTCAAAGTTTTGAAGAACTCACTTTGACTTTATCTTCATTTCACTGACGTTATGATGTGTCTTCATATGTAACCAGTGTTCATATCCAAGTACAGAAATAAATCAAAAATACAAAAGAAACTTTCAGGGTAAATATTTAATGTAGTTAATATACATGCTCTTAAGTACCAAATATTCACTTGTTATGTAATACAAATTAGAATGATTTTGTTGAAATGTAAATCATATGCAATACAATTTAATTTTGCCCATAAAAGAATTTGTGATAGATAATTATCTTCATTCCCCACCAACAGTTTACTATCTTATAAGGCTTTGCTCTTTCATACTCAAATGTTTTGCACGCACTTAAAAAAAGTAGTTATCATAAAATTTAACACGCCTGTGCTTTCTGCTAATGATAACTATCAGTGGCTCCATTCTGGTCCTCTGGGAGTAGAGATTCCTCTTCATACCCCAAACTCTGTCCTTTTACATTGCCGCTTTTTCCCAATTCTGTTTTACTTTTTTTTTTTTTTTTTTTTAACCATGAGCCCTTTGTTTTCCTTCTATCTCTGAAGAGGTATACTGAAGTTTCTAAAGCTTTCAAACACATACCTCATACATGTGTCTTGAGAAATAGGTGCAATGTAGGAAGTTTGATATCTTTATAATGATAATTTAATGGCTGTACTACTTGATGTTAGAAAATTCCTCAAAGTAAAATAGAATGAGATTACAATGTGTGCAGTCATTAAGAATGTCTGATAGGCATGGTATGAATCATAGATTAAAATGTATTCTGACTTAAATTTAAAGCATTAGCTTAAACAATTCTCTATAGAATAAATAGTATCTTGACCTAGATTTTGATTATTATCTTTCATTCAATCCCAAGAAGACCTTCAAACTCACTTGCCTGAGGCACTGGTGAGCTTCAGGTTTTTCCGGCTCATGAAAGAAAGATAAGAATCACTCTTGAGAAGTGAGAAATCTTATAGTAAAAATCAGTGTGGCGTTATCTCTTTGTATCTTTTAACAAAATCAATCACACTTTTGTAGAATCTTAATTTATCATTATCAATTTATTTGACTCTTTAACCATAATCCATTATATTAAACTGGCTGCCATGTGTTAGTATTACCACAACTAAAGTGAAAGGGCGAGTACTGTGGTGTGAATGTTTGTGTCCCCCCAAAATTCATGTGAAACTTAACTCCACAGTGATGGTGTCAAGAGGTGGGGACTTTGTGAGGTGGGGCCTTTGGAGACAGCCATTATGAATGGAATTTATGCCTTTATAGAAGAGTCTTGAGGGATAGTTCCATCCCTTCTACCACAAGATGACACACAAGAAAATACCAGGGACAGTTTCATCCCTTCTACCACAAGATGACACAAGAAAATACCATTTATGGACCAGAAAAATAGACCCTCACCAGACACCCAATCTGCTGATGTCTTGTTCTTGGACTTCTCAACCTCCAGAACTAAGAGAAATAAATTTCTCTTGCTTATAAACCACAATTTTATGATAGTTTGTTACAGCAACCAGAACAGTCTAAAAGAATATACATTAAGTGGGCTTGAGCCATAATCCTGAAAGACACAATCCCAAATGAATGTTGAAATCTTGAAGATCAAAATCTCTTAAGTCTAAAATCCTGAAAGATCAAAATCTCAAAAGTGTAATTCTGGAAAAATAATCTTTAAAAATCTTTAGAATTTTGGCTTTTTTTTGACACCCTATGATTTTATATACACCAACATGAGCTTTCCTTGTTAAATAACCTGCACCATATGCACTCATATATATAGGTGACAAATTTGGTAGAAACAATACGGGTGATTAAACAGCAGTACCCGTACATATCTTATTCTACTATGCCTAAAATTATTTTTGAGTCAGTCAGAAACCACTGGCTTCTTTAGGCAAATGCAGCTTTAATTCAGTCAAACTTCCCGAAATTTCATCAGTTGGAAGAAATACCAGTGCAAATAAATGATGCATTTTTAAACTGAGCATGTTGTCTTTGCCACATGAATCCACCTGTGTGAATCTACTTATGGGGCAAGTAGCCAGCCACTGTGGACTACCCAGCTTCTGGTTGTGTAAGCCAATCGAATAAATTCCCTTTTTATAATTATACCTCCCGTGGTTCTGTTCCTCTAGAGAACCCTAATACAAAGAGTTTATAAGGTGAATTGCTTATGGGGCAAGTAGCCCATAAGTAGTAGATTGACATAAGTCAATGCACTTATGTGAACTTTCTACCAAATGCATCAGGATGAACAGAAAAACAAACTTTATTGGCAACACCTTAAAATTCAATTTTAGAAGGCTTGATTGCATCTAATTCAAAATCTATCATAAAAGGTTTAGGGACTCAATTGAAGTCCATTTTCTCTTCCATATCCACCAAATCTTCAAATAAGATTGTAATGGTTAATTTGAAAATGGCTGTTAACTTGATTGGATTAAGAGATGCTAAAGATTAGAGGCTTCTGGGTGTGTCACTGAGAGTGTGACTAGGAATGATTGGTATGTGGGATAGCCAACTGAATGGAGACCCTCTCTAAGTATGAGCAGCAGCATTCCATAGGTTGGAGACTTGGATGGAGTAAAAGTTGGAAGAACAAGGAAGCAGCAGCAGATGCAAGCTTGATTCTCCTTGAACTCTTGATTGCTGCTGTGATTTCCTGGGACCTCAGACTCTTACTCCTTCACTCTTCCAAGGCAGACTGCCAGTTGATTTTTCAGGGAGTTTCCAGAAGCCTTCAGTCTCAGACTGGGGTAGCATCGTTGATTCCTCTTCTTCTGAGGTCAACATCTTGGACTATGCAGCTACTGGTTCCTCCAGCTCTCCAGCCTGTAGCCGGCCACTGTGTACAACCCAGCTTCTGGTTGTGTAAGCCAATCGAATAAATTCCCTTTTTATAATTATACCTCCCGTGGTTCTGTTCCTCTAGAGAACCCTAATACAAAGAGTTTATAAAGTGAATTGCTTTTTCCACTCATTAATACATAAATGAGTTGGTAAGTTCTAGAATTTTCAGAGCTAGCAGGGGCACAAATGGTATACAGATGATAAACATCAGTGGCTCCAGTTCTGAACGTGACATCTATTCGTCAAAATGAAGCATGTGTTAGTTTTGCAGTGTTAGATTTAATGGTAAATGCAAGTCTATCTTCCTTGACAATAAAATCCCTAACTAAGAGTAGATAACTATTTCTTATGTTATAAACACCAGAGGAGCCTCTATCAGCAAGTGTCTGACTTAGGAAGACTGTGAATGTGTCAATTCTTTTCAACCCCAACAAAGGACGTTTTTTGAAAGTGAGTATGTCAATACATGAGAAAGGGAAGAAGTAGCCCACAACTGGATGATTTGGCAGGGGAGAGTCCTGGTATATTTTGATTGTGTTTGTTCTTCCTTTTTCATCTTTGAAAACTTCACTGCACTCATATTTGGAGATTGGCTGCAATCTAAAAGTTTTGCAAACATATGCTGCCATTTGAAAGTCTGGTAATTGCTTGGCTGTTGCAATTAAGCAATTTTCTGTTTTTGCAACATGAATAATAATCATGTTGTAGACTTTATCTTTCACCATTGAACATTTGTTCTTCCTAGTATAATGCAAATATTCCACATACAACTGAAAGTGCACTAATTCTACTACTCTTATATATATACACACACATATGGGAATCACTGTTTGGGGGATCTCTACTTCTATGATTTAAACCTTTAGGATTTTAATCTTTCAGGATTGTGATTTGGGCAATTTTATACTTGAGGAATTTCGATCTTTGGGTGTCCAACATTCAGGATTATGGAGTTCTGGTGCATGTCTTTTGGAATTATGATTGGCACCAAATTTAAGTGTTTCTTATTAGGTAATTTTATTTTGAAAGTGATTGTTTCTAACTACTAAATTTAAATTGCTTACTGGGCGTGGTGGCCTATAATCCCAGCAGTGCAGGAGGCTGAAGCAGGAAAATTGTGAGTTCAAAGCCAGCCTCAACAAAAACAAGGCACTGAGCAACTCAATGAGACCCTGTCTCTAAATAAAATACAAAATAGGGCTGGGGATGTGGCTCAGTGGTCGAGTGCTCCTGAGTTCAATCCCTGGTACCAAAAATAAATAAATAAAATAAATTTAAATTGCTATGTAAATAGTTAGGACTACTGACTGAAAATCTGGAGGCAAAGAGATCACACAAACCCAGTAAGGGGTGAAGGGAGACCATTAGAGCAGGTTCCTCTGGGTTGGATCAGTGGCTCAAGTGGAAACAGGGGCAGTGACGAGGGAAATGAGCAGGCCTACCTCTTGAAGGTGCTGGCCACAGAGTGGGACTTGAGTGAGCCTAGGTTTGACCCTATCTACATTACTTCCACTGTCAAAATTCCAAGCAAATACTCGGTACATAATTCATATTTGTTTTATAAATGTTGTTGAACATAATGATAATATCCTATTGGTTTAGATGTTGTCAAAGCAAAGTTCTTTATTTTTGTTCTCAAAAGAAAGTATATGTATATATATTTTTTTCTTATTATGTAGCATATTAATATCTCCCTCTTTTAATAATTTTGACCCCTTCCTGCTTTTAACTACAATCAGCATTCTAATTTTATATCACTTCTACTCCCAAATATAAATCTCTGAGTTTATTCAAATGCTTCTTTGCTATCTTCCCCCTGAATATCTAACTGACATCTGAAATTTAACCTGTCCTAACAGTACCATGGATTTTCCCTTTGTCTGTTCCACCTGAGTTTCCCATCTGCACATCTCTCAGCGTTATCCATTTCTGTAAAAGGCCTCACCATGCTTCCAGTCACTGAATCCAAATGTCTAGGATTTGGAAAATTTGGCATTCAAAAATTTTCCTGACTTCTCCTTTCTCATCACACTCCATTTCTACTTCCCTGATTTAAGCCATTCTCTCTCCTATCAAATCTCTCATGGGAGTGACATGCATTATTTTTGTCATGTTCTATTGGCTAGAAACAAGTCACAGATATAACTCATACTCCCCCTTAAGAACAAGGTATGTACACCTAGACTAATAAATGCAGTTGTCTTCTGAGAAATCTCCGAGCCCACGCTTGTCTACCTGTCATCCGTCCATCACAAGTATCCAGAGACCTTTTAAACATATCAAAAGGATCATTCTACTCTTTTGCTTCAGTTTCGCTAGTGATGTTCTAACACCCATGACATAATCCAGTTTCCTTACCATTGCCCAATGGTCTAAGTCGTTACCTCTCTACCTTCTCTTCTCCCCACCTGAATCACTACCCACAAATCAAATGTATGTTCTGACTGTTGCCCAGTGATTAAACTTCTGTGCTCTCCAGCAAATTGCTACAAACTTCACAACTTAAAACAGCACATCTATTACCTCATGGTTCCTGTGAGCTGCAAGGCTTAGCCAGTTCTTCAGGGTCTCAGCAAGGCTGCAATCAAGGGGCTCATCAGGGCTGGGTTCTCATCTGATGGCTCAACAAGAGAAGAATCCATTTTCCCAAGGATGTATTTTGGAAACATTCAGTTTCCTGTGGCAGTAGGATCAATGGAAGCTTGCTTTTCCAAAACCCACAAAATAAATTAAATTTATTTTATTTATTTCTTGTTGGTACCAGGGATTGAACTCAGGGGCACTCGACCACTGAGCCACATCCCCAGCCCTATTTTGTATTTTATTTAGAGACAGGGTCTCACTGAGTTGCTTAGATAGATATGCAAGAAGGAAGAAGAGAAACTCCAGTGAGTCTGATAGCAAGATGGACTCATATCACATAAATAATCACACAAGTGGCATGCATTACTTTTGTCATCTTCTATTGATTAGAAGTAAGTCACAAATACAATTCACACTCCAGCAGATCAAGGAGCCAACACCAAAACTGGAGCATCATGGGAGGCACCAGAGTCAATGTCCCAACTCTGCTCCATCTCTAGGGCTTAACCTGCCCTATTTCACTGACCTATGATGCTGATTCCCACACCTGTGCTGACCTTTTCATTCTGTCACTCATTTAGGTATCAGCTGAAAGTCACTTTCACACAACAGCCTTCTCTCACTATGCATCAAAACAAACATCCAAAGTGCACATCTGAGCATGTGTGCACACACATACACATCACCGGAATTAGATGCCTTGTTTTATTTTATTCATAGCCTTGAAATTGTCTTGTTTACTTATTCATTATCTGTCTCCCATTCCCCCCATGAGAGCATAATGTTCAAAAGACCTGAGTGTTTTGTTTAGCATTGTATTTTCAGCGGACAGAAGTGGCATCCAGTAGCATAACTAATGATTTTGGGTAAACTTAAAGGAATATTGTAATAAATAGTTTATAGTTTACACTTTTTATTGGAGTAATGAACAAAAGAAATATAGGATTCCCATTTGAAAAAAGTTTTAAAAATGTATCAAAACCTTGTTCTAAAAATCAGGCTGGGAATGTAACCAGCAATGTGAAAAATAAAGTTTTGGGGACATTGAGGTCTGAGTTAAAATTTGTAATTATTTATAGCTTATTATTGTAAAAGGATTATAAATAGAAAGCATAGGACTTTTAAAAGTTTTGTTTCTGTGGTGATAATTATATTTCTCAATGTAATGATTGGAGTATTTGTGTGTGTGTGTGTGTGTGTGTGTGTGTGTGTTGGTATATCATTCTGTGAGTATTGCAGACTCAAATCACAGAATTTCAACTTATTTAATAATCCCTATATCTTTTCAAGCTGGGAAAATAGAAAAATTAAGTGCCTGTAATACTCACTGAATAGCAGAGATATTGAAGTATGTTGCTCTTGAATGTTCTGTGGAGAGTCACCATTAGGCCAGAAACACCAGCTCTATATGTCTTTGCAGATTTAAAGACAAATATTTACCAGCTCACCAAGGAGTAATCAGGAAGAAAAAACTTAGTTACATTAACCAAAATGCTAAAAAGACTGGTTTACACAACAAATTGCCAATTTATGTTCAAATCTGTGTTTGATGAGGCCACAAATCCTGACCACTGATTTCAGGACATAACTTCCTTTTTCAACATAGAAAGTAAATTGTAGATCAGAAAGTCTGCTGGTGAGTGCAGAATTAGAAAAGAGTCAGCTGTCCTTAAAAGACACATCCAACCAAATGGAACAGAATAGAAGACACAGAGACAATCTCACCTATTTACTGTTATCTGATGCTTGACAAAGGTGCCAAAAATATATGTTAGAAAAGACATCCATTTTAGCAAAGGATGCTGGAAAAATTGGAGATCCATATGTAGAAGTATGAAACTAGATCCCTATCTTTCACGCTGCATAAAAGTCATATCAAAGTGAATCAAAGACTTAGGCATTAGACCAGAAACCTTGAGAACTGCTAGAAGAAAACATAGGACCAACACTCCGTAACATTGGTGCAGGTCCTGAATTCCTTAACTAGACCTCAAAAGCTCAGGAACAAAACCAATAATTAATAAGTGGGATGCCACCAAATTAAACAGCTTCTTCACAGCAAAGGAAACAACTAAGAATGTGAAAAGAGAGCCTACAGAACAGGGACAAATCTTTGCCAGCTGCTCCTCTGACTAGGGATTAATATTCAAAATATATAAAGTACTCAAAGAACTTAACACCAAAAACAAAAAGTCCAAATAACCCAATCAATAAATGGGCAAAAGAACTAAACAGACATTTCTCAAAAGAAGAAACACAAATGGCCAACACATATATTTAAAAATGTACAACATCTCTATCCATCAGGGAAATGCAAATCAAAACACTAAGATCTCATCTTGTTCCAGTCAGAATGGCAATTATCAAGAACACAAATAATAAAAGCTGGAGGGGATGTGGGGAAAAGTTACACTCATACATTGTTGGTGGGAGACTGCAAACTAATACAGCCAATCTGGAAAGCAGTATGGAAATTCTTCCAAAAACTAGGAATGGAAACACCACATGACCCAGCTGTTCCACTCGTTCATGTTTATTCACAAGAACTATAATCAGCATATTATAGCGAGATAGCCACATCAATGTTTATAGCAGCACAACTCACCAAATTATGGAATCAACGCAGATGCCTGTCCATAGTTGAACGGATTAAGAAATTGTGGTATATATACACAATAGAATTTTAGCCATAAAGAATGAAATTATGGCATTTGCTGATAAGTGGATGTAACATCATGAGAATATCATGCTAAGAGAAATAAGTCAGTCTCAGAAAAACAAGTGTCAATTGTTTTCTCTCATATGTGGAAGCCAGAGTAAAATAAAGGAAAGACAGAGGGGAGGATCAGAGATCATAAAGATATAGGGAAGATCAATAGAGAAGAAGAAGGAGATTGAGAGGGATGGAGGGACAGGAAGGAAGATGGAATTGGAATGAATTTTTTAAAATCATGGTATGTGCACATATAAAAATACCACAGGAAATTCCACCTTTAAGCAGGAAAAACCAACCAAAAAAAGATTGATGGGTGAATGGAAGATCATCAGAGGAAGAAGAATGAGGTAGGGGAAGGAGAAGAAGAGATCATGAACTGAAATAAAATGCCCTGCATGAATGATTTTGTTGGGATGAAACAAACTATTACATATAACTATAATGTTCTAATTTTCTTAAAAAATGACATGTCCACTAGATTTTGGCTATCTGTAGGTTTGTATCACTCTAGCAACTCTTAGCCCTAGCTTCTCTGGACACAGCTGGCGGACACTGAGTAGAGACTTCTTTATTGTCTGCCTTCTTCTCTTTTTAGCAGTCATAACATTGTCTCTCCTAGACAATTTATACTTTAGTGAAATTGATTATAGACTCAATTTCCAAAAATACAATGTCATGGCTTCGATGTGAGGTGTCCCCCAAAAGCTCACATGTGAGACAATGCAAGAAAGTTCAGAGAAGATATGATTGGTTTATGAGACACTTAACCCAATCAGTGAATTAATCGCCTGATGGAATTAATTAGGTAGTGACTGAAGGCACGTAAGTTGTGGCTGGAGGAGGTGGGGCCTTGGGGTGTAGTTTTGGTGTACATATTTGTGCTTGGCAAATGGAGATCTCTTTCTCTGCTTCCTCATTGTTATATAAACTGCTTCCCTCCACCATACTCTCACCATGTTGTTCTGCCTTACCTTGGGCCCCAAGGAATAGAGCCTGCTGTGTATGGATTGAGACCTCTGAAACTGTGAACCCCCAAATAAACTTTTCCTCTCTTAAAATCGTTCTGGTCAGGTCCTTTAGTCATGGCAGCAAACAAGCTGACTAAAACATACAACTAGGTCTTCATAACTAAATGTCCTCAGAAGCAACACTTACAAAACATTTTATATAATAGGCTATTTTTATGGATGCTGTGTCTTGCTTTTAATAGTTGACTTTTTCTTTTCTTTTTTTATAATTAACTTTTTAAAATTTTGTTTTACTTTCACAGCCCAGTTTCATTTAAAAGCCTCTTCCTCTCCCTGTCAGTACATCCTCTTCAGCACCTGTAGCTTCTATGAGCTGACTATATGCTCTGCTTTTTACTTTATTAAATAATCATCTCCTCAGCTAGATTTGGTGACACTAATAGGGGAAAAAAATGAAAAATATTTTCATTATAAATCTCATCAATATTTTAGAAGGATAAGCCATTGGAAAACATCCACAGTTTTCTATCGCAATTTTCAACTTCTTCTCTCTGGAACAGAAAGTGATGAAGGAGACAATGGAAACACTGAAATAAATATATTGAATGTCAGGTTTCTTGAAAATATTTTATTCTCCCTTCATTGTGTTGTTGGAGCAGTGAAACGTGACACAGAGGTACTCTTTTGGAATCTCCATGTTTAATGACTTGCACAATGAACTCTCTACTGAGAGTGCTAACAGTGGTAGTTTCTTAAATCTTCAACAGCCCCACTGTCTCTATTTCAACTCTCAGTCTGAATTTTTTAAAAAGGAGATATGATTTGGAGAACTTTTGAGACTTATTATGTGTTTCAAGTGAGACATTAATTTTTTTTTTCCATTAGAAAATCAGTAGAAATCATTAATGGAGCAAAATTCTGTTTACCAAAAATATGCCTTCAATCTATGAAGTAAATAAAATCCACCTTATTTGTGGTAAGCTCTGATTCGGTTAAAATTGCCTAGTCAGAATTGCGTGTCCCTTTTTTTCCATAAAACTTTCCACCATCTCAAAAGCAGTTTCCAGATGAACTAAAAAGTACTGTTACTCGAGTTGTTGGGATTGACAAAAAGCCAAACTGAGCAATGAAAGATGCACACCAGGAGTTCCAGGAGGCAGGAAAGAGAAGCAGTAATGATTCCAGTGGTGAAAGTCAGGCTGAATAGGCTTCGGAGACCAAGTTTCTGGAAAGAGGAAACAAGTTAGTGTATATACCAATAATGGGCAAGTGCAAAAAATAATGATGGAGAGGTATAGGTGGTTTAGACAGATGTTTAAAAACTATAGGAAGATTTCAGCTTGCTAGTCAAATTGACTGCTATTATCAGTTGATGGTAACCAATCAGATAATATGGAGACTATATTAAGGATGGGATTTGGAAGAGGTGCTAAGAGACAGCTTCCCTTCACTGGGACTGTTCCCATCTTTGAGACACAACTCGTCAAAGTTAGTAGAGCATAATGATTGAGTGCAAGGACTTTGGAGTCAGAATGCATGAAAAAAAAATCTCAGCTCCATGGTTTATTAGCTGGGAGCACTCATGTAATTCAACAGAGCTGTGTACATGCTGCACATCTGCAGGTAGCTTCACGAAATAGGGAAGGGCTAATCCTCTCAAACAGTAAGGTCAACTGACAGATGGGTGGTGGCCTTGAATACACC
>CM053408.1:19129174-19236698 GCA_028644305.1 Xerus rutilus | reverse complement strand
ATTGAGTGCAAGGACTTTGGAGTCAGAATGCATGAAAAAAAAATCTCAGCTCCATGGTTTATTAGCTGGGAGCACTCATGTAATTCAACAGAGCTGTGTACATGCTGCACATCTGCAGGTAGCTTCACGAAATAGGGAAGGGCTAATCCTCTCAAACAGTAAGGTCAACTGACAGATGGGTGGTGGCCTTGAATACACCTATCCCTCACCATGTACTTCCAAGTTCTTCACTAATGGCCTGAGTCCTACATGGTTCTGTTCTGAAAACTGGGTATAAGGTAACCACTGCTCCCAGGCTTTCCAGTCCTGCCTGGGCATTATGAGTTTTACATGACTTGCTTCTTGTTCAGAATATAAAACAGAGATATCTAATTGGCTAAAACTGGCAATGTGTCCATGCCGTCATTGCAGGAGTCTGGGAAAGTAACTTCTTAGCATATTAAGCTTCTATAAATGAAAGTGGGCTCTTTGCAGAACACAAGATTTCTTAAATATAGGTGGAAAGTTCAAGTGCCAGGTGACCAAAAAGAATGGCAAATTCTCATCATAATCAACCCCTCTGATTGCTTGACATCAGCACACACCGTTATTCCTATACTCACATAGAGCATTTCTTGTTTATACAACCAAAACCATGACCATATCATCCCCAAAAGGGTCACCCCAAAAATCTCATCTGTTAACTACATGCATGCCCAAGTGCAAGACCACTCAGTAACGTTCATTCTCTCTCAAGTTCTGGGATGATTGCATCTCAAAATTCTGGAGAGGTTCAAGTTTGTTTCTGCAATATGTTATGCATGAATAAATGTAAGTATGCATAGTTTTCCCTCTCCACTGTATGTTTTCTTTCATTTTTTTATTTAGTACCTCAGGTGGTCAAGGTTCTTTAAGTGATAGAATAACTTGAAAATTCATTCCAAATGCATATGGGTTCTTGGTGTTCCAAAATGTATGAGATTGTCTAATGGCTCTAGCCATTAGACACAAAAGTCTGAAAGGCACTTTAGGACTCCCCTGGCTTTTGTCCTAGTTTTTCCTTTATCTTGATAGTCAAGATCAATCATCCTATTTAATACCACATCCTATTTAATATCCACCCTGTAGGAGGAGCCCAAAACACTATCTGGTGGTCTTAGCATCCAATTCCATGGAAGCGAAGTTGGGTCCTCTAGTAGAATCATTTCTCTTTTTGGTACTAAGAACTTCTACTGAGCACATTCTAGAGTTATGTTGTTGAGTAGTAAATTTATGCAAATCAGTTATGATATGCAATGTCAAGTAGTGTCACTTCTATCTTTGGGTTCTTGGACCCTAGAATCCTGGCTCTGTGAGACAGCACCATACATTGATTCCTGGTTCAGAGTACAGATATATCCTGCAAGACAACACTCCAAACTTAGAAAGTAATGTGTCCCAGTTGGAACTCTGAGTCTTCATTTGTTTCTTTCCATAATTTTATGTATATATATATATATAGCTGAATAATAGATTACAGGCAAAAGCAATGCATCCATAAACATCAAAAACAAAACAAACAAACAAAACAATGCTTGACACTTGTATTGTGGCCATACACAAGGCATTTATAAGTCCAAGGATGCTGCTGCTATCAGAAGCATGGTCAATAGGAAAGGCATATCAGTAAATAGAATACATGTCTATTTGGTTAGGACAAAACACTGCCTCCTCTGTGATAGAAAGGAGATATTATGACCAACTTACTATTAGCTAATAGGTTGGCCTTCCCATGGTAGGGAACGTGGAGTTGTTCATTGCTGCATGCAAAACAGGCTCTGAGCAGTGGAAAAGGCCAGGCTATCCTTACTGAGGGCAAATCTTTGTGACTGTGCCTCTCCAAGTGTAACCTCCATCATGCTGCTCATAAATCATTGAGAAAGCACTGAAGTAAATTGACCTTTACTGGCCAGGAAATCGTATTCGCCTGGCTATTACAGAATCTTTCCCGCCCATTCTGGGTCATTTTTAAGTAGACAAGATGATATGCCATTCAATGTTCTGCTTCAGGAAGAGCTAGACTCTGCTGGTTGGAATTCTGACCTTGTATATCATGACATAACATGTTGAAGAGAATTTAGGAGAGCTTTTACAAGTGTTGGTCAGGGTCTCTCAAGAAGCTGATGTAGACATGGGTAAGCATGTAAGGATTTTATTTGTATAAATGCCTGTTTGAAAGAAAACAAGAAGGGAGCTGGAAAAAGCTAAGTGAGCCATGGGACTGTGATACAACTTTGACTTCAAATGGAAGAGAGAGGAAGAAGAAAAGGTTAACTGGAAGTATCCTGGAATAACAGTAGATTTGGGAAAGCCTTATGAGAATTCTTAAGCAAAAATTGGCCTTCAGAGAATGCTAGGTCTCGGGAACTGATTGACTTTAGTACTCTTGCTGTGACTGGAAACCATCATAGGAGGCATGGGAGCCACAAATTTCAAAACACAATACATGGGGCCCTGGGTTAATTGCCCTCCTTGTAGTTAGCTGCCTGTGGAATGCATTGTTAGTGGCCAATGTGACAGATAATAAATCCCCAATTACCTGATTCTCCCAGAGAAAAAAACATAAAGATGTTAATACTAAAATGGTTCATGAGAGCCGGGCACGGTGGCTCAAGCCTGTAATCCCAGCACTTAGGGAGGCTGAGACAGGAGAACCGCGAGTTCAAAGCCAGCCTCAGCAATGGCGAGGCGCTAAGCAACTCAGTGAGACCCTGTCTCTACAAAAAACACAAAATAGGGCTGGGGATGTGGCTCAGTGGTCGAGTGCCCCTGAGTTCAATCCCTGGTACCAAAAAAATAAAAAATAAAAAATAAAATAAAATAAAATGGTTCATGAGGGGCTGGGATTGTAGCTCAGTGTTAGTGCATGTGTCTAGTACATATGAGGCCCTGGGTTCAATCCTCAGCACCACATGAAAACAAGTAAATAAAATAAATGTATAAAAAATGCAATAAAAATATTGTTCATAAAACCATAAAATCACTGAAGGTTTTTTTTTTTTAGACTTTGATTTCTAGTGTCCAATCTGCTTTCCTGGTTAGACTATTACTATGGTCTAAATGTGTTCCCCAAAATTCCTATGTTGAAACTTAATCACTAATGTGATACTATTAAGAAGTGGGACCATTAGGAGGTGATTCAGGCACAAAGGCAGAACCATTATGGATAGGTGTATGGATCTTGAAGGAGTGGGCTCATCTCTTTCACCCACACACAGCATCCATATCCTCCAGAGGAAACAGCAACAGGCACCATATTGGAAGCAAAGATCAGTCCCTTGTCAGAAGCCAAACTTGCTGATAAACTTATCTTGGAACTTCCGGCCTTCAAAACTGTGATTTATAAGTTAAATGTGATTTAGTTTATATAAACTATTATTTATAAATACACATTCTATAGTATTTTGTCATAGTGACACAAACTAAGAGAATTACTAATAAAGTGTTATTGATATTCTACTTTATCTCTTATAGTTCCTCATGGTACCTAGAAAGTTTTAATAAATCACATGAATCTATAATTATTGCATTAATTAGGAGGGCCAAGTTAGCAATATCACTAAGAGAAGTCAATGGTCACTACACCAGTCTTCAAAAGATGGTTCGTTCCAAATGGCCCACTTTGCTTAGATATCTACTCTCCAGATCTGTAGCTCTAGAAACTCGGCAGCGTATTCAAGAGTGATTGGTCTTAGTAAAAGCTTTAAGACCAAATAACCAAACTCACACATGCTGATACATAAATCAAAATGTCAGCACATTACTTTATGGTGAGAATATAGTTTCCAGGAGAACTTAGATATTCATGTCAGTTAATCTGATCATGCTTTCCATCCACTTAGGAATCGCTTCATGGAAAGGAAACTATAATAATGTGAATACTTAATGAGTGTGAGATATCAAAAGAAGAGAAGTTAATTAAAGACAGTGTGATTTAGGAGAAAAGCTTGGGAGTCAGGCAGACCAAGTTTCTTTGTAGAATATATTTGTAAATAACCAATTCCACCCACAAAGGATTCATGGTTTATAAATTTCATTTTAAAATAATAAATTTATTTCAATTTTGTTGAAGAGCATCTATAATACTTTAAAAGAAACATCTACTCCAATTATAATTCTAAATTAAATTAATGTTCTTTATATTTTGCTTTCAGGTTTTTAATATCTTGGTTGCAGCTTAAAATTTTAGAGTGCTATTGCTTTAGGGCTGGGATCATCTTTCATAGCTCCCTGTTATGTATCAAATGAACCTTGGTTTTCTTCCATTCTATTTCCCTCAATACCCCTGACATAGCTCTACTCATTTTTCAAGGCTCAAAATCATATTACAAACATTTTCCCCTTTGTGTAATCTCCTAAGACCTCCTAAGACTTCCATGGAGTCCTGGGCAGTTAGATGGACCCTCCTTTGGGTATTGATTTTGATGTCATCTTTATGGACTTATCACATAGTACTGTAACCTAGGACTAGAAGGGTCCAGGGAAGAGAATTCATCACAATGTTGTGCAGTGCTGTGCCAGGTTTCACTGAACTAACCAGTTACACAAGCTGATGGAAAGCAGGTTAACTAATAGGATGTGAACTGAAAGATGTGAGATCAGCACCACAGTAGCAAGTCAGATCTGCATGGTATATGGAGACCTTAAAGGAGAAATTAGTCAAGAGCAGAGAGAATTAGGAAAAGATTAAAAAGCAGATAGGAAACAGTCTCTAAAGGATGGTCTAGAATTTAGGTCAATAAGAAAGCAAGGGCATTAGTTCAGTTCTCTGTCTTGCTAATGCAGATGTCACAAAGCTTAAAAGCAAAGAAACTCTTTTCTCTTTAGCATGTCTATCTTCATTTTTAGAATTCACTAAGATAGAACTTACCTTGATACTCTCACTCTAGCAGAATACCTGATTGTTGAGACAATGGATGGATGGATGGATGGATGGATGGATGGATGGATGGATGAACTTAGACTTTCAAATCCAATACTTAGCACTGCTATTTCATTTTTACATCTCTGTTACATCTACTTCAACTTATATAGATAACTTTATACCTAATAAGTTATTTTCCTGTGAGGCTATACTGGAAGTTATAGTAGAATTTTACCAAATGTGATGCTTGCCATCTTTTATAACAGTCTTTAAGAAATATGATTATATTTTATGTTTTGTTCATGAATTTAGAATGCTTCTTGCTTATACAGTTACTATTTTATCTTTGGAAAATGAGAAGATTTATTTCTGAAATACGTTGGAAAAATATTAACACTTCTCAATATTTTAAGTGACATTTGTGTGCACATAAGTAGCTGGATAGAAAAAATAAATATACAGCTAGATATACATATAATATCCACCTGCTATAGTTTGGATCCTGAATGTCCCCAGACCCTCAGCCTTCAAGTATGCTTCATCCTAACATTGGTGTGCCTGAGTGCTGTGCCCATAGCCTATTGCTTCTCTGTCTCCAGTCCCTTTTCATTTCATCATCCTTCCAAACAAAGGGACAATTTGAAAACGCCCAGTTCAAAAGCTATTTGCTGATTCTATTTGATGGCATCTTAAAAGCTATTTTCATAAATTCTTTTAACTGCAAAACACTTATGACAATTATAAGAGTGCTATACTTTTTGGTAAAATCTATAGTCTTTCCACTCTAAATTTAGTATGAAAATTACTACTTGCAAACATCAATAAGCAAACGACTTTTTTTGTTTTACCTAGTGCAGTGCACTGTTTATGTAAGATCAATACATATTGGCTAGACTTCTCCATCCAATTAGCTATACAAATATAAAATGTTTGAACCTCAAAAATATTTTACAATGTTTTGGACCAGGTCAAAAACATACCATCATTTGACATTATATATATGAAATAATATTACATATATCAAATATATATAATATATATATAGTAATAAATATATACATGTACCAGGGATTCAACCCAGGGGCACCTAACCACTGAGCATCTCCAACTCTTTTTTATATTTTATTTTGAGACAGTCTCACTAAATTGCTGAGGCTGGCTTTGAACTTGCAGTCATCCTGCCTCAGCTTCCAGAGTTGCTGGAATTACAGGCTTGTGCCACCATGCGCAGCTAAATAAAATATTTTGACCTCAATTTTTTAAACTAATTGTATCAAAGATCTATGTTACAATAGAAAATAAATGTAATTGTTATGCATGCTCTTTAATGCAATTTCTTAATTGATTTTAGAGCTTCAATGCTTACTTTAGAAAGCACATATATTCTAAAATGTTCATTATTACCGGTATTATCTGTAATTAACACCTACTAATTAGTATTTTAATTATATTTTGTTATTTAATTTGTATTATCTAATAATTTCTTAATGGTCACATAAATTAGTAGTGTTTTGTTGTTGTTGTTGTTGTTGTTTTAAGTAATAAAAATCAACTGTCTACCTTTAGAAAAATTGAAATGAATGATATCAGGAACTTAGAAAAAACACTGTGAGTTTAGAAAATCTGAAATGAGAAGAGCAAATATCAATGCAGATTCTGGGACTAGAAAATTATGGCCAAAATTATCTCATGATAGGATACAGACATGGAAATGATGAGAAGCCATAATTCATATCAGCCATAATTCATATCAGTCTTCAAAATCTAAAGTAGGCAAATAAGTATTTTGATTGGATGGGAAATTTTCAACAAAATTTCCTCTACATTGGAGTATTCAACCATCCAAACACCACCCCTTTAAAAAATTTCACTGAAATGAAAGACTTATATTTTAATAAGATACATATTATTCCTTTTGGCATGTATTTATAGCTACAATGCAGGGCAGGTGACAGCTATTTTCTTTTTGTTTTTAGCCTTATTAGAATACCTATCAGTATGGTAATCCAGGATGATATTTTATGAGATGATAAGATAATTTAAGTCTACCTATGGTAGCTTTGTGTTTATCTCCAAGGATGCCCAACCAAAGAGGAACTAAATGTACAAGCCAGTGATACAGAATGTGCTGTTGTCTTGTTCTATTTTCCCTTGCCATAATAACAATACTCAAGACTGGGTAGTTTATAAAGGCAAGAATTTTATTTAGCCCTTATTTAGCTCATTATTCTGGAAGCTGAAAGTCTGAGAGGAGGCAGCTTGTGCTGCATCCTAACGTGGCTGAAAAGAGAAGAGTAAGTGGAAATATGCAGAAGAGGGGAAATAGAGGGGCAGCCTCCCTTTATAACCACCCACTCATTCAGAAGTAATCCCATCCACCAAGAAAAGCATCAATCCCTCTTAACGTCAAATCACCTCTTAAGGTCCAAACTTCCAACACTGCCACATGACAATCAAATTTTAACATGCATTTTGGGGGGCACACACTATATTCCAACCATAGCAGCTGTTTAATGTCTGAAACTCCTCCAAATGTACTTTATTCTAGCTGGTCTACATTGTTTATTAAAAATATATAGGTTTCTAATCTGCACTTGTTTACCCAGTTACATAGCCTAGTTTGTAAAGTCGGTGGAATGGAAAAGATCCCTTGGGAAACTTGTTCTGGAGATGAACTCCATTCTGCCATCCTGCACAACGACAGGAAGACAAAAGACCAACCTGAAGTTGCCTTGTGCTTTTGTATCAGCTACTGTAAATCTTTTGCTCACAGGAAATCTTTCTAGGTGAACCTCACTAGAATCTAGCAAATCCTTTCAATGATCTGATTCAGGGAATTGCTGCATGAAAGAAGATTCTCAAGAGTTTCCCCCTTGCATCCCTCCTCTATGGTAACTTTTATTCCCCAGATCAGGTGACAACTGAAAAATGCTATTTGTCTGCATGCATTTATACACTCAGGATAATTCAATGTATAATGAACTCAGGGTCTACTAAATCTATTTTTGAATTTTTAAAAAAGAAACAATTCACTTACCTGAAATCTAATATGGTGTTCTGGACCCCTAGAAATTAGCACTAGCTCAGAATTAGCATCTACTACCTAAGAATCCAACAGTTTTGAATATACTACTTTCCCTAGTGTGATTACCTGAGTAAATAAATAGTTATCTTTGAGAAAGGATAGGTGAAAGATTCACAGTATGCACTTGTAGTGTTACAGATATAGCTTTTAAGATGCAAAAAGTTTTCGAACTGGACATTTTCAAATTGTCCCTTTGTTGGGTAGGACTTTATAAAATGAAAGGGGGCTGGAAAAGGAGAAGCAGCAGGCTAGGGCACAGCACTCAGGCACACCAATGCTAAGGCAGAGCATCCTTGAAAGCTGAGGGTCTGAGAAATGATTAAAACTCTGGACACTTAAGCAACCTTGGAAATTCTTCAGGACCTGCCTTGAAAACCAGAACTACCTTGTTTGGCATCTAATCTGTATTTCTTTGGCTTAAAATTTAGATATAGTTATTGTTGTTTTCAATGAGTACACATTGCATGTTTTTAAACTCAAAGTATACAAAGAACCAACTTTTGTTTATAATTTCTGTTATACATCAGTTGGTGTCCAAATTCTTTATCCATTTTGTTTTAGCACCTTCATACTTATGGTTCTGTTTTGGTATAATCCTTTTTCTCAGGCTGTTCAATTTGCTAGTTTTTAAAATAATAACATTTGAACCTGAACCAATTAATTACAGTCTGAGATCTGTGTAGATCATGCCATTCTAATGAACACAATGGCATGACTGTATATACAGTAAAAAATACCCAATCTGCCTTTGAGATTTAATAACTTGGCCCCTTATCCAGGAGTACTGCACTTTCGTTGGAGTCACAGTGTCCATGTCAGGTTATAACACCTCCCACCAGCATTTTTAATCTTAGGAAAGAAATTAGTAAGGAATTTATAAAAGCTTTGGCATTTTCCTTTTCAGATTAAAAAACTTTGATGAAGGAAAAATTTTCAGAATCTCTTAGGGGGCGTAGTCAGAAAGTGATGCATACACAATAAAAACACCCTACCATTCCTGTTTCTGAAGGTCTTCATATTTCTTCCTCTAAATTAAACCATGTTTAAAACACAACTTCCTTTTCATTAACCGGTAAAGTATTAAGTTGAGTGCACTCAATCCATAGCCTCTGGAAAATGCGACCATTTGGCAAAATTATTATTTCTAATGTTGCGTTCCATTCCTTTTGTTGAAGAACCCATATCCATTCTGAAGGATAATAATGTCCCTAGAGTTATGCTGATATAAGCTAATAAATTACATATGTGTGTGCGTGTGTATGTGTGTGTGTTTGTACACAAAGCTTCTCAAAGTTTAACTTTTATCATTTTGTTCCCCAGGACATGATGGGATCCTTTCCTAGTTACAGATCTGAATGTTACGTAGAAAATAACATGTTTTTCTTTCAAGAAAATAACCTCAAGCAAAAGATTAGCATTTTCATATAAGGAAAGAACAGCTATATCAGATAGAGGGAAATTTTCTAAGCAAAAATACCTCCCCTATGAAAGAGGCTTAATAGGATTAGGGACATTAGGTTACCTCAAGTCTCCTGAATATGTCCAGATACCCACATTTCCATTGTTAAAGTAGCACTCTTTTTTGGAAGCTCTGACACTCATATAGATGGTCTGCCTGAGCTATACAATCAGTTCTTCCTGTGATTAAATCACTAGACTTCTTTCAAGGTAGTTATACAAAGGTCCCTGTTGTATTCTGTGTTCTGAGAACAGAACTTATTTTTTTGAACTTTCATTCTCTACTTTAAATTATCTAATGTTACCAAAAGCAGGAACTCAATCCCAAAGTCCTGAACTCATCATTGTTTTATAATGATCTTTGGTGGCAACTCCATGGTCTGTGAGAGTTTTATTCTCAACACCAACGGTCTCAGTTATTTGCTATTTGACCAAAGGCATCGTGTTTTGCTGTGTTTTCTTGACAAGAACAAGAACCAGGGCTTCATTACTCTAGCTCAGTGTGGATGACCACGCCTGAGGACTTCACATGTCCTTTATGGTCATTTGTCCACAGTGCAGCCTCTGGTACCAAATCTGTATCAGTGAGGACATAATTCCAAGCAATAAATCTTTACTGTAGCCTGACTGGGAAATTCTTGCCCACTGGAAAATGGACAAGAATCTACACAGCAGGGATTGGGACCTGACAAGAATCAATGTAGATTCTGAGGTTAAGAGGAGCAGAAACCAAAACAGTTATTTCTTTTTTTTTTTGATAGAAATTGTCATGATAGAAGACTTCTGCTCTTATGAAATAAATGCCAAACATTTTTATGCCTTTTGCTTTGCAACTGAAAATTCGAATTCCAAGGTAGATTCCTGAAACTGGCCTAGCTTCTGTCACATTCTGTTTCTTGGCCACAGGAGGATAGGACACTAATACTGAAAGAGAAAAGTTTGCATAAAGCCAACTCGCATGCAAATAAAGTGATCTGATCTAAATTTTTAAAGGATTAAATTAGTTAATTTATCTATAATAAATTTAAGATAGACAGTTTATGAGTATTTGATTCATTGACTAGTTTAGGAGCTAATCAACACCTCTCTGTCATTTCCTCCAACATTTTCTACTTCTGTTCTATATTTTCTCCTTTATGCTCCTTAATTTTTCCTGTCTCTTATTTTAGAATTCCATTCCTAAGAGTCAGAGACTGACAAGTGGAGCACATATATTTATCTCTCTTCATCCTCAAGATCCCTGTGAATTAAAAAAAATTTAAGTATCATAAACAAAACATAATAAGAGTTGTGATAAAAGTACGATGGGAGATTTAAAAAGTATTCTGAAGATAAAGCAGAAGCAAACAGCACTGAAGCTATGCTGGACAATTTTTCAACCTGTAATCATTTTTTTAGCATTTTGGGGCAATATGGAACCAAGGAATTAATGCAGGACGGAAAATAAGGGGGAAATAGGTTGGAACACGATGTAATTTAAATGTTCTGCATCCCATTTGACTACAGCACCCCTAGATACAGAACAGAAAGGAGTACTTTAAGCCAGTACTTAATGAAGATGCTAAATGAATAGTCAGGGCAACACCTGGGCTCCAGCAGTACTGATTGGTACCCAAGGTTGAACTCTTATTCTAGCATAAAGGGCACAACCTGATAGCTGGTCGACTATACTGTGACCGTAAAAGAACATCAAGAAGATGACATGACTTGTCCACTACACCAGAGCTATCAAAATTCTCACCCAGAGAAGAAACATGGAGAAAACCAGTCCAATTTAGAAAATAGAGACAAATGGTACCATAGATCCAGTCCCTTCTCAAGATAAACCAACACATGTAGCATTGATGCTTGATATCTTCCATTACCCAATCTTTCTTATCTTCTGTAGTTACAGAACCCTTATTTTTAGCAAGTTATATGGCTATTCAAAATAAAGATCATATTTTCTAGCTGCTCTTGAAGTATAAGGTGATGATGTGATCAGTAGTGGTGTATTCATCTTCTTGGAAAGAGTATGCCATTATTCCCCTGTGCATGCTTTCTCAACAAATGTAGATGCAATGGCTGGGTCGTCATTGAGTTGATCTTGGGAATGGAATCCATATATAGTGAAGCTTAAAAACAGGGGCTGGGGACTGACATCATGGAAAGTCATTCCAATTTTGTATGTTCTTTTCTGTTACCAGCAACTGAACCTGATGCTAATGAATATAACAGCCAAGACAATAAGCTATATACAAGAGAAAGAAAAATTTTCTGAAAAGAAAAATTTTCCTAGAGGAAAATATACCTTAAAGAAAAAAAAAGACAACTTTAAAAAAACAAATTTATATATTCAGAGATAATCAAGAAAATATCATGTTCATTAAGAAGAGTCTATTAAAAAGGAGGGAAAAAAAAAGAGCTCCAAAGACTACAAACTTGACTCTTCCTTCCACCCTCAGAAACATCAATAAAAGGCTGGAAAATAATATTTCCCAAACTTTCATATTTTAAAACAAAAAGGCAAAGAGAATGAAAATGTAAAGAAAGAAATGATTCGAATTTTTTATAAAGGACAGACCTAGGAGTAACTCTCTCAGTCTGATTCTGTTGTGACAATAATATGGAACAAACCCAAGGCTAACTTGGGATGGTTGCATATTGTAATCAATAAATAAACTTTGGCTGGGCATGGAGGTGCACTCCTGTAATCCTACAACTCCAACCCGGGAGGATGAGGCAGGAAGATGGCGAGTTCAAAGCCAGCCTCAGCAGCTTAGTGAGGCACTTAGCAACTCAACAAGACCCTGCCTCTAAAGAAAATAGAAAAAAAGGCTGGAGATGTGGCTCAGGGGTTAAGAGCCCCTGGGTTCACTCTGCAGTTAAAAACAAAAGAAAGAAAGATGGAAGGAAGGAGGAGAAGGAAAGAAAGAAGGAAAGGAAGAAAAGGAAGGAAAGGAAGGAAGGAAGGAAGGAAGGAAGGGAGGAAGGAAAGAAGAGAAAGAAAGAAAAATTTCGTTGTTGTAGGACACTGAGATTTGCAATGGTCACCCCTCAAAGAGATTTTATCTTGAGATCACACACAAAGACAGAAAAATGAAATTGGCACTGGACTTCTTTCTTGTGATAAACACTGAATACTAGGGAAAAAAATAAGTCTCTAGATTTTCAGGAAAATGAGAGTAAACCTGAAATATCCAGCCCTGTCAGATAACTATAGGGAAAATAAGGACTTTGTCAGACATGAAAGAACTCAGACATTGACTTAGTTTATTTGATTTCTTCAGATGTTGCGAGGGGATCTACTCAATAAAACAAGAAAGATTTGGGATAATTTTTACACAGGACTGATAATTGAAATATCAAAAAGATTTTGAGAACAAATGTAGGGGAGTAGTTATTGTGTGTTGGCTTCCACTAGAGGATTATAATTTGCATTTTTAAGGAGCTGACATAACCTGAAAAACTTTTCTCTAGAGCAAAGATCTAGCTATTGTTTTATCAGTAACAGCATTTGAACTACCAGTGCACCCCTCCCTCCTTCCCCCTGGATAATAGGTGGGCGAGAGAGAAAAGCAATGAGAGATACCTGAGGAAGAATCAACTGGAGGAATTTTTATCTATCCTGTCATTCACTCAGTTAATTCAAAGAATACTTTGAGCATATACTATAGACCAATCCCTATACAATTCCAGGAGGCTTATAAGAAAATAAGACAGTCTGTACTTTCAAGGAGCTCACAATCTTTCAGGAAAGATAAGCTCATATAAACTAAGCACCATGCAAAGAGATACTGATGTACTAAAGGTAGGTGTAGGAGGAAGAGATAGAGAGATTAATTCTGTGTGGCAAAAGGTAGGGGTGTCCTAGAGTCCTCATACCTTTCAGAGGGGCCTGAGTCTCTAGCTAAAGTGGCTCCCGAGGCTGGCATCCTTTCATTCTAGGAAACAGGTTTCTTTTTTGCTTAAGCAAGTGACATATAAAAGTTCTCCAACTAAATTTTCTAGATCTGAGAAATCTTAAGCCAAACAGAAGGAGAAAGAGAATTAGTCAAAGAGCTGCCAGTGACGAATCAGCAAACGAGAAGACTAAGTCCAAAGAGGCAAGAGGGAACCTCCTAGAAAGCCACCAAAGAGCCTCATGTGAAAAGGAAAGGTGAATGGAACCCGTAAACCTCTAACAGCAAAGACGAGGACAGAATTCACACAGCCCACAGCCCACAGTCGAGTTGTGTTCAGCTCACAGTAATGTTGCTGAACACTGGGTAATGAATTCACAGAACAGATCAGGCCTTCCTGATGTGGGAAATGAGGTGGAGCCCAGTTACAGGTAATCACAGTGATCAATTGAATACATAATGTAAACTTGCTTGGTGGAAATAATTTAGTGATTTGTTACAGCAAATTAGATGTTGGAATGAAAGTGTGGTTATGACTGTTATGCTTGTACTCCAAATAGAATCAATTTATGGTTAATAGAATGACTCGGGTGAGCAGTGTGTGACAGTAGGCAATGAATAAAAGTCTTACTTTGCAGTACATTTATATTTATTAATATGCAACAAGCCCCACTCTCTTGCAATATATATGTGTGTGTGTGTGTGTATGTATATGTGTGTGTGTGTATGTATGTATATATATATATAAATGAGAGAATGAGCAAGAAGACTCATTTATTTGCATTTATGTCCATCAAGATTAGCAGTTTATTTAGGTAAATATAAAATCCTAAATTTCAGGTAATAATAATAATAATGTGGCAGAATGCAGGGAGATTCTCTGAAAGAGACCTTGAATTTTTTAGCTGCCCACAATTCCAAAACGGGGTATCTTTCGGGAGACAGGATCTGGAAGGGTATTTGCGTGGGTCCTGCAGCAGCAGAGGTGAGGAAGGGAACAATGAATGATTTATATAGATGGATAAGGTGACATCAGATTACGAGGGTCATGAATGTCAAGCTGAGCGTTTTCCCATCAATCTTGTGGACAAAAAAGGAAATGCTGCAAAAGACTTGAGAATGCAGTACGTTGACGGAAATGACTCAGGCAAACACTGGGCTCTAGATTACCGAGAACTTCTGAAAGTAGACTTGCTTGAAGGGCTGGCTCAGACCGAACGCCCCGCCCCGCCGTCGGTAGGCTCCACCCTATCTCCTCCAGGCACCGCCCCCCCTCCCGCAGAGCCTGGGAGCTGCCCAATCCCCAACCCCGGTTTAGCCTAACCCCGCCCCGACAGCCCCGCCTCGCCCCTCTGTTTCCCTGGAGACGCTCTAGGCGTCCCCTTTCTTTGCCCGGCGGTGCCAGGTCTCTGAAACTCCGCGGGAGGAGGGGGCGGCGTTGGCACCCAGCACCTGCCACCGGTGGGGACTCACTTCTGCGAAACGGAAAACCAGAGTTACTCCCTAGGGCCAGTTGACCGAGGTTCGTGACACGGGGGGCGAGACTGGGGACAGGGCTTTCTCAGCTTAGTACATGGGGGCTGTTCTTTCCATGCAGCCTGTTCCCCAAACCTGAGGCCTTTCTCCATAAGTGGGTCTCAGGTTTCCAGAGTTGAAGCCCTAGCCAATTCGTTCAAAAAATGATAGAAAGGACTAGAAAAAAGCGCTATTCTTGCGCCCCAATTCACCTGACCCTCTCAGAGCCATGAAAAAATAAACAGGTGCAGGAAAAAAGTTGATATGTGTGAATTCTTTTTGCTCTTTGAAGGAGCATAATTTGTGAGATTTCTTCTGTAGTTTTCTTAAAACTTTCATAGAATTAGGAGGGAACAAAAAGAGGATTAAGCTGTTTTCTGTTTTGGTGAAGATAACTCCATCTCATAAACTTAAGAGAACAAACAAGTGATCATCCTTAATATCACACTTGTATTGGACTGTATCAATACACATATTTCAGATGTTTTGACATTTCATCAAATTAGTGATAAGTTTCATAAGGTTTACACTTGGGTATGTTTTTTTTAACAGCAGTTCATCTAAATACATAGTAGGTACATATACAAATACTAGGTACAAATACATAATATTTGTTGTATGAATGAACCTTATTACGTGCATAGGGTGGCAGAGGAGTTCCGTTGACCAAATTTTTAACTTTCCTTCTCTCTTTTGCTATTATATTTTGCTTCCTGATTTTCAGGCTGAAATCTGTAAGCCTGGAGAGACCTTCTGCAGTAATTTGCAAATGTAAATCAGGTGAAAGGTGGCTTGCCTTTAAACACTTTTCCTACTGTATGTTTTGATCTAACCATCAATAAATGTCAGTTGGCAGGAAATGTGTGATTCCTATTTACTTAACAACCTATGTAACTATCCACCACAGAGTGCTATAAGCATCCAAAAATTATAATGCAAAGGATAAACATTATTTATTGACTTCTTAAAATCATATGTGTGAATTCTTTTTTGCACTTTCAAGGAGCAT
This sequence comes from Xerus rutilus, assembly GCA_028644305.1. NCBI lineage: Eukaryota > Metazoa > Chordata > Mammalia > Rodentia > Sciuridae > Xerus > Xerus rutilus. Next base: position 19,220,868 of record CM053408.1, on the reverse strand, counting down.
GATTGGTTATATTTCTTCTGTAGTTTTCTTTAAAGTTTCATAGTAAAAGAGCTTTGGTGATGGTCTGAAAAGTTTTCATTCTTCTGGATGATTTTTGTACATGGTAGCAAAATCATATTTATTTTGAATGATAATTTATATATATTTACATATTATATTATATGTATAATAAGTTTGCTTGCTGTGGTTTATGGGCTTTATTTCTCTCATCCCAGCTTTTATCCCAAAGTAACTGAACTCTGGGGACACTGGTCAACCTCAGACGGTCCCTACCTAAGTAGCCTCTATCTCCAGTGTAGTAGTTGCCCCACCCTTTGTGTTTTCTGATGAGGATAGTGGGCAGGAGGGTTACTCTTTGAAGAATTTTACTTGGGGGCCAGAAATTTAAACTCACACCATGGGACACATTCAGGCTGACCCAGAACTCTCAAACCTTTCATCCTGTATTTCTCCATTCTCATTTGTCTTTGCATGTGGGGGCCAAACTTAGAGACTATAACCGCTGATACAAGAACCAACCAGCAGATCAAAGAATGCACCAAATCTCTTCTGAATACCAACAGTGGAATGGCTTCGGGCAGCCTTTTGATCTTTGTCTCAGCCCCATGGTGCCACATGTAGCACAGCCCACTTGCTGGCACTGGGGGGGCAGCCTCTGGGTCCTCCTGCTTCAGCCTGGGTTCCTGGGGCTAAGCTCGTTTTGATACCAGCCAGAGAGATACCTCTTATTTTCTCTTACTTTTCTCTTACTCACCTGAATCTGAGCAATTCCCCTTCTTGTAGCCACACTCCTCTTGTGTGTTTTCCTCTGTGGTGATGAGCTGGGAGAACCCTGATGGCCAAGAGTGATGTATTCTATTTCTGTTGTGGGCCAAAGTCAGTCACCAGGCAGCACTAGATGCATTCTTCACTGCTGAGACTAGGTTGGAGCTCACCTAGGAACTGGGAACACTGGCCAACACTAGGAAAACCATGTAGCTCATATTAACAAAGAACAATAGGCTTCTTCACTCTACAGATATAATTAAAGCCTCAAATGACAGGCTCCTAAACACACTTTGATTTTTCCTCCTTTTCTCTTTGGCTGCATCTACTTGCTAGAATATAGCTACTTTCTACTTTCAGAAAATTCAGCATAAACAAGACTGAACAAAAGAAGCGATGATGATTATTTAGATAAAATACTTTGCTATAGGAGCCCATTAAATATGTGAGATATTTCAAACACTATGTGCATTGCGAAATTCAGATCACACATCATCTATTATGTAAAATAAAGTGCATTTATGTGCCCATGTATTAATTATGAAGAACAAAATATCCTTGCCCAACAGACATAGGCAAGGTAGGAGGTGGGGTTTAGAGCAGGGAGAGAATCTGCTCAATTTCCACTCCAACTCTGAGCTTAAATTTCCCAACATAGATTGGCTGAGGGATATTTTTCCAGTATGCAGTTAATAACTTTTTTCCCACTTTATAATTCTGCTCTGACCGCCCCCCATTCAGAGTTTGTGCCTTGAGGCTTGCCAGCAGGGCTTGCAGTACTTACATTAAACTAAATTTAAGAGTAAAGGTGCTCCTGCTGCTTATGTTCTCAGATCAGAGGAGAGCAAAATGAAGGAACTGGCAGCTGAAACTTTAATGGTTGAAAACGTTGACTCAGAATTTGAAAAAAAAAAAAAAAACTGCGGTTGATCTCCGTGACAAAGAAGACATGTTGCTCTCCGTGTACATCATTTGCATTTGATTTCATTAGATGCTTGTAATTCTAGCAAAAATTGTCTAACTCAAGTAAACATCAAAGAGGATAGATTTTATATAACATACTGGTAGGCCAACTTTTGCAGGGATTATATGCACCTTGATGGGAATCATTGGCTGGATCAGAGCTTCTGCGGTGTGATTCCTGTCTGCAAGTTGTTGGGTTTTCTTAGTATTGGGGAAGTTTCTTGGTGAATCCTTCAAATGCCCCTGCAATTGAGCAGAGATCACCCTCTCCCCAATGCCCATTATGTCATACCTGGGAAAGCAAAGTGGGGACCTCAGAACAGTCTCAACTTGCAGAGGCTGGAATGCCCAGACCCAAGAAAACACAACTGTTCACCTTCTCTTCCATTTGAAATCTACTAGGACTGAGTAGGTAAGATGTAAGAACTGAGTTGGCTTCAAGTTACTCTGTCACATCGGAAGACTCTGGACTATGCTCTTTAGAGCTTCTCTGGAGTAAACCATGGGAAATGGATTTAGGAGACTTTGGTGTCCCTTCAGATCTGTCCATGGAGTTTAACCCTATGTTGGTCAGAAATTCTTGACACATTCTGCATAATGTTGCTATTTAATAAATTCTAGTCATCCAAGTAATCCGGAGTTACTAATTAACATACTGTTTAGTCAGAAAGAGATTTTAAACTAAAAGGAATTAAGATATTTCGTTATAATGTATGCTATATAAAATAAAGCATTTCTGATGTTTGTTCTGGAGAAAAGGACTAATGTTTATTGAGTAGACTGTATGCTTTAAAACAATAACTGTATAGAAATAAGTAGACATGATTCATTCATTGCATGCCTTGATAAACAATGTTAGGACTATAATATAACATTGATCTGCATTAGAATTATCTTTTTAATTATGTGAAAAATTATTTTGAAACCAAAGTAACAATATTTTTTAAAAAACACAAGATTGCCCATTTACACTGAATTTCAAAAATTTTTTCCTTCAAGTCCTAGTGAGATATAGTGATCTAGTCCAAGTGATAGTGAGTTCCTGACACTTCTAAGCCCTAAATCAGCCAATGGATTTTTACCTCAATCAGAAACAGTAACTTTTAAGACTCACCTCATCAGGACACCACCAAAATTCTCCCTAACTTCTTTGACCTCATCTCCTTCTATCTTTTATTTATCCCTCCACTTTTGGTGAGCATTTCAGTAGTTTATAGTTTTCTGCTATATTTTTCTCTGTAGAATCTTACCATCTGATATTCCATATATTTTGCATATTTGTATACGATATTTCTCCATACCAACCCCTATCATGGAAATTCTATGACATTGGAGATTTTCATCTTTTGTTCACTGCAGTATCTTGAGCACCTAGGACAATGCTTTTAACTATGCAGGAACTCAATAAATACCTGTTGAAGATACTCAGGGATAGGATGAGGATACTCAAGGCCTATGTTGACTGTGATTTACTCTAGGTCACACAGGTATAAAATGCTGTAGATAAGCCTAAAAGAAGACTTCTAAGTGCTTGGTGAAGCTAAGGATAGAAGTCAAAGCTGGTGGACACTGTGGGGGACAAGAAGTGGGATAGGAGCCTTTGACTTTTTGGATCCCTCTCTTTTAAAAAAAAGAAGTGTGAGTTCTTTGCAATGGAGAGCCCTTGCAACATGTGACAATATTTCTATGCTAAGTCCTCCAGACATCATGCCCACATTTCTTTCTTTGCAGAACATTTAAGTATTTGATTCTATAGACCTGATTTTCTTACTGCTCACCACCATGGCACATTAAATTTTCCTAAAGAAGGCAATCACAGCATCTCCCGTTACACATTCCCTTTTTGCAATGTGGCTTTGGTACCCTCTCACCAGTAGGTGGTGCTATGTACACTTGCCTTGAGCCTGGGCAGGTCTGTTATCACAATGGAAGCGCTGCTAAGTGCCTTCGAAGGTCACACCCTATAAGAGGATACAGCTTCCATCTGGCATTTTATTGGGATACTTGCCTGGAGCCTTGTGTCGCCCAAGAAGAAAGTCTGAAGTTGCCATGCTGTGAGGAAGCACAAGCTATATGAGCAAGTATATATTCTCGCAGACAGCCCCAGTTGAAGTCCCAGCTAATAGTTAGCACCAACCAACAGATATATGAAAGAAGATGCTTGCAGATGATTTCTGTCCCCCACCATTGGGTTACCTCAGCTTCCGAGTCTTCCCAACAGAGGCCTTGATCATCACGGAGCAGAGAAAAGCTATCTCTATTATGACCTGTCCAAATTCTTGACATATGTAAAGTGTGAAAGATAAAATTGTTTTAAGTAACTTTTTGAAGTGATGTGCTTTACTCCATATTATAGCTGCATGGCTTCTCCAGGCAGCTGTCTCCTTGTTGAAGATCACTTTTAGCATCTATCACTTATAAGGGAAAGCCTTTATTTATAAGTGATAATAAGGTTTTTAGGAAAACAGCAAAGTATGAGCTATTTTCAATTATTGATTGTAAAAGAAGAGCAAAACATAAACATTTGAAATCCATAGCTGTCCTAAAATCCTTCATGCTTTAATTGCAACCGTGTCCCATAACAAAACCCTTACCAAAGCTGCTGATGATCCGAATCTTAGTGCATTTATTGGATTTTCTCCTTATCCATTTGGTGATGGAGATGCAACCGAGGAATAAACTGACCAAAAATCAGACAGTAGAAAGATAATGAGAAGAGCAATCTGCAGAATCCACTCACTGAATATGATTCCCGAGTAACAGAGCAATAGCTCTACCTACAGAGGCATGCTTTACAGACTGGAGATTGCTAATACTGTTTTAAAGGATACTCTGAAGACTTATTCTTTAAAATACCATGTTTGCTTGTTTTTTTTTTATAGTCCAAAATGACCACTCTGCCCCCAATACCCATGACACGCCCAAAGCTTATGGACTTAGCCAAGCAGAAGCTACCATGCTCCTCAGGACCAATTCCAAGGTAAGCATCCTAGGTTTTCATTTCTTTTCTTACAGAATAAAATTCTGCAGTAAGAGATGTCAATAGAGCCTCTAAGAAAATAAGATTGCTTAAGAAAAAGAGAAATGTATATATTGTTTTATTCAGATACTCAAACTTGTTGTTTCAAAAGGATGGATGAACCTCATTCAAATACTGAAGATGTATTTATTTAGCAAGCTAGTGCTCATTTAATTATCTCGTTTCTCATTGCAGTTATGGCATGGTTCCTATAGAGTTTTGAGATGTTTTCTTTTTTTACTGTGTTCCGAGAAAGGAAAGCAGAAGCTTTAAGAATTAAAGGCATATGGCTTTTTATCTGTGATTCTCAAATGCTGACTTCTGGTTTGGAGAAATGAGGGCGCAGCCTTCCTACTAGCGGAGATTGACAGGCATGCCTTAGGTCCCAAAATGATGCTGGGCGCTGAAAGTGCATCGTCAAACTGCTACTTTGAACGGCTGCTGAGCTATTAGAGTTGTCACTGAGAAAATGCGGAACAGAGAACTTGATGCATTTTATCATATTTATGAATATTAAGTGAGATTGTGCTACTTTGAAATTGCCATTTATAATTTTGTTGACTTTTAGTAATACACATATTATTTATCAATATAAATAATTTGCATATGTAAGTTTGACTATTTCCCTTACTACATACTTTTCAATTCCTGCAAGGCATAATGATCAAAGTATTATGAGACTTCTTTGTTCTCATATCTCATTTTTAGTATTTTGGGGAAAGACCAAAGCCCCTGGATCAGAATAAATACACATCTAAACAAAAATGAAAGTTCTTTTAAAATAGCAAATCAAAATTTTATTTTTCTATAACTGAGAATCTATCTTGCAATAGATGCATGTTGAATGTATATATGTGTGTGTGTGTGTTTTGTTTTACTTTTAAATGCTGTGAAATATTTACAAAATCTGAAAAAGCTTGTTCCTCCTGTGTTTTTTTAATGATTGAGATTGCATTTTCTTTTTGCGGTGAGCAAAAACATAACCCAATCTCACATCCCTAAGATCAGATGAATTGAAAAGAAAAACGTCTTCTTGAGGTCTTTTTATTGAAGAAAAACATTTTTTCATCCATTTAGGGCAAAGTTGTTAATAAACATTCTTTAATAGCTTCTGAATAAAACACAAATATTTAGAAATGTTTGGTTTCAGATCATCATAGTTATGAGAGGTTAATAGCATGTTTATCTTAAAAGGTGTAAGGAAATGTGAAGAATGAACACAGTGAATATATTTCTCAGTAAAGTCTTCTTAAAATCATTTGCATCTTGAACCTCTAATAATAACTTGAGTTTTAAGTATAATTAAAAAAAAACATTTTACAGCATTTCAAGGCAAAATTTAAAAATGTTTGGAACAAATAAATTTTACACATTGTCAAAGAGATGTTGTGCCAAACACAATGTGACTTTTGCATTGGGAAAATTATTCTGTGGAACAGTGTGAACAAGGTAGAAAACTTTATATGGAGGAGAAAATTACATTTACTTGAGTATGCGTATTATTGCCACATGTTGGCGTTTTATTTGTTTATAAAACACTGAGCTTGATATTTGTCCCTGTTCCATTCAAGAAAATTAAAATTTCTCAATGGTCCATTAGCAACCTAACTGTAGTTATTGCATTACATTTATTATCAATGCTATTGTAACTGAATATTTCTGTTCTCCTGGTGGCATTTTATGTGTTTGGTAGCTTTCCAACTTCATAAGGCAGTGCTTTATTATTTCTTTCCATTTCACTCAGTGCTCAATTGATCAAAGAAAAAGAAGACATAGATCATTACCTGGAGGTGAATTTCAAAGGATTGTCAAAAGAGGAGGTTGCTGCGTAAGTATAACCTCTTAAAGGTACTTTAATACAAAGTTTGTTTCTTTTGTCTTAGTTCTTTATTGAAATTTCAGTTTTCCTGTGTCGTGCATTTTTTTATTGGAACATAGTATTTAAAAATTAAAGATTATATTAAATAGTGATAAGTCATGTCTATTGATCTTACACATATCAAAGTCTTCAATTTTATGGCTCTCAAAATTCTTATATTTATCAAGATATTCTGCTATCACATTTACAATATTTAGTTAATTCTGGGCCAACAATTGCTTATTAACCTTCATTTTAAGGTGTTCTGTCTTAATACAGTAAAAAGGAGATATCAGAGAAAGATTTATGTATCTTTTTTGCTGGTAATTAAAAAAGATTATTAGTGTATTTTCTTTACACCACAAGAACCCACAGAATGAATCAATGGATCATAGTTCATTCTTTAAATGAAAAATAATCTTAAATTGTCTGGATTTATTTTTTAAATAAATCATCATGTAAACTTTACCATTTTATCACTAGTTAGCATCTAAAATATGGAATGAATAAAAGCAATATAAAAATCCGTGTAGGTTAGTGAAAAATTAATAGAAATCTAAAATAACAACTGAACAGGCTTAGCATTGCTTCTGTTTAGACTTAATGACTCTGTTATAATCAATTTAAGTATTAAAAAATGGAAATCATATAAATGTACATGCATCTTATGAAATTTATCAAACTCTTCAATTTTTATGCAATGCTACAATATTTTATGTAGGTAATGTTTTGAAAAGACTCAACATACTATTGGTATATTGCCTAATGCTATGGGATTCTAATATTTTGGGGATTGGTTTCATATATTCTAAAATTCTAAGTCTAATATATTTCATTTTGTTTGATATTAGCTCTGTCAATTTTCACAGAATATGGAAAAACAATGTAACTCATTCTATCAATAGCTACTTTATAAAATGACCAAATTTCATAGTAACGGTTGTCACTCATTTCTGCAGAGAGCTGTAGACTGCCAAGTGTAGTATCTGGAACCTCTAGTTAAATGTTATTGTGATGGTTAACTCGCTAACTTTCCATGGTCACCTTTTGGATAAAATTAAAGGCCAATATTGTGTGATAGTATAGTTACTATTTTTTTCCCTTTTTAATTTTTTTAATTTGTTCTAATTAGTTATACATGATGGTATAATGCATTTTGACACATCATACATAAATGGAGTATAACTGCTCATTCTTCTGGTTGTGCGTGATGTAGAAACACACTGGTCATGTAGTCATGTATGCATATAGGGTAAAATGTCTGATTCATTATACTGTCCTTCCTAGTTACTGATTTTAATAAAAAGAATATAAGTACTATTTGGATTCTGATTTAAATATAATAATATCCAAATCGCTCCAATTGACTTAAGATTAAAGCATAAAATTAGGAATTAAATTTGTGCTTCAAAAAATTCAACAGACTAAAGGCTCATTTGCAAGTAAACTTTTCATGGTAGACTGAAGAAAAGAATTTAACTTTGATTATACAGAATGGACTATGGTGATGAATGTTTTCTTAATACTATTAATATTGATAATATCATTTTGTCACTAAGGATCTTACCAAATGGATTTCAAAGTTATCATTATGCTATAGAAAAACAGTAGCACTGGATAATTCTCAGTCCTTAATATCACATTCTCCTTAAAGCTTCCCACAATTTTGTAGGTGTTTAGACTGAAGCCTTCTGTAAGATAGTGGATGCAGACTATTAGCATGGAGATAGCTTGTGCATGGCTCACTGTTATGCTCTTGATTGATACACATTCTAGATCTCACCTCAGACAAACTAATTGAATAGCATATAAAGGAGAAAATTGATGAGTGATTTCAGCATCTCCCAGTAATGCTCAGCAGGTGCTATGAAGAATTATGCATATTCTATTAGCCAAGGGATTGCTGCATAAAACTTTTTATTAGCCATTCAACTCTGAAAAGATGAATTGTTCAACAAGCATTTATTAAGTACTTACTATATCTAATACTAGATTTTTCACAGTGAGAGAGACCATGATATTTTATTGTCAGGCCCCATCCTGAAGCCTTAATGTCTATTTGGGACAGTAAGACCTGGGAGCAGTAGACAAATATGAATGAATGTGTGCTGATCACATGTAAGGTGCAACCCAGAGGCTGAAAGATATCAGAGAGGACCAAGATGCTAGTATGACCCTTGTCAAGGCAGATGTTGAGTTTGGTTCTCTGTCTGAGCAGCATGATAAAATGATCTGATTGGAGAGTTATAGACCTGCAGTATAGAAGGATGTAATGAGGTAAAAACTCAAAATGTAATTTCACTCAGGCAGAATCAATCTGAGATATGCCCTGAAATCCCTTTCTGTGTTGCCTTATACTTCTTTAAGATAAATCGATGTATACTCATTAATACAATTGATGTACACTAGCTTTGCTATCCCATAATATGCATTGCTCTTTGTCTAGTCCCCAAAGAACCTCTCATCATCTACCCCCAAAATACCAACTTACATATGAGCTCACTCACGGTGACTTTCCTCCTCTTGTGATGGATGGACAGTTTCTGTTTCTAAGAATGATCTTTCCACTTGGTTTTGTTTCTTGTTGTTTCTTGTTGTTTTGGTACCAGGGATTGAACCCAGGGGTGCTTAACCACTGAACCACACCCTCAGCCCTTTTTTGTATCTCATTTAGAGACAGGGTCTTGCGGAGTTTCTGAGGGCCTAGCTAAGTGGCTGAGCTGGCTTTGAACTTGTGATCCACCTGCCTCAGCCTCCTGAGCTGCTGGGATTACAGGTGTGCGCCCCCTCACCCAGCTTTCCGCTTGTTCTTTAGATCCAAGCCCTCTCACCTGCTCCAAGACTTTCTCCTTCAATCAAATGTTTTCTTTCAAAATCATTGAATTCTCCTTTCCCATTGGATCAACCCCACTGGCATTCATATCTGCTCAGTCACTTCCCTTGGCTTCTCACACACCTCCAACGTCTACACCATTGTTTTCTACCCTTCAGAGTGAGCAGAAGCATTGCCTTACTATTTTGGCTTTCCGTTCTTGCCTTGACAACTCTGAATGGATTTCTGATCCTAGTACCCGCTGAAATCTCTCCATGCGGGATCCTCCGTGGTGGCCTTCATTGATGTTTCTTTCCTCATCACACTTGATGTTTTCTCAGTGTTTGACAGACTGCAGCACTCTTGCCCTCGAACATTCTGTAGGGGTAGCTTCCAGGAACCCTTGTCTTATGGTGTTCCTGTAAAGTAGACTGCCTCCATCTCTTATTCTGGCTGGATTACTGCTTTCAAATTCTCAGTGGTGAGCAACCCAAGAGCTGGGTCCTAGACCCTCTCCTTCGGCTATATTTGCAACCTGGATCCAGTCTTAGAGCTTCAAATGTTAGTCATAATCTGACAACAACCACATGTACAAATCCAACCCTGATTTCTCCATCACACTCCAAATATTTATATTTAACTGCCCCTTGATGTGTCTACTTGGATATAAAATAGACTTTCCAAGTTTAATATAACTCCAGACCAGACTCTTGCCTCTCCCTTCCTCCTCTCCCACCTTTAATAATATTTCCATGGTCTTTCCCTAATTTAGCAAGTAGCACCAAGAGCTGCCTGGAGTTTTATATTGCCTTTACTCTGCCCCAAGTGAATCCCCCACGATGCTCCATCAGATACCAAAAATACATCCTGCGTTGACCTACTTGTATTCATTGTGTAGCTACCTTCATGTCTTGCCAAGATCACTAGGATGGGTCTCCTAACTGCTCTTCCCCAACAGTGCTGACTCTACCAAAATCCAGCTGCCACAGTGATCTCTTGAAAAACTTGATCAAGACACAATTCTGCTTAAACACCTGCCTCTCACCACCAAAGTTGGTCTGGACTTTGTGCTCTCTCTGGCCTTGTCTCTTGTTCTCCCAGACATTCTGTTCTCCTTGTGTGGAGTTATTGCTGACACTCCTTAACAGTGGGTGTCACTTGGAATGGCACCTCCCAGGGAGCCCTTCTCTGACCTCATAATAAAATTAAAATGAATCCCAGCACTTAGGGGGGCTGAGACAGGAGAATCGCGGGTTCAAAGCCAGCCTCAGCAATGGCGAGGCTGCTAAGCAACTCAGTGAGACCCTGTCTCTACATAAAACACAAAATAGGGCTGGGGATGTGGCTCAGTGGTCAAGTGCCCCTGAGTTCAATCCCTGGTACCAAAAAAAAAAAATTAAAATGAATAATGGAACAGGGCAAGCTAAAGTAGCTGTTAGTAATCACATCCAGCTAGTGAAATCCAACCAGTGGGCACTGAATAGTGACATGGCAAAAGGCTTGGAGGTTTGTGTCATCCACATTTGCAGAAGGAATTTCAGTATGCTTTGTTACTTCTTAGGGAACTAGATTATTACTGTGCCTTGTAAGTTTATTTCTTACAGATCAATTCATGATATTTGCATTCTACATTTGACACTCATGATTGACTTTACTAGCTAAGTCTTCAAATGGTTTATTGATATTGTCTAACTGCTCTTTACTGAAAACAATCATATCAGAAGCATTGGTGTACTTCAGGCTTTAAATATTTATGATATTATCAGAAAGTATGATTGTTTTTTAAAAGGACTTAAAATCTCACTTATTATCATCATAATTGCTCTGATTAGCTAAGTAATAAAAGAAGTGCCATTTATAGATTTGAATACAAATTTCTAGGGGCAGTTTTTACCACGTTAGCTATGTATGTGAGAATACAAAAACAAACTCATCTAGGGACAGAGAATATTAATCTACTTGGTATTATTTTCTGCTTCAGCTATCCAGTTCTGTTATGTGGAAGAATAGATCAGATTCCAACTTGTGTACATCCCTAAGATATTGCTTTCTTCCAAAATGTCTTACTTTCAGCATCCCCAGTTGATACCTGCTGAGCATCACTTCAGGAGTCAGCCCAGTGGCAATAAGGACCATCAGTTGCCATATTCACTGAATGTAGGCTGTAAAGAAACAAAGAACCCTTTAATTCCATGTCTTATAAAGCCTTTTCCCCCCTCCTGACTCATTTCGAATTGTATAATTCTTACTGACTTATAGGAAATTAACTTTATTTATTTATTTATTTATTTATTTATTTATTTATTTATTTTGGGGTGCTGAGGATTGAACTTAGGGGCGCTCGACCACTGAGCCACATCCCCAGCCCTATTTTGTATTTTATTTGGAGACAGGGTCTCACTGAGTTGCTTAGCGCCTCACTTTTGCTGAGGCTGGCTTTGAACTCTCCATCCTCCTGCCTCAGCCTCCAGAGCTGCTAGGATTACAGGCATAAGGCACTGTGCCAGGGCAGTGATTTAAATTTAAATTAACTTTAAATCACCAGCTAGACTTTCATCTTGAATTTCAGAATTGTCTTCCAAAGGTGCTTTTACAAACTACCCATATGGTTTTTTCCATGCAAATCTAGGTCTTGCACAGTGGCCAGGCACTGTAATAGATGTGACAAGCTGAAGATGTTTGCTCAGGATGTAATATTTGATAACAACATTGAAGGAGTTTAAACTCCTTTAGTTGTGCTTTTCTACTGTTTCATTTATTTTTGTCTGCTTTTGAACACTCTTGTGAAATCATTTTGTTTTCTCCTCAAAATATTTTGCTATTTTGTTAAGCAATAAATTCTCTAAGGAGGTGTGCAAAATTCAACTTTCTGAAGAAGCCAGTTGCTGGGTAAATGGTGACATGATGGTTTTATCATGTCAAGCTTTGTCTTCCACATCGTCTTCCAGGTCTATTAAAACAGCAAAGGCCCCAAACTATTCATACCCTTTTCAGTTCTCCATTACGGTTGAAAAATAATCCTTAAAATGTCAATATACTGCAACTATCTAAAAATCATCCCTTGGCCTGTATCCATAGCCTGTGCTCTTTTCTGTGTTGGAGATTAGAGAGGTGACAGTACCCACTGTCACCATCTCAGTTGTTAAATGAACAGCAGGCTGCTGGCCCACAAGTGCTCTTTTGCTTTCCCAGGGTTTCCAAGGAGATTACTTGAACAGAGTCTGTACAGCACAATTAAGTGATGCCCACTTCTAGATTAGAAGGCTTCAGCATCTTTGTTATCTTTAGAAATAAATACTTTCAAATGCCTATCTGTGGGAAATAACAGAATAAAAATTTATAGGAGAAGCTTTTGTTAGTTTTGAGTTAAATTATTTAGAAACTTTAACAAAATGTTTGTAGTGGGACCATTTTAAACTTTCTTTGATCTGGGAAGATAACTTACCAAGATGCACACTTGGCTTGTGTGTGCGCGCACACACACACGCACACATGCACGTGTAAGGACATATATAGTGCATGTGTTCATAAATATATGCACATATTACATGAATGTTTGTATGCATGCATGTATATATATATCTACAAGCACTGTGCTTTAGTTATTAAACTAAATTTTCTGTATATCACTATATAAAAATATTTTCATAGATTTTAAACATTTTTTTCAAAATAAAGTGTAAACATGTTAAGCAAAACTAAATATAGCCCCCAAAATCAAGATATGGAAGAATATATCCTCTTCTTCCTCATGATCCACACACCCTAGGTAAAAATTGATTGTCCCTTTCTGAGAAGACTATCAAGGATATCCCACTAATTCAGTTATCAGGGTTCTAGTAACCAACATACAAATGTGTGTACGCACTTGACATAGTGAGAAAAGCTCTAGAAAAATGGCCTGCATGTTTATCATCAGGAGGGTGTGAAGCCGTCCTTAGGCCAAGTCAGTTGTCTGAGAAAGATACACAAAATTAGGATTTTTTAATTTGCTTAGCTTGGCTATGTCCCCACCCTACCTCCCATGGATACCTCCCATTTTTTCTACTTTGGGTAAATAAAGTCTGTGAAGAGTGTGAGGAGGAAAGCTAAAATACTGAGATAACAGCTGACATGGGGAAAGACAAAAGAACTGGCCACTATTACAAGGCCAAAATCTCTGGGGAAATACTTGGAAGGACAGAAATGACTGGGCCTTGCATATACCCTTTTCAATGTGTTCTACTTACATAATTGTTAATGTTTGTTAATTATAACAAAGCATTTAACAAAGTATTGTTTCATTCACCTTATTCTGTTTCATATGTCAGGCAAATGAGTAATACATTTTAAAAGTGTTAATATGTTTTATTTTTTGTCTCATTCTCAGTTTTTATTTCTAAAGATTTTGATTGTAAATTCACCAATGTTGATCTGCTCAGTCCTTAAATTAATTAACATTGATCAATCACATATGCATTGGCCTATTAATTAATTAATTCCTATAGTATCTTTCAAAACTTTTATGTGATGAATGAAAAGAATTTTTCCAAATTTCTTTTGTGCTTTTTTGAAGTTTTTTCTTTCATTCCCTCCACTCTGTTGCTGAGGGATCAGAAGTTACATGGTCAAAATAATGTCTGAGGAGCCTACATTTTATTCTAGGTAACTGAAAAACCACTGAACCATCTGACGCAGAGAAATGGCATGATTTCATTTTGAAAATATCCTTCAGGATGCTCTGCTCTGTGGACAACTGCCAGGGCACTGATCCAAATAAGAGTTGGTGGTGGCTCAGGCAAGGTAGATGGAGAGGACATGATAAGAGGTCAAAGTTAGGGGATGGGAAGATCAAAACTTACAATGGAATAAATGAGGGGAAGAAGTACAGGGAGAAATCAAAGATGACTCCTAAACCTATCTGAGCAACTGTATGAATGTATGTTCCTGGCTGAGTTTCCAGTTCTTCCAACAGTATCCAGCACACAGTAGGCACCCAATAAATACATTTTTAAGTAGGGACAACCACACTTCAGACTATACCTCGTTAAAATTCTTTCATTCCCACTTTTAACTGTGTTCTTTGCAAACACAATAATCATAGTTAATATTTTGGAGCCCTTAATATATTTCCAATAGATACTGTTTTAAAAGTGTCACATGTATTAATTCATTTAATCTTAGAAAAAAAAATCTGTCTTAGTTCCCTTTACAGCTGAAAACAGAGAGATTAAGTAACTTGCCCAAGGCCACATAGCTAATGAGTACAAGAGCTGATTTGAACACAGGCAGTCTGCTCTAGAGCCCATCCTTGAGCTGTGGATGCCATCTACTGCAGCAGTGACTCAGGTTAGGTCTCTGTCATGCCATGTTTCCTCCCTTCCCTCATGCTCAGTGAATTGCCAATCTCCTGGCCTGGAATGCTCTCTCCTCTTACTCTAGCATGGCTAACTCCTCCTTATTCTTAAGTGACTTGACTGTATCAGGTAGCTTTACTACTGTCCTGTAGTACTGTTTTAGTCACCATTTTTCACTGCTATGACTAAAAGACCTGACAAGAACAATTTTAGAGGAGGGAAAGTTTATTTGAGGGCTCTTAGTTTCAGAGGTCTCAGTCCACAGACAGCTGGCTCCATTCCTCAGGGTTCCAGGTGAGGCAGAACATCATGGCCGAAGAGTGTGGTGGAAGGAAGCAGCTCAAATGAAGATCAGAGAGCATAGAGAGAGAGACTCCACATACCAGATACAAACATATACCCCAAAGGCACACCCTCAATGACCCACCTCCTTCAGCCACATCCTACCTACCTTTAGTTACCACCCAGTTAATCCTATCAGGATCAATTCACTGATTGGGTTAAGGCTCTCATAACCCAATCATTTCTCCTTTAAACCTTTTTGCATTATCTTATGCATAAGCTCTTGGGGGACACTTCACATCCAAACCATAACAAGTACCCATCTCTCCTCCCGTCACAGCAGTGGGGGCACTGCATCGTCATGGCTAATGTCTTTGTCTCCTCTAGTCGACCACAGGATTCGGGAAGTCTGGGTCATGGCTCATTCACGTATCCTTGATGCACGTGGTGCTGAGCTCACAGGTGTTGGTGATCAGTGAGTGAGTGAGGTGGTGCTGAGATCAGTGAGTGAGTGAGGGTTCCTGCCCTCTTACCCCTCCATGGCCTTGTACATGTGCACTCAGGAAGCTTTTATTTATCTTCCAGCCCCGACTTGCTGTTTCTTGCTCTGTGAGTCTCCTTTGGTCCATCTTTGCTCACGTGGCGTAGTTCAAAGCTCTTGTGAGAACTCTCTCAGTAGCCATTGACAATCATATGCATGTGTTCCATTTCCCCCTCTATTAATGTTTAACAAACTATAAGGACCCCTTACTAAGTAGTGGTTGTGACCCATTCATTTGGAGATCATGGCCAGTATTTTTAAAATGAAAAGACAATGCAGTGAAGTAGAATAGAAAAAAGTGCATTGCACAGAGTACAGCAAAATATTGGGAGGCTGCCACGTGTAATGGAAGAGAGCATGGGTTTTAAAAACAGCCTCCCTGGATTAAAATCTTAGCTTTATCCTCACCAACAAAGCAACTGTTTGATTTTGAGGAAGTTTCATAACCTTCCTGTACCTGTTTCCTCATCCAAAAAAACAGGTTTAAGGTTACTAGGGCTGGTTAGTAGAGAGGAAGGAAGGAATAAACAATAAAGAAAATGGATGGCATACACTAAATCTCAGATTTCCAGACCCCTCTTGAATTTTCAGGACTACACAAGATCAATAACCTCCCTCCAGGTTGACCTCTATAAGATCCAGTTGTTTTACAATCATGATTCAGATTTCCATGAAATCCCTTACTTAAGCTCATCTGAAACAATTCTTACCCTACAACCAAAATAGCCAAAGAAATACATTGTTGAGAAAGGGGAATTTTTGTCTTTAAAGTTAGTTTGGCCTAATGATTTTCCTCTTCAAGATCAAGATAGATGACTAAGCCCATTTATATTCTATAATTCAAATGAACACAAAAAAGTTCCAAGGATGGTAAATTCTTACCATGAAGACAATGGAAGTAAGAAAAATTAGAGATCTCAAGAGTTTCAAAAATATTTCTTTCAGAAAGCAGTAAGAATATTATTGGTCATAAAGAGTGATATTTTGTAATGATAACAAAAGTTGGTTTACCAAGAGGACAGAATCCTAAATATTTGTGCTCCTAATGTCAGAACTTCAAATTATATAAAACAAAAACTGATAGGAAAAAGAGGAGAAATAGATAAACCCACAATCTTAGTTGGAAATTTCAACACCATAATCTCTATAATTGATAGAAAAATTAGTAAGTCTATAGAAGCTTTGAATGATACCATCAATCACCTTAAACAATTGACATTTGCAGACTTACACCAAACAACAAAACAGATTTTATTTTCAAGTAGTCATGGCACATTTGTCAAAGCAAATATATTCTGAGCCAATTCTTATTTATTTATATAAGTAAATAAGAAAAATTATGTACATAATTTTTACATCCTAAAAATAATGTTTTCTTACAGAAATTAAATTAGAATTAATAGCAATATGATCTCCTCCACAACTTAAGAAACTGTACAACCTATTTCTAAATAACCCATAAATCAAAGAAATCACGAAACAAATCAGAAAATATTTGAACTAAATGAAAAAGAAAACATGGCATACCAAAATTTGTGGGGTGCAGCTAAAGCAGTGCATAAAGGGAAATGTATAGCATTAAAATGCTTATATTAAAAAGTAGAATGTAAAACTGTAGCACATACAAGTACATTTAAAACTAGAGTCTAAAATGCTTATATTAAAATCAATACTCTAACCTGACTTTTACAAAGTTAGAAAAACAAAGCAAATTAAATTTAAAGTTAAAAGAGAGAAAGGAATAGTAAAATGAAGGCTTGTTCATCAGCCTGTGGTGCTGCTAGGAGGTGGTAGAACCTTTAAGATGTGGGGCCTAATGGAAAGAATTGAGGTTTTTGGAGGTATGTTCCTGAAGGTGCATACCTCCAATGACCTAAATCATAGAGAAATAACCAGATGGCTAATTTAGGTCATTGGAAGTATGCACCCTCAGGAAAAATGACCAAATGATAGAGAAAATCAATGAGATTTATAACTGATTCTTTGGAAAAATCAAAAAACTTGATCAACCATTAGACTTATCAGGAGAAAAGAGAGAACACATATATCAACTTCAATTTTTTTCTTAATGCTTCAAGTGGAAAAACATTCAAACATATTTAGACTGAAATGGGCTCCTAAAGTAACCAGAAAGGAAAGAACAAAATAAATTAAATTAAAAATACCCAACCTAGATACATCCTTATGAAATTTCAGCACATTATATAAAGAAAAGACCCTAGAAGTTTTAAGGGTGGGGGAAGAAGTTTTTATCAAGAAATAAAGATCAAGCCAGGGGCAGTGTTGCACGCCTGTAATCCCAGCACTTTGGGAGGCTGAGACAAGAGAATCGCGAGTTCAAAGCCAGCCTCAGCAACGGCAAGGTGCTAAGAAACTCAGTGAGGCCCTGTCTCTAAATAAAACACAGAACAGGGCTGGGGATGTGGCTCAGTGTTTGAATGCCCCTGAGTTCAATCCCTGGTACCATAAAAAGAAAAAAAGAAAGAAAGATCAAACTATCATCACAGTTGTACACACTAGCACTAGGTGTAGCATTGGAAAGAACTCTTCAACATCTGCAGGATGATTATTTTTACCCTAGAGTTGTATATCCAGGTAAACTATCAATCAAAACTGAGGGCAACATACTGATTCTTCTGACAGACTCTGCTCCTGCAGTCTTTCTCTTCCTCACTCTCTAATGGTAAAACTGGAGTTGGGATGGAGGTATAGAATTCAAGAAAAAGAAGGCTACACAATCTGGAAAATAGTACCTAACTCAGAAGTCCAAATTCAATGTCTATGAAGTTGCTATAGCAAATGATAGGAATAAGCATCTAAAAGATCTTAGGGATGATGTTAATATAAACCTGTCATATATGCTAGGGATAAAAAGTGATCAGGAAACTGATATTTAAGTGTACTATTAAATGTGGAAAGGCAATATAACATATGCTATATATGTTATATGTATTATAAAATATTAATGTGAGAAATAAAGCCAGCAAAATTTGCAAATAAACCATTGTCTCCAAATCCTTCCCCTGACCTGAAACACCACTTATATTTAATGACAAATTCTCATGTGTATATACTTATACCATACATCTACATGAACATGCATATTTCTGTTCATTTATTTGCCTTTTCTTGTATTGGCAGTACAACTATTTCCTTAATATAGTTGAAATACATTTCTGTCTTGCAGACAGTGCTCTTCTTTGTTCCAAGTGATCAAGTTTTTCTTCTACGTTACTATTTTGTGTGAATGTTAGAATTTTCTTGTCAAGAGTCAGTAAAATATCATTGAATTTTTATGGGGAGTACATGGAATTTATGTTATTCTAGGAGAATTGATAGCATTAAAATATTGAGTTCCACCTTATCAAGAACCATTATTTTCAACATTAAATTATATCAGTGACAGCAGCATTCCTTCACATTTCTACTCTAGTAGAAATGACTTGAATATATTGCAAAACATAAAGGTTTTTTTCACAGGATTTTAGAAGATACACAATATCAACATAAAGAATTTGTTCTGAGTTGCTATGTTGCTTTTTTAAAATTGATGTATCATTTTACATAATCGTAAATGTATGTTATGCCATGTATGTTTCTTAATCATGAGTGAACTTTGAACTTATGTGAAAATAGTTCAGCTCTTTGATTGGAAGGATTTCTAGGAGAAAGGACTGTCTTCTATGGAAATTGGTCTTCTAAAAGTCTTTACCAGCCAATTTTGGTAATTTAGGAAGTGCCTATATTTATAGATTTTTATATTGTTGTGATAGTTTAGCATATTTTCTAATAATCTTTAAATTTCCTCTACATCAATTGAAATATTCTGTTTCTTTGAGGTAGTATAAAGATAACAATGTCTAATCACATGGGCTGTAGAAATAGACTACTTGAACCGATTCCCCAGCTCCATGTCTAACAAAGTGTGTGATGGTCACTTGTTAATTGAGTGTATTGTACCAGAGTCTCTTCATCTGTAAAATGGAGAGAATAATGAGAGTACCTGTCTCATAAAAAAAAAATGTTGTAAGGTTTAAATAAGATAATTATATGCGAAGTATTGAGAACAGCAGTTAGCACATTGGTAAGCGTAAAATAAAAGGCTCCCGTGACTATAATTATAATTAAAAACTGTATTACCTATTTTTATTCCTGATACTGTTTTTGGTGACAGCTATTTTTGTTTTTCCTGATTATACTTGCAAATATTTCTTTATCTTTTCACAAAACCAGTTGTCTTTTTTTTTATTTTTATAGATCAACTTTTTGTTCTCTTATTGATTTGTCATTTGACCCTTAATATTTCCTTTCTTGTTCTTCATAAAGGTTATTTCATTGTGTTTGTTTTGTTAGGATTTTTCCTAGCATCCTGAGTTGAAAGCTACATGCTTCACTATTATCAGTTGCTAGTGGTTTTTAACAAACCACTTCTATAAGCTTCCTTTTGAAAACTGCAATGATTTCTTCCTGCATGATTTGATAT
This sequence comes from Xerus rutilus, assembly GCA_028644305.1. Taxonomy (NCBI): domain Eukaryota; kingdom Metazoa; phylum Chordata; class Mammalia; order Rodentia; family Sciuridae; genus Xerus; species Xerus rutilus. Next base: position 19,200,809 of record CM053408.1, on the reverse strand, counting down.
TGAAGTATTTTTAAAATTCTAAATACATTAAAATTTTCATAGTGGTTTCACCTTTAGACAATAAATAAATTAGAAATATATTTACAAGTCTGCAGGTGAATACTTTTTGGGTATTTGGTTTTCTTTTTTGTAGGAGAATGCAGGAGAGAGTGAACCTTTACTGAACACAGTACTTGTGCCACATATAATATCAGTTTATGAAATTCCTAGTGTGGCCAGTGAATGGCCAATTTTAATAAATGTTTCTTCTATGTTTGGAAAATAAATATATATTCTCTACTTATTTGTTAGACCATTTACATAGAAATATCTGTAAAATTCTAAGAATTAGTTTGAGCTTGTTCTTTCTATCAACCTAGGCAATTGTTATTAAAATAATTTTCCCTCTATCTATAAGTTTCTAAAAAAATGTATTAAAATAAATTTCTCTTTATCTTTCTGTTCATTTTATCTATTTTGAGGGTGTTATTAGGTATCCCACCTGCTCTATTTTTCAGTAAATATGAATCTCATTTATGAATCTGATAGAACTATATACTCCTATAATTTTTTTATGTTTGAATTCTTTTTTTGCCTCATATTAATAATACTACAAACTTTCCCGTCATTGATATTTGCATTACTATATGGAAATACAAAGAAATGACATATGCTCCTATTATTTATCTATTTTATGTATATTTTTATGTTTGAATTCAAAGCTCTTTTCATCTCCTTGCAAATACTTCCTTTCATTGTTACAATATTCTTATCGATGCACATTTGTGATTTTGTAATCTGTCTTCCTAGTTTAGAACTGGTCATTTTCTAAATATTTGAGATAGCTGCACTAAAATTAACATACTACTCAGGAGATAGAGGTATTTATACACGGATATTGTCTGGCCAAAGCATCGGAATCATCAATTTAATTTTGTTTTCATTGTATTCTGGAAGTTTGATCACTGGGTACGTACAGTCTATCAAAAATTGTGACTTCACCATTCACACATGTAGTATACAGCTTTGCTTATGTTAATTAAAGAGCACAGAGTGTGAAAGATTTCTTCACAGAGCATACAGTTTGGTACTTACTCTTAAACATTCGAGCTTAATAGGGGAAAATATTCTATTTTCTGATATGTGGAAAATTTAAATAAGTCTCGTAAAATGATTCCTACAATAGAAACTTTAAAACTCAAAGAAATGAGGTCAACTGCTGTCCTTAAATAGTCAGAGCCTGACATTTCTCTTTAGTTAAATTACTGCAGATTTCTCACCCAAGAAATATAAAATGGTAGAGCTGGAATGAGCCTAGATATCATTTGGTTTAATACTTTTTGATTTTACCAAACAGAGATAAAAAAGGCAGACAGCAAAAGAATGTAGTTAACAGAGTGCCAAAAGATAGTTTGTAAAAACAAAAACAAAAACAAAAACAAATGTTATGAGCAAATATTTTTTTTCTCATAACAAAATGTCATTACCTCTCAAGAAGAAATGTCATAATATGAGAAATCTAAATGCAGATTTTGCTATTTACCCTTATACTATCTTTCATTACATTACTGAAAAGAGCATGAATAATGTTTTGTTTTCATTTTTAATTTATATGATTTTCCCCCTTTGTATTTTAAACATGTAATATTCCTCTTAAGTACTTGTCACATTTATAGCCCAATGTATATCATTTTTCTTGCCATTCTTTTAATATTTTTAAGGATTGTGAAGGAATATATGTTTGAAGGAAGCAACATTAGAATAGATAGCAAAAAAGCTATAGGTGTAAAGAATGGATTGGTTTACTTTTCCCAAAGAAACCCCCTCCTGCAGTTGTTTAATGTGGAAGGTTTTTTTTTTTTTTCTTGAAAAGGTTAAAAAAAAAAGTTCTAATCAACTTTTGTACATTATGTAGAACTTCATTTTCTAAACTCTGCAAAAGAAAGTTTCATATTTAATGGGAAATCATGAATTATTCCATTTATTATCTACTTCCTCCTTTCAAAGACATGATCTGGATAAAAGGCGGGGTGAATAATTTCAAAAAATACAATACATTTTTAATGGGAAGGTGCAAACTACAGATTCTCATGACTATTAGCAAGTGTAGAGGAAACAGAATTTTACTTGCAAAACTCGTCAAACTCTTGCGAAGATAAAATGCATGACACACTTTAGTTAAAAAAGAACAGAGTGAGCTGAAGTTTTTCTTTTTAAGGCAACATGTTGTTTTTACTAAGTTTGGTTTTTCTATTTTCCAGCTTTCCATTTTTATTAAAAGTGAGTGATATCACTCAATTTATATGTAAAAGCAATAGACTTTTATTGTTGTTGTTTGTAAAGATGTATAAAGAATTGAAAGAAAATGTTAGGTAATATTATCTGATAGGAAAAAAAAAATCCTAAATAAGAGAACTCCAAAAATTCTGGAGAGTGTCACAAAATTAGGTCTCAAAAAAGCAGAGCAAATATTATATTCCATGAAGTTTTATGTTAAAATTGTCAATATGAATTTAGACAAGAATATTCAGTTGATGAACTAGCATTATCATGTGTACATATATTTATAGTCATGAGATAAAAAGCTCATTTTTTGTTTTCTCCCTTATTTTCATGTTTATTGTCGTTGTAATAGAACACAGAATGACATTACTTATTCAGATTTTTTTATTATTATAACTCGATTTAAGTTCATTTTGAGGTTTTATTTTTCAGCTTATGTTTTATTGCTTTTCTCTTGTTTGAAAGTTACAATATGATTTGAAAAAAAAAAGAATATGAATCCATACAATGGTCTCATTTGGTAAAAGAGGTTTGAGTGTTTAATTCTGAAAATACTTTCCCTGAAAATTTTTCTTTAAAGATAGGATTCAGTTCACACTATTCCGTGTCTGATCTTTAGTTGAAATCATTCTTTTATAAAGAAGTTTGATTTCTCAAAGGAGTTTGCAAATAATGACTGCTTACAAAAATTGTGTGTTTAATTGACCTCATATAGGGAGCTTTTCTCCCAGTCCCTTGCACCGAACTTCTAAAGAAAAACTTTAAAAAGTATGTTTCAGTTTGAGATTTTTCAATAAAGAAAATGAATGTCAAAATGTGGTGTGACAGCTTCACGTATAAATATTGTGGTGACACTTTATATTGACGAGTGCATAGTTTATTCATTCCCGATGGATAATAGCCATGGTACTTCAAATATTTGATTGAATGAAAATCACTTGAGTAAATCATTTTTAACAGGATGTGCATGTTAAAAATGCCTTTATATTATTAAGGGAATTATTTAAAGCCATTGGAAGAGTTATAGCCCCATACTGCCTGCTAAAAATCCACGTCTTTCCTCTGATTATCTGGTGATTATTACCAGCAAAAATATTATTTGATTTATAAACATTCATTGATTTGATCTCACAAAAAGTGACTTCTGCTAACATTAAGCATATCAGTTCTAACAATTGAATCTGGGAAATATTTTTTTTTCCCATTTGATACAAATATTCCATGTGTCCTAAAATAAAATCACTCATGTTGAAATGAATACTTACTGTGCTATTGGAAGAATTCTTTGCTGACAAAATTGTTCAATAAATTATTTGTTGAAAGAATTATATTAGTAATAGTCTGAGTTACAAAATTCTATGAGGTAAACTTTATTTCTTAATTAGTAACATTATTATGTTGCTTTAAAAGGAATTCAAGTTTGAACTTGGTTTGGTTTTTTCCAAATGATATTTTTTCAATTTGTATATACTTTCAAAATGTTGAAAGGAAATGTTTCCTAAATTTTGTTATTAATAGATAAGAATTTGCAGTTTGTAAAATTATAAAGTAAAACTTGCATATATAAGTTTCTTCTAAAAATTCAAATTAGCAAATTAAACAGACAACTGTTTAGAAAAATTACATAAAATTTCTATTTCATAATCTCCTGGGGGTAGATTTTATTTATTGATTTAAAATTATGAAATTAGCCTATCTAAATTTAATCTGAATTTGAACTTAAACAAAAATCTTACTATATTTATATTCTGATGTGCTGATAACATTTTAAATTTTGACTTGCTTTTTAAAATTTACACAATTGAAGGTGATATGTATTTGGACAGTAATTCTAATGAAGTTTTCATAAAAAGTATAAATTAATTCATGCGTGAGGGGATTTTTGGAATGAAGCTAAAATGTTAAATAATTCAATCTTTCAAGGAGAGTTTATGTAAAATTATAACAATATATAAAACATGATCATATAATGTATGTACAGCACAATACTTGTACATCCAAGTATTTTTATTTTCTCTTATAAAAAAATCACCTACAAATTTCACAAAGAAAAAAATATTATAATTGTTATGCTACTAAGCTTTTTACACGATTACTTATAACTGCACAATATTATGAAAAGAGCTATTTTTAAAAATACATCTTAAAACTATGTAAGCTCAAATGATTGTATTGTGTTCATTATTATTTGAAGTTTTGAAGCATTTAGAATTAATAATGTTCATTTTAATAACTCATTCAAATTGTAATGACTAATTGTAATGAAAGATTCTGATTCTGATGTAAGAAAATTCTACTTTTTGAAATATTAACATGTAGTCATTAAGCTAATCAGAAAATAAGCAGTTGATCATCAAGTTTTTTGTGCTTGGTGGATGTACTGAGATGACAAGTAAATTCGTTTCAGAGGGAAGACATTACAATTTGAAAGTACTTCTGTTAAATATATACTCATTAAATATATGAATATACTCATTAAATATATGAACGTTTACCTCTAAAATATCTTCCTAATTTTCCAAAAATGAGAATGAATTGGTTTGAAAACTGTTAATCTGTGAGATGCCACCTGCTCTATTTACATTTTTAAATATATAAATAGAGTGTAGTATTTGTTAAGTGGTCTCATAGACAGCTACTTGTTTTGCAGTTCTGGATGAGTGAGGTAGAATCTATGCATAACTTTGCATTTATATTCTGTGAATGTTACCTAATTTGCATATCAATTAAAATAATATCTATATTAACATGGTTAATGAAAGTTATCAAATTTACATGATGTGACTGCAGTTTGCTAAATTTCCAGTAGATGCCCCCAGAGACCAGTCAACTCATTGGAAATTCTTTAAATTTAAGAAACTTTTTTATATTAAAACTTCTTTTTCTTGATGTTTTCAATTACATATAAAATAAAAGTCTTAAAATCTTAAACTTCCATGAGTTTATTACTCTTCAATGTTTATTACAAATATATACACATGCATATGTAGGAGATGACAGTACAATTATTAATCAGTAGTAAGAAATACTATGACAAATCATATAAACCTAAATGTGTGAAAAAATTAATACTTTCCATTTTCACTGTAATTTTACATGTTTTTAAAATAAAGGCATTCAAAACACAGTTAATTTTTTTCTAATTTCTTTTTCTTTATATATTTATGTGGCAAGGGAAATGCTGTATCATATTAGATTTGAGTGGAAAAAAATTACCATTTTCTAAAAACAATTACACGTACCCAAAGAACTTACAAAATCATTATCAGTCTGTGTATATCAGAAAATAACTTTTTAAAATTTTTTATCATATGGAATAGCTACATACACTGAAAAGTATTTGTAGGAATAGTGATTCTCTTTACTTCATGGAAATTATATTAACTGAAGCTATTTAAGTATTAATTTAAGTCAATGTAATTATCCCGTAGGTGATTCCAATAACATTTGTCCCTACGATATGAATGTAAGACTTGTAACCGACACAGATAACCCACTAGTGACTTATAAATATTAACTTAATGGAATAAAAGTATTATCCTGACTTTTGATTAGCTATTACATATCTTTTGAGTTTATCTTTGTCAGATTAAATTAAAAATGTATGCTCTTGTTTTAAAGTATGATTTTTTATTGAATCGTTTGAAATATTTGACTGACTCTAAAGCTTCATCTTGATACCATAATTTCAGTTTGTTCTGCAAATAAATATGTTAAATGTATTTGTCGTTATTTGATTAGGTGATAACGCTTTACACCGTGAAAGTTTATCTTTTGGTTTATGCATTAATCTAGGTGAGGAGAGGATAAAATAAATTGTTGTGTCTATTCATTGCACCTATTTGTCTTTTCTGGGTTTATAGCAGTATGCGCTTTTGACCCTTTTAAATGTTTGTCAGTGGTTTTTCCTGGTAGCTGTTACATTCTGGTGTGGGAATAATATCTATTTAATTTGCTTTTCATGGATGCTACTGGCAGTCTGTTCCCTGCTTTAAAAGAGGGGGATCCTCTGGGAGAGCCACAGGATGATACTGATCTCTGCTCCCATTCCAATGTAAACATGGATTAGTATGGATAAAGAGAATGGCTTTCAAGTTGGAGATTACATCATAATTGTCAAATTATGTCAAATTCCTAAATGATCAATGCTAATAAGCAGAACATTGTAGGGAGGAGCAGGAGGAAAAGAAGAGAAAAAGCAACAATATTTGATATCACAGGAAGCAATGTGTGAAGTAGAAAGAATTCAGAATTTGCAGCCAGAGATTGCTGGGTGAGAATCACAACTCTGCCATTTATTAGTTTGTGGGGCTTTGGGCAATTCACAGCCTCACTGAACACTGGAGAGAGGAGTTTCTTTTTTGTTTGTTTTGTTTTGTTTTGTTTTCTGTATAAACGAAAGTAATACTTCACACAGTTATGGAGTGAGTTAGAAGTGATATTTACACAGTACCTGACACATTGTGGGAGCTCCGTAAATAATAGCTATCCAATATACTTTAAGGTGGAATTTAAAATCCGTGTCCTATTTCTATGGCTGTTTACCAGTACACCCCCATTTCCCAGCACCTCCACACATTCAGCTGCAATGGAACTCTGCCAGATTGTTTAATTTTGTTGTTTCTAGATTTTTCTTTCTTTAATCTTGGGATTTTTAAAGGGAAATTTTGATGTAAACTAAGATAGTTTTAACAGAATTTCTTTAATAATGCCTTTAAAAGGCAGTAAAACCTGTAGGAAATGTATGACTCCCTTATTCTATTCTAGCTACATCCCTGATCCCAGTGCAGCCTGAGGTACCTGCTGCGGTAGAGATCTTCCTCAGAATGCAGATTTATAGATGCCCAGAGTGTCTATCAATGTCCCCACTTCTGCTTCTGTGAGTGATACATATTTTTTTTCTGTCAGAACTCTCCTCAAATCCCATATTCAATCTCTTCATCATTTTTACCAGAATTCTTAATTTTCACCCCATAGGGAAGTTTAGAGTCAAATAAATTTTCTTTCTTCTGATGCTTAAGAGCAACATCTTAATTTAGACAAATATTTAGGTTTTGATGTATAAATGAAACCAAAGACTAAAAACTTTGTGTTCAAATAAAATAACAGTTAAAATACTGAATTTGGGTTCTGTTTACATTTCTATTTATTTGCCTTTTCACAAAGCAAGTGAACTTTCACTGCGGTTCTCTGTTAAGAAATACAAAATCTGAGAAATCCAAATATAGTGATGAATTTTTATTCATCATGTATTTTTATTTTTAGAGAGTCAATTCATTTTAATAAATGAAGATTTTCAGATTAAATAATTCTTCTTACTATAGAGGTTTAGTAGGAACCTATCTAGTAAATAGCTATAATTCTTCTTTCTTGCTTTCAAATATTACTCAGGAGGATTAAACAATGGCTTACAGGTGCATTTCTACATGCATATGGGTGTGTATAAAATAAAAATGATTTCAGCATAGTTATATATACATATTTGAATATATTCTTATTTTAATATCTTCTGAAAAAATGACCTTTTCAAAAAAATTACTAGAAATCTTTAAAAATCCATTCTATATATCACTGGTGTTTTGAACCTGAAAGATATACTGGAGATAATCCAGCTCCTTGTGAATCACTTAGTGTTCTTTGGTCAAAGGCAATAGAAATACATTCTGACTACATTAAGTGGAAATGATTTTATTGAAAGGACATTAGGTTACTGGTGGAATGTAGGGGAGAACCTAGCTCAGAAGAACAGGACAAGACACAGGCCCCTTGAAAGGATCCAGGTAGCAGAACTACTGGAGAATCTTGTCCAGTCCAGCTGCCCACAGTACTCCTGCCTCTCCCACACCCTGTGATGCTCACTTCAGCATTCCAAATCCTGGGAAAGACCAGGTTTCTCTCTAATTTGGGTTAATAATCCACCCCCTGACTAGGGAGTCCTTGAATTCCCATCCCACGTGTGGGGCTGGCTAGTTGCAGAAGTATTTTGGCATGCTGCCATGGAAGGAGTGGGACTCCATGCTGGGTGGGCCAGGCCCACCTTCATCTTTCATGTGAAGACAGGAAGACTTAAGAGAGTGATTTTCTACATCTCTGTCTGGATTAGGATTAGAACTGAGGTAACCTCCTGACTGTTCTGCCTAGTGCTTATTTTTATTGGTTGAAGTCAACGTTTAATTTTTATTTAGTTGTCATTTTCTTTATTTTTGCTGCAGCAGGCTTTCTTTACTCATAGGAAAACATTCTGGCAGCCAATGTATGAACATCTGAAGTTGGCTTTGCTCCTTTGAAGCAAGGTTAGGTTTCCAGCCCATCCTCAGAGGCCTTCCATGTCACCCCACAAACTGCCTTCTAGAGTAACATTTGCATGATCCCTTGGGCTCCCCCAAACTCAAGTTATCAGAACCCAAAGTCATTATCTTTCCCAGTAGCAAATATTTCCCTCTTTAGCAAATTACCAATTACTCATTACTCAATCAGAAAACCTGGTCATCATCCGTCCCTCACCTCCAACATCCATTCAGCCACCAAGTACTCCATATTTTTATCGTCTAAGTATATTTTGGATCCATCTAACCCTACTCAGCCCCTGCCCCTACTTCAGTTCCAGCCCTCACAGCCTCTCCCCTCCATGGCCACCTGAGTGGCCGTCTTTTCTCCCTGCTCCCAGTTTTACCCTCCTCCCATCCCATGTCTTGGATCAGGTGTGAATTTCAGAGTCACAAACTCAAGGATGCTAAATTGAAAGTCTTTATTTTTTTATAACTTAATTTTAATTCCTGGCCCTGAGCCTTGATCCTCCCTAGTGTAAAAATCCAATCTCGTCACTCTCAGGTGGTCAGTCCAATTCGGCAATTTTTCAAGATTCTAAAAACCTTTTCCTCTTCACCCTATCTTCCTATATAGAAATAGCATTGCCCTGAAGGGGACTGAAGGAAGAACAGTTACTAGATTTAGCAAATAAAAATACATGACAGACAATTGAATTTCACTTTTAAAAAAACCAGGCGGGTTTGTGTGTGTGTGTGTGTGTGTGTCCCATGAAATACTTAGGGCATTCTAATACTAAAAAGAAAATCATTTGTAATTTATATGACATTCAAATTGTGCTGAGCATTCTGCAGCCTATCTGTCAACACAGGGGGAGCAGGCAGGGAGACAGCAGATGACAGAATTTACTCTCAGATGTTCATGGAAGATCTTGTCATTGTCACTGATTTGCCCATTCAGCCCCTAGTCTTCTTTCTTCTTTGCTTAATAGCTCCAGTGGGGTGGAGGCATCAGTGTGCCCAGAGAAGTCAGGATATTGAGGTTTCCAGATTCCTTGCAGCAAAGGGAGAGTGGAAACTGGCATATGACATAGTTGTAGACGATGGGCCAAAGTAGAAATCTGCTAGGAGTTGGAGGAATGATTCTGTTTTGCCCCCAAATGAGGAAAGACACGGCCAATGCCACCTCACATTCCACTTTCTTCTTGCCTTGAAAGTGGACATGGTCTCTGGAGCCCTATGGTCACTAGCAGGGAACAAGGAGGAGAAAAGGTCAAGATAATCTCAGAGACTTTGGTCCTGAACTTGCCAGTCCACTGAGCCAGGCCGTAGGCTGCCTAAGATTAGGCAAAAAGTAGAACCTCTATTTTGCAGAACACTGGGAGGCAAGTTTTCTCTTACTCCTAGTTGAATGCATCACTAGCCTGTGGCATCCTGTACAGGCAACCATCTCCAGTGCACTTGATCCATCCTTGTTTATCAGCTCTGGAAACATGCTGGCCTGTGAACCCTTTCAGAGGCCCCCAGTGCTGCCCATTTCAATCATGGCTGTGCCCATTTCAATCACTGAAGTACTGCCCATTTCAATCATGGCTGTGCCATCCTTCCATCCCCAGTGGGAGTCTCACCAAGAACCTTTCTGCACACATCCCTTGCTGTGGCTGGATAGCATGCTGGCAAACACACTGACCCTCCCTTCCAGTACCTTTAACGTCATCTGTGGAGCCCTCTGAAGTTATAATATTTTGCATAATGTCACACCATACCACTGAGGGACTGTGGGACATTATAGGGCTGCTTCTAGTTCTCTTCTGCCTACAAACCCTTGATGGCTCCCTGCCTTCTTGTGCCCTGCACGTGGACAAGTGGGTTGGGGGATGCTGGTAACCCTCCTACCTTCAAGACTCACAGGAAGCAGGCTTCCAGTGTCTTCTACTGAATTTTCTACTGAATTTCACAGGTTGCTGACTTATTCTCCTCTCCCATCCCTCTGGTATTTGACCAGAATGACATGGCCCTTCTGTCTCCATATTCTTCCTCTATCTCAACTAGAGGAACAAGCAGGAAAAGCAAAGAGTGTTACTCCAAAATTTACCCTTCCCTGTTCCCTTGGTCTCAAACCGAATGGTAGCTTTTGATCTTTTGACCTAAGAATGTGGTTTCTTTACTCTATGAGCTGCTACAACAATTTGGCTGCCAGCGTGGGGGTGCATTGCTGTTCAGAGCGGTAGCACCCCGTCCGTTCCGACTCAGCCTCTCCAGCAGCTCTCCATCACTCCTTGCTTTGAGTCTGAGCTTCTTATCATTGTTTTACCATGAGGTCTCTTCATGCTCTGGATCCCACTTAAAAATAAATAAAGACAAAAATAAAAACCTCCATATCTCCACACTCTCCACCTCACTACTCTTTATTTCTACCCAAATAGACCTGCGGAATGAGAAATTCTTGGCAGGTGGAACCTGAGCAGTTTTGTTTTGTTGTTGGAACTCCACAGGTGAATGGAATGCCAGCCAGGAGCTGAGGACCAGCAGCAAAGGGCTTCACATTCCCGCAGTGTTTTCACTTAATTTCGTCTGTTTCCTGAAAGAATCCTGAGACGTAGGGAGGGCATATATGTATGTATATATTTTATAAATGAGAAGAAATGAAGACTAGGGAGGTTGGAACAAACTGGGTATTCTGCCTAATTCTGAGTTCTTCCCAGTTCACGCTGAAATGTTTATTTCCAGTAGTATCATCTGTCAGTTTTTCTAAATATTGAGTTGTCAGGATTTTTTTTTTTAAAAAGCTTACAAAAATTAATATAAAACAGTATTATTTGCTCTCTGATTGTTCTTTTTGGTGGGTGAATAGCCACTACACACCATTATCTCATAATTTTGTATATTTCTTATGTAGATATTTTCAACCATCATTTATCATTTCTTCATTGTAGGCAAACTATCATTTTCCCGCTAGAATGCCAACTTCATAAGAACAGAGTCTGTCTAGAACACTGCATAGTACTTAGTAGGAAATGCAATAGTGATTTGTTGAATGAGTAGGTGGAATATTCATCTGCCAATGTCCTTGCATATGGTTTATTATTAAAGTTAGAATTTGTTTTCATTGTTGTTTTTTGAGCTGGGATATTGCTGTTACCCAGCTCTCACACTCCTGTGCTCAAGTGTTCCTCCTGCTTCAGCCACCTGAGCTGTGGGACTAAGAAGTGAATTAGCAAACCATTAACTTAATTCAACCTCAAAATGATTTTATATATACATATATGTAAAGTTTGTATCAGTGTATGTAATGATATGTATATATAGCAGAGAGGTCAATAAATCATTCTGTATGGATGAATGAATGATAAACTTCCATAACATATAGTAAAACTGCCTAATAAGGGAGGACATTGTTTTGCATTTAAATAGCAAATTTGATTTTTGCCTGGCTTATTGTAGTTTTCTGTTTGGTGAGTTGCCTTGTTTGGGTGGAAGGCTGGTGTATCAAGTATTTTTTAATACTGTCAGTGAACTGGCTTATTGTCCTTATCAAAGGGAGCCCAGCTCTGGAACGGATATATTTATAATGTAATTTCATTAAAATTACTCTATTTAGATAGCTTCCGGCATCTTTCATTAAACTGAAGTTGTTCAATTATAAGCGTTAGAGGCAAAGATCTTTTGATAGTTTTCAGTGCTTTCACTGAGGGGAAGAAAAAAAGAAAGAAACGCTGTTCAGCCTTTAATTGTTAGAGAATGAAAACACCAGGCAGATTGAAAGGATTAAAACGAAGCGCTGAGCGTTCTGATTCTTATTCCAGCTACAGGAACTCGTACAAGAAGACCATCTGCGTGGACATGCTGCGGGACGGTTATCACAAGTCCTTCACTGAGCTCTTTGCTCTGATGGAGCAGTGGGAGAACCTGAGGATAGCTGCGCAACGCAGGTCCATCTTCTGGCTGCAGAAGCCCCTGGAGGATCAGCCAGATAAACTGGATTACTTCTACCACCACCTGACCAGGGCCGAGGCGGCCGAGAGGAAAGGTAGGTTGGAGGGATAGCAGGCAGGCGCCCTAGGGAAGATTCCAGATGGTCTCCCACGTGAATGGGAAACAGACAATTTAGCACAGGTTGCTGTAGTCAACTAAGCATATTTATGGAACAAATAGAGACCGCTGAATGAAGAGGCTGCCCCAGACACAGGCCTCCTGATGATGTCGCTCCAAGCTGGGAAGGCAACACATGGCACCTAATGACATCTTCTAGAACTTTCCAAACGATTTAAATCTTTCGGATCGGAAATTATAAACCTTTACATAATTTCCTCTTATCTGCATATTGACTTCTGCTGAGGTGATACTTTTGAACAGCACTGACTTCAAAATGACACAAATTTTCCAGAATTTATATAAATGAGCTTTGAAATTTTTCTCATGACATCTTACTTGAATCAAAAATTTTATATTAGGGAATACTGAGAAGATACAAAGTGCCTGCAATTCACAATTGTGATTAAAATTGTTAATTTTATACTTTCTGTGGAATCATTTCTAATCAATTCCTCCACCTCCCTTTTTTTGGTATCCTAATATTTTCCAAGAATTGGAGAAAATATTTTAATCTATGCTAATTATATTGATATTGTTGTCATAAATATTTTTCAGTCACATGTTAAGAACTGATCATTTTAAGTGGTCACCTATACTCAAAGAAAAAAGGGAAATCCCAGACTTTGGCATATAAATTTGGTGTTCTAAATTGTTCTTTTCTTCAACATTTTGGGTGAAAATATGAAAAGAACTCAAAATAAAGTAAAATAAAATCTTGGGCCTTGGAATGACAGTTTCATTTCAGGCCCCTTTATGGGTATCTGGCAACTTTCTGTTAGCCCCCCAGCTGCTACGGAAAAACCTGATGAAACATGGAGACAGCTACGGGGGTAGCCACAGTGTCTCAGCCTCTAGAGTGAAGTCCCATCAAGGTGTGACCTGACTGAAGAATACAAGGTGTACAAAATGTGAATAGCACATCAAGCAAATTAGGGTGGGTGGGGGTGGCGTGATTGAGATGGGACCGGGTTATTTACACCATGGAAAGTAGTTAAATGCCAGGTTGACTTTACAATGGAGTCTGTTGGTGAACTTTAAAATGTGATTCATATAATTTCTCAAGAAATTAACTATCGGTAATAAAATATGCTGTTTTGAAAAAAAAAAAATTCTGCATTCCAATGTCAGCTCCGAATTCTGAAGTGACATTGATGCTGGAAGCAGAACTAATCAAGATAAAACCTGCCCATTAGCCACTTTTTAAAGTTGAATTTCATCATATTCACTGTGTGAGGTGGAGGCTTTCGTCTGAGCAGCATAAACATGAGCGAAAATCTTCCTTGTCATAAAGTGTCACAGATGAATCCACTTGTCAAGGCCTTCTGTAATGATAAAGAAACCGAAATGCCAAATAGTCTGCTTTAAGGTGGAACACATTTTAATTTCTAATCTTTCATTTTTAAAAAGTGACTACACACACACACACACACACACACACATATTCCTCCAATTTGAGTCTCACGAAATCCCAACTTCGTAATAGATAAAATCTTGTGCAAGTGGCTAGAGAGTCATGAAAAGAAATATTTCCTTTGCAGAGTGGTTTCTCACATATTCAGGGTAACTAAGGCTACATTTGTTAAATGGGGCAAAATTGCCTCTCGCTCAGCATAACTGTTCTGTAGGGTTCTCTCCTGCAAAATACAGTGGCTTTTGCCTGGCTGAGATACAGAAAATCAGAACTGTTGCAAAAAAGGTTAGTGGAAATACTTCAGCTGAATGACACGTAAGCACTTATACGATTGTAAAGAAGGTGTGTGATTTTTTCTTACAGTCAACACATGAACTTAATTGAGGGAAAATTGTGATTTGAAGAAGGAATGCCCCATAAAATGGGATACACATTCTTGTTTTTAATAACTTGAGTTAATCCTAATCTTTAAACATACACATGTATATGTGCATGTGTGTGTATATATACACATGTATCTAAAATATAGAGATCTGTAAATAGCATCTCAAGGTTCCATCCCATATGGTGGTGGGGGTGGGGAGGGTCTGAAACAATTATCCTAAAATAATGTGTCTGTGAGCAACCTCATTACTTCTCATTGGAAGGACCATCGCTCTAGGGTCACAATGAAGTTCATTTAATCAAAACTATGGCACTAACAATAGTCGTCTCGGGTCAGTTGTGTCTCTTGAGAGCAGTAACCTAGAGTTATTTAAATTACTTTAACAAAACATCATTTGCTGGTTTAGAGCAAAGTTGTGTTTAAAGTAAGCCAGCCATTTCTTATTGGATAATTTTCCATTCGTGGAAGTGTTCCTTTGTCCCTGACACCTTTCCTGTTTTATCCATTGTTGTGAATCATCTCCGTACCATCTGTATGTAATATTATGATTAAGATCTTGAGCCCCATGGGGTTGGGGAAGAGGTAGCAATAATGGTAATGGGTAACCGAATCAATAGATAATTCCAACATTATTTACGCTTGACTTTTAAATGATTGCCAAGAGTTGAGCAGCAATTTTTTTTCCAGTAACATTTGTTTAACATACACAAAATATGTTCTAAGAAAGCAAAGCTCCATAATATATTTATAAGTTTTATACCAAGAAAAACAAAAACAAAAAATTATCTGGTAAAATAAGTTTGGTGAACTATCATTGAAGTTAAGAATGTTGATTTATTGTGGAACTTATCAGAACCTTTTCATGCTTACATACATCATGCATATACTTCCAAAAGGTATTTCATTATGGAATCTCTTCTTTAGAGAGCATAGTATTTAAATAACAGACCAACAATAAAATTGATTTTCATCTTCTGAATATACCTGCTGGCAATTCAAGAGAGTGATCTACAAGCAAGGAGAAAAGGCTACTTAGAATGTAAAGTTGTGGGGCTGGGATTGTGGCTCAGTGGTAGAGCGCTTGCCTCGCATGCGTGAGGCCCTGGGTTTGATCCTCAGCACCACATACAGAGCAATAAAATAAAGACATTGTGTCCATCTACAACTAAAAAAAAAAAATTAAAAAAAAAAAGAATGTAAAGTTGTTACATATAACAACTATAGAAAAATAGCTTAGCTGATAAGTAGTCTTTCAATATGGTATCTTGATAGCTTATATAAGTATAGCTCATTGTCTTTTAAAAAAAGTTGCTTATGACATGTTGGGAATATTTTTATATTAAAGTTTAATCACTGAAAAATAGAAAAACTATTGCAGAACTATGTATGTAGTTTTCAAAATTTATATAAAAATATTTTATTTAGGTAGAGGATATGAAATGCTTTGCTTAATCTGAAAAGAATATAACTCTCTATTCAGTAAATATGACCAATAATTATGAAATATTAAGAAATAGACTTGCATGGTCTACTCACATTAGATGAATAAATGTATACATAAGAGATGTACGTAAAGAAATGGCATGGGTTTTAGAAATTTCTGTTGAAACCCTGAATGATTTATTTACAGTTCTTGACAGCCACCTTTTATTTAGCTTGTTTCGTTTTTCTGAGCATTTGGATTTAATCTTAGAGGTGCATTAATGGGCAATATTTTTCATAATTGTAGTACCTTCAGGAACAAATGGGCTGACTCTTCTGGTAGTAGTGAGCAATTAGCATCAGTGAATTCTACTCAACAATGACAGTTATAAAAAAGTTTTAGAACAGTAACTCAGAAGCCACTACCTATTTACAAGTGTGCTTTCAGAATAAATGCAAAAAAGACAGAAATATTATAAATTTGTTTGCATTCACCATTTGAGAGGGGTTTATGGGACTGAGGTGCAATTCATTAACACACAGACATTTTCGTTCAAGTTTACTATTGCAGTGGAGTTTATAAGGACAATTCATAATTTATTATGAATTGTATACATACGCCTTTTAGCATACATATGTCAGGTGCCAATTTAGGAAAAAAACGTACAAGAGTTTAAGTAATCACCTAACAACTATCTGAGTAAAAGGAATGATTAATATGTATGCATTTTCAGTGGGAAAAAATACCCAGAATATAGAAGCATACTGCTCTTTCTTAACACTGCCAGAAACCTATGTTGCTAGAAACATTACCATAAAATGTGTACAGCTTACAGAGGTGTCCTGATCATCATTTCTTGTATCTATCAACTCTGTGATTTCTTTTTTTTTTCCCTTCAGGGTGAAAACACCTCAGCATTCCCATATCCTTTCTGCTTTCTTCATTTACATTATTTTGTCATAGTTAAGAAGCATTACTTTCTCTGCCATCTCTAAACATTTTTAAACCTCCGATGAGAAAAGTACCCAATGACAGTTCTTTCTCCCAGAAGAACTGGGTACACTGCTAATTGATATTTCCAGTCCTTGCCTTACATAAAGTCCCCTGTTTCAAGCCAAATAGTATGTCAATTTCTAATATGTTGTACATTTCTGTAAAGGCTTTTGTTGATTTACTTATGTGCATATCCATTAACTTATGTAATTATTTTAATTTTGCATTCAGATTAGATGTATAAAATAACCACACTTTTAAGAATAAAATGGGAACTAAATGTCACAGTACCCATTTGCCATTCCCAAGCATGTGCTGTGAGATATCCTCTTTCTAATGTAGTTTGTATTTTTCTCTTTTTGAAGGATACTTTGAAGAAGTGTATAATAACTTGTACGCTCTGGCTTGTTTCTTCGATAACGATGAAGACAAGTGGGTAAGGAACCACTTCTATGAACGATGTTTCCAGATTGCGCAATTCATCAAAATCGACGGTGGGAAGAAAGAGGCCGAGGCGCATGCGCACATGGGCCTTCTCTATGAGGAAGATGGTAAGTGGACCTTGTCGGGCTGCACTGTGCATGCTTTGCAGGATGCAGAGACCAGGCAACCAGAAAGCAGGTGGGAGTTGAGAAAAAGACCTGAGGTCAAGACTGCATATTACTGAGGTCAAAGAGCAAAGGCATGTGACTTGTGGACCCGGTTTGAGTATTCTTTGCAGAATATTCTTTACAGAATTCCTTGCTTGGATCCTGTCTGGGTAATTAAGCCTGGAGTTCCCAACAGCATCCTCACAGAGAGAAAGCATACCTGCTTCCACACACAGACACACACACATACCTCAGGCCACAAGCTGCAGTTTTGAATTTTTTGTTCTTTCATGACAGGACTCTGTTCATTTTAACTTGACTTCTCTTGTATGAAGATGCTTGAAAAAAAAATGAAATGTGCACTCCATGATTTTCCTAGTGTCCTACTCCCCTGTGTAAAAGTCCCAAAACTATATAACTTGGATACCACCCTACCATTATTTTACAATGATTTCTGAAGGAAATATTCCTTTAAATATAAATTCATACTTAATAGTTTTATCTTAAGACAAGCCAAAGTCTAAAACAACAACAAAAAATATGGTCAGATATATATCTTGTGTAGTGGTTGATCAAGGACTACAAATAGGAATTTAAGAATTAAAATTATTTATAGGACAATGGCATGTAGATGGTATGTGTATTATCTAATATATGTATGAATAAGAAAATATTTTGTTGTGAATATGTTATTTAGTCTCTAAAAAAACCTGTCTTGTTTTCCATAAAAGTTTTGACTCTGGCAAAACACCTAAATTTTAAAAATATTTATTATTTTGTGGCTAGAACTACGTAGGACTTTGAACAATTCTTTTAGATTTTTTTTTAATTTCTAAAAGGTTTCTGTGCTCCAGGAAGTTGCGGTTGATGAGATTTTTACCCCAAGCCTGGTAGGTTCTAGAAGGTAGTCAGGCCTACCTCTCATGACAGATACAAGCATACCAGAAAAATAGAGAGTGGAGTAAGAGATCATACAGACTGGATTCATGGAAGGCATGATGGAGTCAGGAGGGACAGGCTGTGGACTTGGAAGATAGGTTGAATTTAGGCAGGTAAAGAAATATGAATGTATTCAGTAAGAGCAAACAGCATACACTGGAGCATAATTAGAGGAAGGAGCAGGAGGAGTAACCTGCTTACAGTGGAAAGTGTATTTTTTTTTTTTTTTTTGGTACTGAGGATTGAACTCAGGGGCACTCGACCACTGAGCCACATCCCCAGCCCTATTTTGTGTTTTATGTAGAGACAGGGTCTCACTGAGTTGCTTGGCGCCTTGCCATTGCTGAGGCTGGCTTTGAACTCGCGATTCTCCTGTCTCAGCCTCCCTAAGTGCTGAGATTACAGGCTGGAAAGTGTATTTTTGAGAAGTGGTGGGAAGCCACTGGAAAGCTGAAATAAAGACACCTTGGTATTAGGAGCTTGGATTTAGTTTCTACACATTCAAGGGCAAGGACAAGAGCATGGCAGGTCTATCTGTGATGCAAACTGTGCCAGGAGCAGAAAGAGGAAGGAGGGTGGCTAAGAAACTGCAGCAGTCATGGAGCTCAGAAGAAACAATGCAGAAATATTTAAGGGAAAATATGGAAGAGTTCCATTGCAGCACAACCTATAATATCTCAAAATAGAGGATTGGTTAAATATATGAAGTAACTTCCAGGGAACAGAGTCCCATGCAGTCGTGAGATTGCAAATTAGAACCAAATTCATTTATTCATTGAACAAATACTGATTTAGAACCTAGTGCCAGGGGATAAAACAGTGTACAAGGCAAAGTCCCTGCCCTCGAGGAACTCAACCACTTCTCAATGTGCAGTTTAGTAGTGTGAAGTATATTCCCATTGTTAGGCAACCAATCTCCAGAACTTTTTCATCTTGCAAAACGGAAACTTTGTGCCCATTAAGCAACTCCCCATGTCCCTCTCCTTTTGATTTTTTAAAATCTCTATGCATTTCTATTAGAGGATTTATAAATTGCTTACTTGATTCATTCATCTGTTCATTCACTCATTCAATAAATATCAGAGTGTTCCCTGGTCCTGTCGTTAGGAACCATGGAACCATGGTTGCCCATATCATCTTAGTGGCAGAGAGCAAGGATAAGATGAGAGATGTTATCTGCGTGGGACATAGTACTCACAGGTTTTTGCTTGCTCCAATTTGGGTGCCCCACCCTGCATAATGATAAAATGCACCCATGTTCCATAATAGAATGCTTTGAAATGTTTTAAAGACTTTTGCTTTTGAAATTATTTGAAGTGTGTGATTTTCTTTTGAAACTACATTGTGTCGGATATAAAAATGTTCTATATGCTCTTAAACAGTGCATAGGCCCTAGAACCAGGCCTGACTGATAAAACCAGAGGCAGTGTTGACGAAAGTTCCAGGGATTGATTTTTGAGTCTTTGATATGCCTGGTGATGGTAAAAAGCATCTGTGTAGCTTGTGTAACCTGTGGTAGAATTTTCACACAGGGTAGGAGCGTCAAGAATATGTGACTAGAGTGGAGGAGGATTCACCTGGCTGTAGGATTCACACCGAGGAGATGGTAGTATAGCTTCCGCTTATCAGATCTGATTGGTCCAGACAAGTGAATGGAGGTCTCACAGCAACAGCTAGGCGGCAGCTGTGCTGGGGGCAGGTGGCAGCATCCTGATACCACGGGTGCCCCCATTCAGGTTAAAAGAGGATATTAGCCAGCAGATGGCAATGGGCAGGTTTTCAGAGCCTGACCAAATAGGCTGTAGTCCAGGGCAGGGCTCCAGCTCCCTCAGGGAACTGTAGAGCAAATGAGGAACAGAAGCAGAAGCCATTTTCACAGAGACTGGACACATGGTTGCAGTCAAGGGTAATGTTCAACCCATTGGCACAAATGTGACCAGCCCTCACACAGACGCCCCTGGCCAGAGTTCTTCAGTACAGCAGATGTGTCAACTGTATTAGAAAGAGGATGTCTCATAGCACATGCTAGAAATGGGGTCCTAGCATATTTGGCTCAAGGGCTGGTGGTCTCATTTTTCAGATCTATAGAGGAATAGTAGGCATGGAGTAGTCACGGACTGACAGACACAGGCTGTAGCAAATCACAGGCTGTGTCTTCTTTTAGAAATCTGGGGATCTTATGGGCAAGACCCCATGGGCATGCTGGAGAAAGTATACAGATACTTTGGATCAATATGAGATGTGTTCATTCATTCTGGAACAGACACAGAAGTCTAGCAGATACCAGACTCCAGAAGAGAGGACTTTGTAAGAGACATGACTAAGGAAGCATCACCTCCTTCCCTGCTATGATCTGAGGCTAGGACACAGTATCAAGCTGATGTGGCCAAACCTTCACTTCAGTCCTGTCTTGGCAGGTCAGCATTAGTGGATGGGTATAGCACCAAAACTTTGGGCAGTAATTCAGTTTTACTCTCAGTAGAGTGCTTATCCCATCCTAGGTAAGTAGTCCCTTCAATATCACAAAAAAGGAGGAATTCCATCACCAAGCACCTTAACCTCCCACTACTCAGAATTTTCCAAGGCTAGTTCCTGTTCACAGTCAGTACCTCCTGAAGTCTGGCCACAACATTACAAGGAGACTTGTCCTTTTCCAGTTTGAGTCTCTGACCTATCCCTAGATAGGTCTAGTCAAGTTCCCTAAGTTGCTTCCAGAAGGCCATGGTGTGTGCCTGGTAGTGTTCTGGGACAACTGCCATTGCTAGCAAGAGAACTGGGTAAGCCGTGCTTGCAGCAGACCGACAGGAGTGGAACTGCTCTGGAGAACTCGAAGACAAGAGTAGGATCAGGAGTTCAGCTCTCCCAGTATAGCATAGGATGCTGTATGAGTAGGGAAGTGTTGTCACACTCCTGGTGTGACCAGGACCCAGCTGGAATAGTGATATGACATGGAAAAGTCTTGATACAGTCCTATTCTTCCTGTTCAGCATTCATGATGTGATGCATCTCACCTTCCCTGCATGATGGGCAGTGGGACAGGAAATGGAAATAGGGGCTGAGACAGAGGCCTTATGGTTGCAGCCACCAGCTATGGCATATAGATAGTAAGACTTGCCACACAGGCTTCCATAGTTGGGAAGCATCAACCTTACCCCTGTCAGGAGAATACTAAAGATCAGGCATTTGCAATGGGTCAAGATCGATTGCCTCAAGCACAGAGCCTGCCTTGTTTCCATGGAGCTTTGCTAGAGTCCATCTTCTTTTCTGAGAAGCTAGTGCCTGCCATCAGTTCTGGATGTGTTAACCATTTCCTCTTGGATCTGTAAGTTCTGCAAAAGAAATGCTTTCGGGAAGAGTGGAATTGGCACAATGGAAAGTAGAAGTTGTGATGTTGAGGACAAACTTGAATAACTGCCCCAGATTGCAAGGTAAAGATGAGGAATTGAAAACAAGAAGATGACAAATATGGAAATTCCTAAGAAAGAATACACAGTAATTGAACAAAAGCAAAGCTGTTTAAGAAAGATTTCTTGACCCTTAAAAAATCTGAATATGCAAATTAAAATAGCTCTTCGTGTCTCAGTCAAAATCAATAAAGGTAAATCCACAGTTCAATAACATCCCAGAAGTTTTTTAATTACTCAGATAAAGATAGACTTCTAGCAGTATCCAAAGAGAAAACACAAGATGGCCTGTATCAGGACAAGAGTTAGACAAGACTCAATTTTCTCCACTACAGAGCTACATTCTGAACCAACAGGATGACATTTTAAATATGCAAGTTCAGAAAGTACTATGAGTATAGTTTCCATGTCTATTCTAGAACTCAACATGAGACATGTCAAAATTAAGAATTCAAGAATAGGGAAATTCTGACACAAAAGGTCTTGCAGCAAACAAATCAATATAAAGTTAAATTTTTTAAAAATGCATGTCAATAATATTGGAAGTAGATGATACATGAAAGCATGATTTTAATTTTCTCTTCATGACTTTCTGTATTTACCAATTTGGCAATATGTTGATATTTCTCTATCCTATATACATATATATTTATTTATCATATACATTTTGGTACTGGGGATTGAACTCACAGGCACTCAACTACTGAGCCACATCCCCAGCCCTATTTTGTATGTTATTCAGACAAGGTCTCACCAAATTGCTTAGCACCTCACTATTGCTGAGGCTGGCTTTGAACTTGTGATCCTCCTGCCTCAGCCTCCCAAGCTGCTTGGATTACAGGTGTGCACCTCCGCACCTGGCTTCTCTATCATATTTTAACATCAAATCTTATGAGAAACATTTCAAATTAAGCTGTAAAATCATGCAAAAATATGGGAAATTACTTATTCAATCTTTGATTAAAAAGACCTTTGAAGCAGAAAACAATTGGACAAGGCACAAAGGAAAGTGATGGGATAAATCAAGAGATAAATATATCCTCTCCCTACTCCAAGTATAGGATGAATTCAAAAGAAATGGAAATCTGATCATAATTGGAAAGCTGATTGAAGAGCAGGGCTTAAATCTGTGCAAATCAGATTCTCTGTTATCTCCCAGAATTAATCTTAACCACTAGTACTGGCAGACAGGTCAAGCTCAGGTTTTTCTATGGGTTCCAGCCAGCTCCTCTGAGCTTCAGCATGGGGTTTGGAGATGTGCTTCCTCAAAACTGATTCCTGAAAGGATGAGAATTAAGAATTTCAACAGATATGCCATTCCTTCTACCTTGAGAAGTGAGGAAGGAAGGAAATAGAAAGTCCCTCTATGAAAACATGAGGCTAGAGGAATAGAATTCCCTCTATCAGATATAGAAAGTGAGATATTTGGTACATACTATTTAAATTGTTTATTAAAGAGCTTACGCAGTTTTTAAAACTGGGAAATATTTGAAACAAACATGATAATGGAGCAATACCATTATTACATAAAGAACACTTACACATGGATGACAAAAATCACTCAATGGATAGAGGAATGAAGGAAGACAACTCAAAGAAATTCAATCAGATAATTAACATGAAAAAATTGATAATACAGGGGCTGGGGTTGTAGCTCACTGGTAGAGCACTTGCCTAGGATGTGTGAGTCAATGGGTTCGCTCTTCAGCACCACTTAAAAATAAATTTTAAAAAACGTATTGTGTTCAACTACAACTAAAAAAAAATTTTAAATTGATAATACAAAAGCACAAATTAAGACACTTAAGATAAATTAGTTTTCACCTGTAATGTCTAAAAATTGTTTATTGTGTTCTTATTATATGTAGGCACTGGGATAAGTGTTAGGAATACATGGCTGAAAAAGATATTTATGGCCCCTTTATTCAGGAGCTCACATTTTAAGGAAAGAGGCAAGTAGGTTTTTTGATAATTGCAACAATATAAGCACACTGATAGACTAGGTTCAGAATGTTCCCAATTCAAATGTGGAGAATCAAAGTCTATTTAAGATAGTTTTTAATGCTTGTGAAACTTTGATAAATGAAGCATTTTTCTACACTGCTGGTTCTAGGATAAATTGGTCTGATATTTCCAGCCTGCAATTTGGGAATATATAAAAAGAGCTTTTTAAATGACTGTATCAGTTTTTTTTTAAATGTTTATTTTTTAGTTGTAGGTGACAGAATATCCTTATTTTATTTTTATGTGGTGCTGAGGATCGAACCCAGTGCCTTATGCGTGCTAGGCGAGCACGCTACCACTGCGCCATAACCCCAGCCCCCGCCTGTATCAGTTTTTTATAGTTTAGATATGTCCCCCAAAAGCTCATGGATGAAATGATTAGGTCGTGAGAGAGACTTAAGCTAATCTGTGGATTGATCCACTGATGTGGATTAACTGGCCAGTAACTATAGGCAGGTAGTGTATGACTGGAGGAAGTAGGTCACTGGGCGTGTGACCTTGGTGTTTATATTTTTGTCTCTGGTAAGGAGCACTCTCTCTCTCTGTTTCCTGGCTGCCATGTCCTGAGCAGCTTTCCTCCATCTTGCGCTTCTTACTATGATATTCTGCCTCACCTCAGCCCAGGGCTATGAAATAGGCCGACCATGGGCTCAACCTCTGAAACTGTGAGCCAAAATAAAACTTTTCCTCCTCTACATTGTTCTTGTCAGATCTTTTGGCCACAAATGATGAAAAAGTTGATGAAACATCCCTTAACCCTGTAATTCCACTTCTAGGAAATAATCAGATATGAAGACAAGGATAGCCACAAAGATATGTTATATCTTTATATATGTATTATTTGTAATAGAAAAAAAACAGAAACAATAGAAATAATCTATAATAGGGTAATAATTATGGCAATTACACATGATGGACCCTTGCCTGGCCATTTGAAATGTTGTTTTCCAATAATTAGAAGCATGAAAGCTGCCATTTATTGAGTTCCACATGTTGGTCATTACAAAATGTTAATTCTGGACAATAGACTATCAGCAGTCATTTGGAGGCTGAAGCACAGAGGTGCAGATGTGTGTTCTCTGTGCTATCTCTATTTTTCCCATGGCAACTATGGAGGACTTCTTTCGAGATGATGAAGCCAGAAGACAGATTTTGGAGAAGGAGCTTCTCCAGAGTCACCCAGTCCTCAGTGGACTTCCAGTAAGCAAGAAAATTACTTTGTTTAAGTCCCTGGGATTTCAGGGTCTATTTTCTACTACAGTAGTAAATCTAACTTTGACTAATACAATCTCCAATGTTTCTACACCCTTATTGAGGAATTCCAAGAGTTTTGTTAATAATTTTTGGCAATTTCTTGTAAAGTTTTATATAATAATAGAAACTTCCCTTTGGAATGTGATATCCAACTTCTTTGTGCTTTCCTGAAAACACCCATTTTAATGTTTTTAACAAATTCCTCCATTTACTAATATAACTTAGTCTTCCAGAAACTCTGTTTTTGACATAGAAAAAATGGCTACATTTAGCATTTTTATGTGTTTCTGTATTATTTCATTATAGTAGACATGAAATGTATTTATACCTACAAAATAAAAATAACACAACTTTAAAACTAGCTAATGTAGAATAACTCCATCATAAATCTGTGATAATATATTGCCTACTACAAAGAGACCTAAGAAGTTTCAAGATAGCATGATTGTTGCTACTCAAAAATAAACCCAGGAGAAAATAGTGGCCCCCTTGACTGACCCAGTCTCCCCATGTTCCTTCTGGGCCAGAGATCCTACCTGATCATGGGTCTTGGAATCGGGATATACTACTCAAAACTTGAGCTTTTTGACTGAATTCCAAACTCCTAATTTCCTTCACTAAATTCTCCTGGAAACTCCCTTCAGGCTAATTCAGTAACCCAACATAGAGGAAGAACCAGCCTTTAGAACCAAGACATCAAAAGAATGGAACAATTACTGTGGCTGCCAGCATTGAACACCGAATGCAGACATCTCGGAAACTCTGCCAAAGGAAGATATTTAACAGCTCCCTTACAGATGGCTTGCCATAGAAATAAGGGATGTCTGATTTGCTGTCCTCAAGATAGTCCACCCTGAAAATATCTTCCTCACACATTTCCATTGCACTATACCCCAGGTAATAATTCATATGACTAGGAACATCATCTAAATCTCTGAAGATATTCCCACAATAGGCCTCCATGGCTGAATAACAGCTTTAGATAGTCTTGTTACTATTTGCACACACACTCTTGTGCTCTTGTTGAACCACATTGCTTTTCAGTCTGTGGAAATATTTGGTGGCCTTAAACCATGCCAGTATTTGCCAAGACTGAGAATAGCCTCAATGTCAAAAGTTCCTGTCATCCTGCTCACCACCTGTAACAGTCAGCTTTCCATTGCTGTGATAATTACCTGACAAAATCAGCTTAAAGGAGGACAGATCTATTTTGACTCACAGTTTTAAAGCTTTCAGTCCATAATCAGTTGTCTCTCCTACTTTGGGACTGAGATGAGGCAGAACATCATGTCTGAAAGGTGTGGCAGAATAAAGCTACTCAGCTTATGACAGCCAGGAAGGACAGAGAGAGAGACAGAGAGGCAGAGAGACAGGCTAGGAATAAGATATAATCCCCAAAGACATGCCCCTAAGGACAGACTCCCTTCAACTAGGTCCTACAGTTTCTACCACCTCCCAGGTAGTCCATTCAGCTAAGAAGCCCTCAGTGGATTAATCCATGAATGAAGTCAGGGCCCTCCAGATCCCACCACTTCTCCCAAGCTTTAGCTATTGAGCTTTGCTGGATTGGAGACCAAGCCTTCAATACTTGAGCCTTTGGGAGACATTCTATATCTAAATTATAACAACAACTAATGTCCTTGGGCTTCTATATCCTGGTGTTTTATTTCTCAGGTACCTCAGCATCAGGACCTTGATGTTGTGCTGATGGTGACTATTTTCAACCTTTTTCTTTTCTCACAACATATACGTGATTGTTAACATTGACTTTGAGAGTACTGGTATTTAAACAAACCCTTCTTCCCCAAAGCAGAAGTAAACACTGCTCCTAATTATGGACTGTGGTCAAAGTAACATAGGCTGAGGGTTCTATGCTACCTTCATTTCTACAGCCTTTCTCTCCTACCCAGAAAACATGTTGAAATTCACATGAATTCCTACTTTCAAATTATAAAAGTTGTACACTTTTGAAAAATGGATAATGACAAATCAACATTATATATTTAAAAAAAAATAAATCATTCAAAACCTTCGGTTGGTTTGTTGTTGTAAAACATCATTTGTTGCACGTTTTGGAACTGATGAGAATACGCATCTGTGTCTGAACACATCATTAGGAGCTGTGGGTTTAGGGTAGAATTTCTGGCTCTGCTCCACTCATCCACCCAGAGGTTTGACAAGTAAATTTCTAGACCCTTCTTTATCATTGGTCTGGTTTTCTTCCCTTGCATCTTCCCTTCTGTACCTCTCTACACAAACTCCATGTTCACAAATTCATCATCTGCCATACCATCAGACCCCATCCTCCATTGATCCCTCATCTAATAGATCCCTCGGTATTTAAAGTGACTATGAAACCAGCCATGAAGTCTGAACTGCATTCACATTGTCCTAGGGAAATGAGGGCAAAGTTTCTATTAACCAGAGAACTTTCTGGCTCTAAGAGCAAACCCATGGCAGTTTTCTTATGGTAGCTTTCCTAGTGGCTGATTCTACATCATAAGACCTAGAAGGACTGCTCAATGCCCAGGGCATTAAGTTTTCAGAGTCAAAACTACAAAGGCCAGTTCTCATCCTGTCAAAGGAGTGCTTCCTGCTCTTGGGACTGTCCTCATCCACACCCTAGCTCTCTGACCTGTCTCCTCTCTGACCTGTCTCCTCAGATTCGCTGTGAGTTTGGCCTCCCCATCTACCTCACCTGTCACTTGTCTATGATTCTAGTTCTCTGAGGTTGGTGGGGAAGGCCTTTTGTCTCCTGGCTGTACCTGTACATTGCCCCTGCTCTGTGTGTTTCTCCAGAGTTGGTGCTGACAGCTCTTAAGAAAGCAGCTAAGAGAGGACAAGGACAGTACACATATGGGTGATGTTTTTTCTTCTCATTTTGGAGGACTTTTCGATCATATTGGTTATGGGTTTGTGTCAGTCATATTTCTGTCATTGCGAAAAAATACTTGAAAAAGTGAACTGAAAAAGGGAAAAAAGTTTAATTTAGCTCTTGGTTTAGAGGTTTCAGTCCATGGTCCATTGGTCTTATTATTTCTAGACCTATGGTAAGGGAGAACATCATGGCAAGGAGTCAGTGATGGAGTAAAGCTCTCACCTCATAGTGGCCAGGAAGCAAAGAGAAAGGAAAGAGCCTGGGTCCCAGCATCCCTTTCCAGGGCACACCCCCAGTGACCTAACTTCTTCTCCAGGCCCCATCTCATAAAGGTTCTACCACAATCTGAGGACCAAGCTTTCAGCCCATGAGCCTTTTGGGGACATTTCAAATACCAATTATAGCAGAGTTGAATTGTGAACCCCCAAAAGATAGTGAGTTCTTAACTCCCACTACTTGTGACCTTACGGGAAATAAGATCTTTGCATACAATTAATTAACATGAAGACATTATGGCAGGCCCTAATCCAGTATGACTACACACTTAGAGAAATGGGAAACTTTTAAACAGAGACAGGCATGTACAGAGAAGATGATGTGAAGCTACAGGCAAAACACCATCTATAAGCTGCAAATCTACCAGAGGGCAGAGACATGGGACAGATTCTTTCTCAGCCCTCGGAAGGAATCAACTCTGCCAACATCTGGAATTCTGACTTCCAGCCTCCAGAACTGTGTGACCAGAAATTCCTGTTGTTTAAGCTGCCTAGATTGTGGTCCTTTGTTACAGCCAGAAAACTAATACAGTGTCCAGCATGGTGTCAATGATTTCTTTAAGTAACAAAAGATATTTTTCCAGGAAAAAAAGAAAAGAGTATACTAACGATGGAATAATGATTCAACATACATGAAGAATGTGGTGTTCTCTTATTTTAAACTCTTGACGTGTAAAACATCTGGAGTGGTGATCAATTGAATACCACCTTGAAATCAACACAAGAATATTTTTAAAAAGTCCTTAATATTTTATTGTTTATTTTAAACAATCCTTTTCTAGCATTTTGGCCTTTCATTTTACTCATTTTCCATTATAAATGTGGCTTTATTTTTATTCTTAGGCATATGAAGCAAAGTTGATGATTACAGTATTCAATTCTCCTAAAAAGGTAAAAATACAAAAATTTAATATAATCAAAATGCCACATCAAAACTGATAGAAACTTCATTGTAATTTCTTATTTGCCATGGAATAACACTTGCCAGTTTGTTAGAAAAACAGCCTTAATAACTAAAAGACATGCAAAGGATATATCAGTTTTTAGTGTGGTATTTTATTTTCTCTTTCATTTTATTAAAAATTAATAGAGATGTAAGCGCTGTTGAGTGGATTTAAAACCCATCAGATACACACACTCTCCACTGGGGCAGCCTCTAGAGAAGGGCCTTGATGATGTAGAATGGAGGGGGACTGGATTTGCATGATGTGCCCTTTCCTGCTGTTAGAATTGGTTACTTTGTGCATGTAGTATTTTTTTTAATTGGAGGAGACTAAGCTACTTTTAAAATATCTCAGTGAAGTATGGAAAAGGACAGAGGGTTTTATAGTTGGTAAGAAATAATCAGGAAGATTAAAGAACCATTTATGAAGTAGGAACATGTGAGGCGGGGGAGAGGCAATGCTGATTAAATGCACAGACTGGTCAGTAGATAGCAAAGGAAACCCAGGTTGCACAGATACTAGGAATACAGGACAAATGTTTAAAATCAAAATTAGAAACTCATACATTCATGTACATAGGTTAAGTTAGTAGTAGTTGATAGACATTACTGACTGTCTTGGCTTTGTTCTTTAGCATGGCACTTGAGCATCATGGTAGAGATGAAGTGTCGCAATGGAAAATAGATTAGCATGAGTAGTCGTCCACGGAGGTTGTCTTTTTTTTTTTTTTTTTTTGGTACCAGGGATTGCACTCAGGGGTACTTGACCACTGAGCCACACCCCAGCCCTATTTTGTGTTTTAGTTAGAGACAGGGTCTCTCTGAGTTGCTTCGCGCCTCACCATTGCTGAGGCTGGCTTTGAACTCGTGATTCTCCTGCCTCAGCCTCCCAAAGTGCTGGGATTACAGGCGTGAGCCACCGCACCCAGCTCTGAGGTTATCTTTAATGCTGCCTTTTGCTAATTAAATATATGAAGGTAGGTAAGTTATTTGATCATTGTGCATCTTGTTTTCCTCATCTCTAAGGTGAGGGAGTTGAAGCAGATAGTATCTGCTCTTAGTTCACTTCCAGCCCTGATCTCTGTGGCTGCTTAAACAGCTATTGAGAGAGCAATCATTAAAAACTTTTGTGTGTCAATTTTACTGACTGTGGTGAAAAATATGTCAGTTTACAAAAAGCAGAGATGGAGCCTAAAATTAACTTCTTCATGCCTCTCTGTTAAAATATAAAATAATTCTAGCTCTTCAGAGCCTTGTTTTGGGGTGGGGAGTAGGTGGGATGGAGGAAGTGCCCGATGCCCCTCTGCATGGTATGCAGGCCTGTAGATGGGCCCCTGTCCCTTTTCACATGCTCTTTCACTCCCAGGGTGCACCTGTCAGTTAAAGCAGGGCTGGGAAGAGTTACACTGCTGTAGTAACTCCAGATCAAGTCTTCCCAGTCCCAGTGAACCCCCCTCTCCGGAAAACTGAAAAAGTCCTCAGACAGACACGCAGGGGAGGCCAAGGTCAACAGCATGAGAAGGCACCTGTCTGTTGGGGATCCTGACCAGCCTCTCCAACTTGGTCGCTGCTGCTCTTCTTTCCCTTAGTGTCTCCCCTTCACCCCATCGCCTTCTCCTTTTAACTCTTGACAGTCCCTCTCAGTCCTCTTCTCTCCACTGTCCATGTCCTCCAAGTTTCCTCTGTAGGTGTATGTTGACGGTACGAAAATGCAAGGCCCTCACCTGGCAACCTGTTGTGGACTGCCTTTTCTTTGGGCTGGTGGGTGTTTTGTGTATGTTTGTTTGTTTTTTGTTGGTGTGGGGGAGGGCTGGAGATTTAACCCATGGGAGCTTTACTACTGAGCTACATCCTCAGCTCTTTTTGCTTTATTTTTTTTATTTAAAATTTTGTTATTTGGTTAGTTTAATTTGGAGACAGGGTCTAAGTTGCTTAAGGCCTCGTTAAGTTGCTGAGGCTGACCTTGAACTTGCGATCCTCCTGTCTCAGCTTCCCAAGTCACTGGGATTACAGGAATGCACCACCACACTCTGCATGGGCTTGTGTTTTTGATTAAGATTCCCAACATTGTGAATGCATGGAGGTGAGGGACTTTGCTCCATTGATAGCTTCCCCATTGCCTTTCTGAGTGGTAAGATCACCTCTGAGTGTTCAGTGGGTGCTTGGAGAACATTCTCTCTGTCTCTGGAACTTACAGGCTTTTTTGAATGTTTCTTTTGGTCCCCGTTGATTCTGGTCCACTGCATACAAATGAGTTAACACTTTGAGGAGTAGTAGCTTGGATGGGAAATAGAAGAAGACAAAAAAAAAAATTGTTCTCTGGTGGCTATTCTTTCATAAGTGTTTTTTAGAATCCCTAAAAGCTGACATTCAAGGAAAGATTCTAGAAGAACTAGAATCTAGAAGAACCACACTAAGGGTCAAGAAAAACTTGTTTCTTAAGAGTAACAGATGGAGATGGATGTATTGGGGAAATAGCAGTCAAATGTTTAAAACTGGGTTCAGAATTTTTGTCATCCAATTCTTTCAGATGGATGGATTTTAGAGCCATATTAGATCTTTAAGTTAACCTAATCCCAGGGCTAATTTGATAGATAAATAAGATGAAACACAATAATTGAACAATTCTACCATGGCCATATAGTTTGTTAATAGCAGGTGCTAAACTTGAATCCAGAGTTCCTAATATCCATGTCAGATCCCTTTCCCCTGTCTATGTCTAGCTCACCACAAATAAATACCAACTCTCTCTATACATGGTTGTTTAATCTGATTTAAGAGTAACATTCAGATAAACTTTGAACAAGTCAGTTGTATCAGCAATGTATATAATGGCTGAAACAGAGATAGGATATTGATATATAAATGTGAAGTATTTTTTTCTCATTTATGATGTAGGTGATGTCATCTCCATTTTAAAGATGCATAAACTAGGATTTTGAGAGGTTCAGCTTTTTTTAAAAAAATTTGTTTTTATCTTATTTTAGTTAAGTATACTTAATATATCTATTCTCTTAAGAGATTTTTAAGTTCATCGTGCAATATTGTTGATTAATCCTGCATAACTGAACCTTTATGTTCACTGAATAGCAGCTCTATATGTCCCCCTCCCACCTGCAACCAACATTCTATTCTTTGCTTTTATGAGTTTGACTCTTTTAGAGTCCTCATACATGTGAAATCATGTAGCATTTGTCCTTATGTGGCTGGCTTATTTCATTTAGTATAATATTTCCTCTATGTCACATATGGCAGGATTTCCTTCTTTTCTAAGCCTAAATAATTTAAAATAACACCACAGCATGTGAGAGCCAGGATGGGACCCTGTGTCTTCAGATATTTGGGTCAATGTTCTTTACATTAACTGACACTACCTTCCTGTACAGAGATTTGCTCAGCAGAGACCTCGAGAGGATGACCTTCTGGATTTATTTTTCCTTGATATATTTTGATTAAAATTATGACAGGAAAAGGCTTCTAAAATAATAGGACTGGCCCTGACAAAATTAGGGATAAAAAAATACTGTCTCTCCCTGCCTTTGTCCTTTCTCATTTGTCTACTGGCTACACCATTTGCCTTCATGTCCAGCCCAAGAGCCCCACACAGAATTCAGGCAGTGACCCATTCCATCAGGATCCTAGGACAACCTCCTTCATCATGTAATCCACGCTACCCTTCTAGACTGTCCAGGTTGTACATTATAAAGGCAGTTGCTTAGGAAAACTAACTCCATCAAGGTTAATGCAATATAGAGGTCTTCCAGATATGAAGAGAAAGGGAGACGAGAAAACATTGGGAAACTGGTGGGAAAGGAGAGTTTGAAGGGCTTTATAAAAAGGCTTTTTGTCATGTGTTGAAATCCACGTGTGAATTAGGTTGTTCAAGAATTGTGGGTGGAATGAACTATAAGGGGAAACTGGCGAGGAGGGGAGATTTAGGAGCATGAAGATGAGTGAGGACAGTGGCAGATATGTTGGCTGAACAAATACAAAGGAAGAATGATTTGCAGACATCACAAAGGAGAGGAGACCTCAGAGAGGAGACAGATCAGGATTCAGATATAAGGCAGAGATTGGGAAAAGGGGAGGAAATAACTTTATGCACAGTGTGTGTAACACAGAATTGGTAGCTATATTCTTTGTAAAGTGTACATCAGTTGGTAAGAAAAATGTTAAGGCAATTGTAATTTAATAGACAAGACTCCAAACAATTCACCAAAGGGGAAATATAATGAACACGTGAGAAAACAAAGCACTTCTTAAAAATCAATTTGAATAATTGTGAAGTACCATTTAACACTCCTTAAAATTGAAAATAATAATAATCATGTTTTCTTAAAGTAACACTTATGTGTATTGCTGACGATATTGTGAATCATTTAAATGGCTTTGGAAGGTAATATAGCAATATACAGCCTTTCAAAGTACAATTATGAAAATATGTAGTATGGAAAGTGGTTCTAATAAAATGATCTAGATAAGCAGAAAAATTATATTCAGCTCTCTACAACTCTGTAAAAATTATGATTGGAGATAGAAAAGGAATAGAACAAAATTGAGCAAAATAAGTACATTCTAAGTGATTGATGGTATCATTGTTAATAATACTTAATATTATTTGCTTTTAGTGTTTCATTCCTGCTGACATATTTTTGCCCTTAAAATAAGTAAATATACATTGTACTATGCATTTGCTATATGTTACTTTTTCATTTTATTTATTATATATTCAATGTTCTTTTGTATTTTGGGCCAATGGTAGGACAGTTATCATCTCAGTTTGTTTGAGGATGAAGAAGTTTCCAGAACTCATGGCTTTTGGTAGTAAGAACAGAAAAGTTCCAGTCAATGTGTATGCACTGGATTCCCTAAATAGAGTAAATATTAAAATTTTCTTCAGTCTTTCTAACTCTAGTATTTTATTCATGAATTATCAATAGTGAGGCAATAACATCTTTGTAAATTGTTACTAGTAGGTTTTAACAAGTACCATATGATTATTTTTAGTTTTAAATGATTCTTATTTTCTACTTAAACTGCTATCAAATGTTAAAATTTACAACAAAGAGTCCTCCTTTACATACAGGATGTTACAAAAGAAAATGGCACTTAAACTAGCAAAAGTCATCTTATTAAAGGTTCAGCCCTGGAAAATAAAGTTATTGGTAGTTATTGTGAATATTTGAAGGAGAAAAAGCAAATGGAAAACAACTCCAGAAAAACTCTCAAATCTGTTTGTAGGTTTTCCTGTTGGGGCATCTAAGTCCTAGTCATACCTTCAGCATAACTAAGCAAGTTCATTGGGAACATTTTTCCCTCTTCTAGTAAAAATGAAAACTGTGTATTGGTTTCCCCCACACTTGTATACTGATTCCAACCTTACATCTTAAAAGTCTCTCGGAGGAAATTTTTCTCAAAAAATTCTCTGGAAGAACAAACCCATTATGCCACTCAGGTTCCCTAGTAAGGAGTGGGAATAAATCCAAACAAGAGTCTGATATGAACCTCGATGACTATATATCAGTCACCTAGAGTCTTGGGCAAACTGCAGGCCAATGGAAAGCACACCCCCCCTTCATCTTTGGGTGATTGCAAAGCTCAGGACTTCTGGCTACTACTTCTCATGCTTCTTTTTTTTTTAAATATTTTTTAGTTATACATGGACAGTGTCTTTATTTGTTTACTTATTTTTTTTTATGTGGTGCTGAAGATCGAACCCAGTGCCTCACATGTGCAAGGCAAGCGCTCTGCCACTGAGCCACAACCTCAGCCCCTCATGCTTCATTTTCAGCCTAAATTCCTTAAATGGATTTGAAAAGTGGCTTCCAGTACACATTTTCTGGGTGCACCTTACTAGACCTGTATTGGAAACAGAGTCCTTAACACTTGCACATAAGAGTGAATCTAATAGTTCAAAACTTTTTTTAGAAGCCAAGTGGATTAGCATTGCTATTTCTGTATAAATTAATTGTCCCTTTTCAGGCCATGTCAGTTTATTCTTCATCTACCATGTGTACACATTCATAAACCCTTATAGTATTTAATGAAGAGATCCTTTTTAAGTATTGATAGCCACAAGAAAATTATACCATGTTTGATCTGTGTTAAAGAATCAAAGTCCAAGATCTTTGAATGGAACTTAGAATAAAAATGTAATTAGGTTACATCCCTAAAGCCTGATATATCTTTAAACAAGACTGCAAATGAAACTTTATTAGAGCTTCAAATGAATTATTTCCTTGCCTTTTTTTTAAAATTCATTTTCTTCCCTTTCTCTTTCATGTCTGTGTTACCAGCATTGCCGCTTGCATTTTACCTGTCTATTCCAGGGTGTTTTAATTATTTACTGCTTAACGAGTAGCACACAGAGGAAGCCTCGTTCAGAGGTGCCTGCTCTGCAGCAGATTTTTCTGTTTCAAAGCTTTGCAAGGAGGCCATGAGTAGCTGCACTGAGCCTGCAGTTCTTGCTGCATGGAATGAACTGTTCTGGAGGCAGTGTTTCCTCTGTCTGTCTGAGAAAAGACACTGCCCCAGGAGTATCTCTGCAGAGGTGGGAATGGCCAAGAGCAGGAGGATTGTTGGGTTAGAGTTGGGTGACGTTCTTTCCAATTAGTGGCTTTAGCAGCATTTCATCTGAATAAGTGACACCATTCCATAACTTTTAAGTTTGAAGACATTCAATATAACAAGACCATCCAGATTCCCTCCAAATGACAAACATAAAACATGTACACACAGACACACACACCAAGATATCACATAAAAAGTTACTGAATATCCATGAAGCAGCAGGCATTCAACATGGAGCTGCATGTTTTAAGCATGCAGCCATCCTTTAAGCTTGATCTTGTAATCCTTATTTCAGACCCTTAAAGAAGGGGTGGTCAGGAGCAGTGTGTGCAAATGGAGCTATAGCATCATGGTACTGAAGTTCAAACCTTGGGCTCTGTGTGAACGTCAGACATTTGACAGTTTCTGTAAAAGCTTGGGACATCAGCTCTGCCCACCCAAGGGTCAAAAAAGGTTCTATGTGTCTGTCTATCTATCTGTCCTTCGTGTGCCTGACACATATTGAATGTTCAGCTAGCATTATTGTTTCCTCTCTACACTCAGCTAAATAGATTTTTTGTTGTTGTTGTTAATTAGGTGTTTTTTGTTTGTGTTCTGATGACAGCCAAAGTAATACATGTTCAAGCAAGGATGTATGGCAGGGGGAGTTAGTACTCTCCTCTCCTCCTCACCTCTGTCTTCAATATACTCAGTACTGATGCTCCGCCTCCATGCTGTTCTCTTTGCTCATATAAACATACACAATTCAGATTGAATGTGGTTTATTTAGAACCCTGAGCAATATGTAATTTAGGTAGGAATGACATTATTGATTAAGTCCAAGCAATATAATTCAGTAGTTGATCTACTGTTGATATGGACTTTAGTTTTCCTCAGATTTTATGCCTATCAACACCTTTTACTTAGTATTTGTAAGTAAGGTGAAAACATGATGGTAAAATAATTCATTATATAAGGAAAAATGACATACTCTACATGGTTTGTCAATGGCTAGTATTGATTCCATAGTTATATATTGTACAAATGTTTTAACATTTAAATTCTTTATTCTTTTGAGTAAATTTGATGCCTTTAATTATGCACTTTTAAGGGCAAAAAGTGCTTCATGCTTAATCCCTAGACAAAACAAAACCCAGATAGAAACTGATGGAGGCTTATAACTGATGGAGGCAGTTAGACCTGTGCACTGACCACAACTCAGCTATTTAAATCATAAACACAGCAATTAATAACAACTCCTCCAGAATATTTTGGAGGTCAAGGCAGATTTTCTGAATTTTTAAAAAATTAACTTGGGCTAGTTTTGCTGACATCAGTCATAAAGACCTTGATGAGTTTCCCCTACACCTGTCTTCCTGTCTTGTGGAACCCTTCTCACTGTATTCTTTAGTGACTGACACTCTCTAAGCAGTGTGTGCTGGAATTCCTACAATGTCCACCTGAAATATGTGCTCCAAATAATAAAGAGAGGATTCAAATTTTAAAATAGCCTCTGAAATTTCTCCTAAGTATCCCAAAGTAGTTACTCAAAAGTTATGAGCACATTTTCCTCCCAGTTTATTCGGGATGCTATTGAACTGCAGAATAAAATCTGTGTTTTCCAGCATACCATTGTGCGATGATATACAGTGGGTTATAGCCCACAACAAATCTCCTACAGGAGATAAACCCTCGAAAGTGACAGTTTCCCCCAGAAGTGTGGCAAGCCCTTAACAATTTCGGCATATAGAGTGCTGTTATAATTATCATAATTGAATGTAAAAATTATAAGGTAGTATAAATTGTTCATGCAGTTAAGCCGAAATGGAAAGCAATGTCTTTTGTTTTTACAAAGGGCAATAACATTTTTCTCTTTTTGCTACTGTTCAATATTGCTTCTAGTGGATTTTATGTCTGCATCATACAGAATAGTAACTTACGCCAAAGATGTCCAGTAGCTCCGGATTAAAATGTAATATAATATACATAAAGCTTTATTGTTCCTTTAGGTTGTTGTTTTAAACTAAAGTGGAATATTTCCCTAAAGTCCTCAACAAATGTGCACAATTTGAAACTAAATATGCTTAAGACCTGTACCAGGCTGCCGAAGAAATGGGCCTTATGGACCTGTCAAATTATTTTCCTGCAATTGTTTCTATAGCGTTATTTTTACTGGCAAATGTACAAGTTGATAGAAAAGGAAATAATTAGCTACTTTCAGAATTGCTGATGCATGGAGCTAAAACGGGCCAGTCTATGCGTCTTAGAGATTGTGACATTTTAAATTACCTGAACAATACCAGCAGCCATCTTTGGACATAATTAACACCTTGCCTAATTAATGTCAGGTCTGCAGAGAGTCACACTTTATTTATGAAATATTATTTTATTCTAACTTGCTTTCACCCTTACAATATTGCAAACTTTGGGTTTATTTGTATGCTGTTTTCTTAAGCGTAGCAACTTCTTTTTCCTTTTTTTTTTTCTTTTTCTTTTTTTGTTTCCCTCCCCCTTCAAGTAATCAATGCACTGCTGAATGAGTTCATTTTAATGCACTCAATCATGCCTCTAATGTTCGTAGCTTACGGGCGCAAGCATCAGTAATGCAGGAATGTTATATGGCTTTAGTTTGGGCCATTTCATAAAATATTCATGGAATCAAAAATGTGCATCAAAATAGCGGCTGGGAGAATTACATTTATGTTCCTGCTTTTATGGCAGCTTCACATTTAAACCCATTTGTGTTAATATCTAGTCAATCTTCCTACTTTAAAAAAAAACTAAAATGGGAGAGATCATATACATTCTCCTTTGCTTAATATTTGTTCTAGACATCTGCTGTGATACAACAAATATCTATAAACTTTCAGAGATGTTGTGCAGAGAAGAGGGGTAAGCAACAATTTGGATAATATCCAAATATATAAAATGTTATTTTCTCTACATAGTGTTTGTCTTAACATCCCACCATGCATTTTGCAG
Source organism: Xerus rutilus (assembly GCA_028644305.1). Classification (NCBI taxonomy): domain Eukaryota; kingdom Metazoa; phylum Chordata; class Mammalia; order Rodentia; family Sciuridae; genus Xerus; species Xerus rutilus. The sequence continues at coordinate 19,162,156 of CM053408.1, read as the reverse complement.
TTTACCACATTGTCTGGGTTTTGTTTGTATTTTTAAATAAATGGATGGATTTCTTGTTAGTGTGGGCCTTAGATAAAGTGAAACTCCCTTGAAGTAGTTTTATTTTAAGAGTTCCCTTTCCTTTGGGTGAAAAACTTGAAATGCATGCCAAAACTCCTTACTGTTTATGTAGATGTTAGATAATTGCTTAAAAATATAAAATAAAGTAAACCTGAGGCTTGGACCACCTCTGTTTTTACCTGGGTACTCTGGCGTTATGCAGTTGTTCACTCCTAAGTTGCGTTTTCTGACACTATTTCATATTATTGCAATAAACTGACTACTGAATGTATCTGCAGAGGGTTATCTTCAGCTCCTCCAATGAAACACTTTGTATTTTTTCCTGGATTATGACAAATATTAGTGGGACCACCTGGAATTATGTGTGGTGTAGAACCACATTCGAGGCACTTAGTTGGCAAGAATTGGCGTGTCCCGGCTATCGTGGCCACTGCTGTGATACTTCTTACTTATAGCGGTGATTCCCAGTACCACTTCCCCTCGGGAGACCTTCCCCAGGCCTCCTCTTTTCCATGCTCTTTTCTGTTAACGCTTTTTGTGTGTGATATGTTCATGTAAGCTCCTCCCTCTGCCCCTCTTCTTCAAGGGAAATCATGGTCACATTAGAGAATTCCAGAGGAAGACAAACAGTTGTTCTTGTCCCCTAAAAGACTGATAGGGGGTCTATAAATCTCAGCAGTTTCTGACATATTGAAGTTTATTATTTGGTGACAAAGGGTGGACTGTAAATGAACTCTTTGAGGAAGTTATAAAGGGATGATATAAGCCAAACTTGAAAATCCAATTTATTATCTTCATTGGTATTTATATATTTACCTTTGTCAATTTTATAACCTCTCTCTCAGGAATATTGAATTCAAAAATTTCAGATAAAAGCAAAATGCGTTTTGTCTCAATAGTTGTACAGTCAGTTATCATCAGAAATTGACTCAGAAAGTAAGATCATTGTTAAGGTCCAAGTCATATTTAGAGAGAGAGATTGGATAGAAATCTCCTTAAAGATTGGATAGTTAGTCATCCTTAAAGGAAATGCTTGCTAATTTAAATTACTATGCTGTCTTCATTGCATGAACCTATTTTTAAATCAAATATTATGCTATGTTTATTCTTTCAAATTCTGACCGGCTTTTAGAAAGAATAGCCAAGTAGCCAGGCGCTGTGGTGCACACCCGTAATCCCAGCGGCTTGGGAGGCTGAGGCAGGAAGATGAGAGTTCAAAGCCAGCTTCAGCAAAAGTGAGGCACTAAGCAACTCAGAGACCCTGTCTCTAAATAAAATACAAAATAGGGCTGGGGATGTGGCTCAGTGGTTGAATGCCCCTGAGTTCAACCCCTGGTACCGCCTCCCCCTAAAAAAGTAGCCAAGTTATTTGTGTGCTTATGGTCATTTGGATTGATTCCTTGTCTTATTTGCTGCCACCAAGTAATTTTACAAACAAATCCCTACAGATAAGAAGGACTGAAAATGTGACCTCTGTGTAGGAACTTCCGTTTTAAACAGCACTGACCAGAACCCCAGTGGTCTCATCTGTGGCAAAGTGGCTTAAGAAAGGAGGCAAAGTCATGAATAGCTGGATGAGGTCACAGGTGACTAAGCCTGGAACACCCAAGGAATCCCAGGTGTCCCCACACAGGTCACCACATGGCTTAGGGCAAAGCAAGGAACTTAGAGATAGCTGGTTAGTTATACATTACATTCCTCAGAAAGACCAGTCAGAAGCACATCCGGGGCCCATATCTGGACTTTTGTTGGAGGTTATCTGTGACAACCTGAGTTACAGAATTATAGAACTGGAAGAAATTTAAAACCATGCAATTAGAACATTGTTTTTAACACAAGATATTTATGTCTGGAGAATTGAATAGGCCATTTAACTTCCTGACTCTGGGTTTGTTGATCACTTTCAGATGTGGTAGACACGGTTGTGTGGGCTTTCAACAATCTTGGGTTTAAATCTTCATCATCACTTATTTTAAATCTGGCTTATAATAATTGAACCATTTAAGCTTTGTGAACCACACTTTCCTCTCTAGTGAAAAAGTAATAGTCATATGTACTTCACCAGTTTGGAGAAGGCTCAATAAGATAATTTATGGGAAAGTCACCTTCCATTTTGTAGGTTTTTGGGAAAGGGCAGTTCCCTGTTCTCTCTTACTTGAGCATCTCAAGCTCCGTCTCATGGGGGATTTCGAGTAGACCCTCTGCGAGCAAACCATGGCCAATAATCATAAGCAAAGTAGTGTATGATACTAGCCCCCAAAGCTCTAGCAAAAATCCAATTCAACCACAAAGACTATTTCTATTTATCCAAAGGTTCACTTTCCATTAAAACCAATATCCCCAGAACCTCCCTTATTTCAATCCTGCTGGACAGCTTGTCCAGGCAACCTAACAGCCACCCCAGACCCAGCAACCCAGAGGCAAGTCTGGCTTACAGACACTACCACACCTTGAATTTTCTACCCATTCCCTCCACCTCTCCTTTCCTTACATCAACCTTCTCCTCCTCCTTCTGCCTCCGTGTAGATCACATATTTGACATGGATATCAGTTCCCATTTACTCTCTGCACTGCTCTATTTCACTTGCATCTAATCTAATGAACTGAGTTATCTCCAGTTTCCATCTCTTTTACAGTACCTATTTTTTTTCTGAAACAATCTGGTTTCCTGTATTCACTGATCCCTATTCATATGGCTCAAAAGACATGTGTCTATACTTTATGAATAGATGGATACTTTGGGAGAAAAAAAAAGAAATCCTGTCTACATCTTTCCAGGAATGCAGAGCTATACTTTGCAGGTAGAAATATAGTTAACAGAGGAAACATAACACACATATATGCCAGTGCTTCATTCCAGTTTAAAAAAAATGAGGGTCATGGGTATTTGGAGGAAGGTGTTTCTGGCAAGAGGTGCTATGGAAGAGCGATGAAAAACTATGCCTGCTTTTGTAGGAGGAAAGAAAAAATTGTCAGCAAAATGGAAAAGATGGATTAGAGGAGTGGACTTTAATCTTGAAAATTACTATCAAAGTGAAAAAGGAATTGGGCATTATTTTTAAAATATATTGCACATTTCTCATTACAAAAGAAACACATTTGGATGATGTGCCAATGAGCAAAAAGAAAATACCAATGAGTAGAAAGAAAAAAAAATCAAGAGAAAGAAGAAAGGAAATCAGAAAAGAAACCATCCGTCACCCATAATCCTACTTCCCAGCGATAATGCTTTGTAGATGTTTTTTGCCCTTTTCTGCCATTTTCACTGATAGACACCTGCCCATGTAATGAAATATTCTTCTGCAATGCCGAATTTATGGCTTTGTAGTCTTCTCTCATGTGAAAGTTTCCCACTATAAATTTATAAACAGCCCTGCCATACCCATGGTCCTCTCTGGGGGTATCTCCGCTGATGTTCCCTCTGCATGGTATGGCAAGAAGTCAGACTGGCCATGTCTTTACTGACGTTTTGTGCCAATCATTTGTGGAGGATCCATGGCTATTGGTTGCCTTTCATTGGAACTATTATTCCTATTTGTGTATTCTTTAATGCCACTTTTGATAACAAACCCAGTGCAACAAACAGGGAAAAATTATATGCAGTACTCGTGGCGGCAACTCCTACCTGCACTATACAACAAAACACATTTGAGGAAATATATTGACCTAATATATAATGCAAAGTTTATTCAGTTAGGATCATATCGTTATACGGACTCAGCTAATTCTTGTTTTTCTCAGGAAGAGTAAGTTGGACTGAATATAACGAATTAGTGGTTATATTTCAATTGGCGATAAGATAGTTTGGAAATATTATTATACCAACTGATAACACTAGCTGTTTATTGAGCACTAACTCTAACGCATTGAACATGCATTTGTTCATTTCTCACAGTAGCACCGTGAACAGTTACACTATAAAGCTGTTTCACAAAATAATAAACTAAGGCATAGAGAGGGCAGGGATTAGCCTGAGGCTAAGCAAAAAGTGGTAAAGCTGGGACAAGAACAGGCTACCTACCTGAACTCTGCACTTGCTCTTCACCACTACAGCCGAGAGTCTCTTCAGTTAAGCTCAGTGATGTCATTTCAATACCATCAAAGACCATTTACATTATAGTGTATTGTGAGCATATTTGCACAAGGCAGTTAGCAAGTAAAATACAATCTATAGCGGGGAACTACAAGCTCCTCTTCTAGAAATATGTTAACTCATGTTTTAAGGAATGAAATAATTTAAGGCTAATTTAGAGTTTTGGCTTTGAGAAGATACATTTTGGATCATATTGTAGGGCACAATCCACAAAGGCAATTAAGCTACATCCTAATTATTCAAAAGTAAACAGTTTCGTTTTCAAACTGAACAAATGTCTCCCTCAAACTTTGAGAAGCAGCTTAAAGATCCATAATATTTGGATTTGAAATCTACCAGATGCATCCTTTCTCAAGATATCTAAATTCTTCCTAAGAATAAAGAAAGTGCCGTCTCTTGGGAAAGCAACAGAGAATACTGGTTAAAAGCAGGAACTCTGGACAAAGCTTTCTGGATCTACCACCCACTATCTCACTGAGCCTCAGTTTTCTCTTCTGCAAAATAGAATCATAATAGTCCCACTCCACAGAATTGTTTTGAACATTAAATGGGACCTGCATATAAAGTACCTAGCACCGTTCCCTGTATACATGATGCTCAGCAAATGTCAGGCAATATGATAGGGATTCATAATTGCTATTGGACTTCCACTCTGTCTCTAAGCATGTGCAATCCTAGTCCTTCCCCACTAGCTGAAGTACATCCCTCTTGCAGGTATCAAGCCAGAATTCATCCTGAATCCAAGATCCAGTTGGTAATAGCTCCTTTTCTGCCTCAGAGATCAAATTCTTCCTTCTATTCCAGGGTGCTTCCCCCTTTGCTAGTAAAGCTAAGATATACACGAAATTTCTGAAAACATGTTCTGGCCCATGGTTTATATTTATGAATGGCTTTTATTCTTCAGGTCAGCTTCTGGAAGCCGCTGAGCATTATGAGGCATTCCATCAATTGACGCAGGGGCGGATATGGAAGGATGAGACAGACCGCTTTCTCAACATGTGGGCCTGTGAAAGTCTCCTGAGGACCTACAGACTACTCTCAGACAAAATGCTCGAGAATAAAGAATACAAACAGGCCATCAAAATTCTAATAAAAGCTTCTGAAATAGCCAAAGAAGGTGGGTGGAAAAGAAACATTGCTTTCTTTAATGGACAGACACTGGTTCTCCCAAGAGTAAAGTGAAACCCGTCAAGTGTTAGGGTGATTATTTCCTATGAAATGCAAAGACAAATGCCATCAATATACTTTCAAATCTCACTGTAAAGCAGAGGTGGCTTAGTGCTGACAACAAGAAATCCATTAGTTTCGTGAAAGCTTTATCTCCAAAATTACAACTCGCTGTGGGCAGTGTTGTAAAACAAGGAACCCACAATGAGAGGATAAGGTCACCTGCAAAAGTTAAGGTTTTGTGTGTGTGTGTGTGTGTGTGTGTGTGTGTGTCTGTGTGAAAGTTGTTTATTTCTGGAAACCTGAGAGACCTTTCATTGTTTATAAATTGCCTATATATAGTCAGATAATTTGGAAATTATGATAAATATTTAGTTAGGGATAATAGGAAAATAGGACTTCAATATATTTTGGACAACTGCCTCTCAAAGTTTGGCCTTTGGACCAGAAACATCAGTACCATCAAGAGACAAGATATAAAGGCAGCATCTCAGGTCCTAGCCCAGGGTGCCTGCATCAGAAGCTATGGGTTAGCAAGATCCCCAGGTGATTCTTACGCACACTTACAACAGGAAAGGTGTTTTTGTGAGAGCTGGTCATATCCTTAACGTTCTATATGATTTATGTCTGTATATAATACAAGGGAAAAATTTGGAGCATATTCTTATAAGCTTTTAATTTGTGAAATACAAGAATATTTTGTTGCCATACAAGAATTCACTAATAGACTAGCATTTTCATGAAGGAGAAAAAGTTCTGCCCTTAAATTGAAGTTCATAAGCTCATTGATATATTTAATTGATTTAAGTAACAAGTGGCTTATTTGAAGTAAACAGGACTGATTTGGAGGGTATGATTTTTAATTTACCAAAGAAGGAAAGTAAACAGCTTATTCTTCCAATTACTTCTTTTAATAATATTAACTGAAATAGTCACAGGAAATCACCTTCATTGAAAACGATCCTGTTAAATGAACACCTTTTGAATAGATGATGATCTAGTACCTGCTCCAAGAGGATGAACATGACATAAATCATTAGCTGTTAGATCATTTTCAGCAGCAAACTTTTGTTGCATGAAATTAACCAGAATTTCAATGCAAAGGGATCTATATTAGTAAAGCTATTTTACTTTAGGTGCATATTTGCTGAGATGTAAGATAGTTCACAAAAGAAAGGAAGGTGACTGGGGACTCTTTAATGGTCAGAGCCCTGCCAAGCAATCTCCTTTCTGAAAGATCTCTCACTTTACAAAGGACAGAGAAGGGGAACAAAAGAAAATGTACTTCTTATGCTGTAATAATTTGTGTGTGTGTGTGTGTGTGTGTGTGTGTGTGTGTGTGTGTGGTGCTGGGGATTGAACCCAGGGAAACTTCCTTTTTTTATTATTTTTAGTTTTGAGATATGATCTCACTAAGTTGCTAAGGCTGGCCTTCAGTTTGTGATCCTCCTGACCCAGCCTCCCAAGCTACTGGGAGTGCAGGCAAGTTCCACCACACCTAGCAGCTATCCTATTTTTCTTTTTTCTTTTTTGTACTGGGGATTAAACCCAGAGGCGTTTAACTACTGAGTCACATCCCCAGCCCTTTTTATATTTTATTTTTTAATTTTGAGACAGGGTTTCACTATATTACTCAGGGCCTTACTAAATTGCTGAAGCTGGCCTCAAATTTGTGATTCTCCCACCTCAGCCTCCCGAGCCACTGGGATTACAGGTGTGTGCCACCACGCCCAAGCTATCCTTTTTTCTTAGCATCTTCCAATGAGCCACTGCTTCATGAGTGGTCGTTCAGTGAGTGGTGAGATCAAATGCTGCCTGGAGAATTTCTAATTCCTGAAATACTTCATAGTTGGAATGCAGGGTTCAGAAATCTCCTTTCTAAAGACCAAAACCAAATGTGAATCTGTCAGCATTTGCATTACCCAGGTGTCAGACAGCAGCCAATGAGTTCCAAAAGTAGAAAAAAGGACAGTATTATTATTAAAATAAGAACGTTAAACAGTTATTTAAAATATACTAAATGCTTATGGTATGTTAACATAGTAAAGGTGAATAAACGCAGATTTATCAAATGGTATGATGAATGTTTTTTTGAACCCTGTTGCACCTTTGTACGTTCTGCTTTTAGAAAGAAAGAATGGGTAATTCCTGGAATAAAATTGATCTCCCAGGAATTAGAAAGGCTTAATTCCTTGTAAAAACATGATGAAAAGCTTTAGAAATGATGAGCAAAGAAGAAAGAGCATGTTTAGATTTCAAAATGTGTGTGGAATTTCATACTGAGAAATCGAGCTTTCACGCAACAGCTTTGAATTGAACATAATCAGAGTAACAGTCTCTTTGTTTGCTACTTACTCATCTGCTCTGTTGGACACTTAGCTAAGTCTCAGTCATGTGATGAGTGACGGTGCAGCAGTTAAAGCTGGTGCCCCTCACCAGTTGTTTCATGTAGTTACAGATGGTGGCTGGACAATTTCAAGTCCTTACATGGGAGGTAGGCTGATATTAAAAACATACCTGCCCTTCCAAATTGCAAAATGGAACCAGGCACGGTGGATCACAGGAGGATCCCAAGGTCAAAGCCAGTCTCAGCAATTTAACAAAGCCCTAAGCAACTTAGTGAGACCCTGTCTCTAAATAAAAAATTGAAAAAGAGCTGGGAATGTGGCTCAGTGGTTAAGCGCTCCTGCGTCCAATTCCTGGTACCAAGAAATAAATAAACAAACAAACAAATAAAATTGCATACTGGTGGACATATAGAGGGAAACCCCTCATCATTCTATATATCTCAAGCACCTTACTTTAACATCTGAGATCTAGTAACTTACATTTACATTGGTCTTTTTTTTAGTGCACAGCGAGGCTTGGGGGGATCATTGATAAATCTGTATACTTTTTAAAATAACAACTTACCGCTGTCTCTAAATACAAGGAATCTGTTAGTTGTGATAAATCCATTTCTCTAATACCAATGTAATATTTCTACATCTGTACTTTAGCAAATAACAAACAGATGGAAGGAGAAGCTTTGTATTACTTGGGCTTAGCACACCTGGCTGCTGAGGAACAGGAAACCGCGATGACAGTAAGTTGAAGTGAACCTTTAGTTTTTGCCATCTTAATTGCTATTGTATTATAGGATACGTCATTGTAAGGCCAACCGAAATGTATTAGGCCTGACATCAGTGTGCCTATTTACACGACTCAAACAGGATAGTCATATGTTAGGAACATGAAAAAAAATCAATTCTATTGTTTATAGAAGGTAGAGTATAGTCAGTTACTATGAAACACTTTAGGATATGTAAAAATAAATGTATTTTTTATTTTTATTTTACCCCAAGAGTCCCATATCACCAAGGACAAGAGAAAACAGGTTCAAATGACTGTAAAGAGCAAACAGATAAAATTACAGAAATTCCCAGTTTGATGTAGGAGACTTTGACTAAAAATGCTGTTATCAAGTGATCTACATTGCACTGATGTAGATATTGAGGGTGTGAGGTAGGGAATGTGGTTAGTTTCATCTGAGAAGCAGCTTGCTTCAGGACAGTGTTAGTATTTGCCTATGTTGTGACCAGGTTTTGTTTGTTTGGCTGAAAGGCAAATAAAAATATCTGCGGTTATCTTTACTATATTTTAACTGAAATCATTTTCTGGTCTTTTCTTACTTGTAATATATCTAAAGTGTGGTTTCCTATTTCACTTCACATCCATCCATCCCTTGTAATAATCTTATTTGATGTACAATATTATCTTAATTTTCAGCTTTGAGGATCTTGTTTGTGTCTTTAGATATTTACGCTACATAGGGTTCCTATATGTAGGCTCCATGTTTTTCTCCAGCTCTCTTACCACCAGTCTTCATAGAAAACTTGGGTTTTCCTAGATGAGTGTCCTGCTTAAAAGTTTTCAGTTAATGATATGCACTCAGCAAGGATCTGCTCCAGATTTTTGGGGGGAATATAGAGACCAATAAGATGCATGCTTCTCTTGAGGGGTTAATCAGGGTAGCCAACTTGTAAAGATAACTGATTCAAAGCAAGATGAACAAGGGGTTTCTAAGGGAAGAGGGAAGAGAGACTTGTTCCAACACCAAAGACCAGAAGGTTGCATGGAAGAGCTATTGCGAGTGGGATTTCTATAGGCAGAAAACATGAGATCCATAGTAACAATAAACATAGACACATATGCACACGCGCGTGCACACACACACACATCCCACTCTCTATATGAGCATGCTCAGTGTGCTGGGAAACAATCATTTGTCAGGTGAAAAATGAAATTCATTAGGAGGTTAAGTTGGAAAAAGGTGAAAACTCATAGATTCTCTCTCACATGACCAAATATATTCAAACAATGCAGTAGAGTGCACAATGAAAAGTAAATCATCCCTCCATCCCTATATTCAATCTCATAGTTCCTTTCTCAAGGACAAATGCAGTTACAAATGTCTGGTTTATCTTTCCAAAATATTCCATGCATGCATAGCATACATGTGCATATAAATATGTGTCCTTTTTGGTATTTATAAAATGATAGCATTTTATATACACCCTCCTGCACCTTGAGCTAACTTCTTCCATATTGAAATAGATATCTTTCTTGATTATTTTTATTTTTCCAACTTTATTGAGGTATGACTGACAGATAAACAATGTATATATTTAAGATGCAAAATGTGATGTTTTAATGATCAAGCTAATTGACCTAGCCATCACTTCACATGTTTTCCTTATTGTTTTGTGAGAAGACTTAAGAGTATTCTCAGTAAATTTTAAGTATATGATACTTCGGTATTAACTATAGACATACCTGTTCTAAAGGGCTGGATACCTCCCACGTTGAATAGCCATCTCCTATAGGTGGGCATTAAGATTGTTTCCAATATTTTCTTATTACAAAGGGTGTGGCAATGAATAACTTTGTCAAATGTGACAAATTTATCCATAGAAGATTCCCAGAGGTATAAATTCTTGTGTATCTTATACTCAAGTAGTAAAGGGTACTCTATATTCAACACTCAAGTGAAAAATTTCTTGAAACTCTTACTCTGTTCAGAAAAGTATTAAAATTGTCTTTCTTTAAATAAATGTGAGTTTCATGTCTACAGTCTATTGACCATGTGACCTTGAGCAAGTCCCTTAATCTCTCCACGTCTCAATTGCCTCTTGAATCCTGTGGGACCAATAACTACACTTACTTTACAGAGAGTACTAGGCTAAATAGGAGCTCCCCCAAAGACCCCCCTGTCAATCTCTAGAACCCATGGACTGTAGATGTAATTAATTGTGGGATCTTGAGATGAAGTGTTTATCCTGGATTGACTGGATGGATTCTAAATCCACAGACAAGCATCCTTATGAGAAAAGGGGAGGAGATTAAAACAGACATGTGCAGAGGAAATGGTCATGTGAAGGTGAGGGTGGAGGTCGTGGGGATTCTGCCACTAGATGAGAATTCCTGGAGCCTCCAGAAGAGAGAAGGGGGAAGCAATGCAGGGATCTGTTGTGGCTCCTGGAGAGGGACCGCCACCGTGACACCTAGACTCCAGACTTCTAGCCTTCCAAGCTATAAGAGAAGACAATGTCTGTTATTTTAAGTCATCTAGTTTGTGGTAATTGCTGTGTCAGCCCTAGGGAACTAATACATAGGGTGATTAGAAGAGATAATTGATGTAAAGTTTCTAAAAAGTGTCTGCCTGGTATATAAGAAGCCTTCAATTATTAGCTTTTATTATTATTGCACTCATGTAAGTCTCTGGACTTGAGAAGTGGTAGTAAAGATAGAAGGAACTAGATGGATTCAAAAGTCATAAAGGACTTAAAATAGGAGGTGAAGGAAACAGGCGTTGAAATGGTCCCTGAGTGTCTGGCTGTGAGACCACATAGATGCTGGTGTCATTGCCTAAGGTAGGGAATGTTAAAGGACATCCAGTCTCAGGGCAAAGTGGAAAACTCAGTTTTGGATTTGCAGAATTTGAAGAATGTCAGTAGTACCCCAGGAGAGTTCGAGTAGACAGTTTAACATGTGGGTTTGGGCCTCAAGAGGAAGTGCAGATTAGAGATACTGTATGCGATGGTTCATTTTATAGGTCAACTTGCTTGGGTGGTAGGGTGCTCAGATAAATAGTAAACTATTTCTGAATGTATCTGCGAGGTTATTTCTGGATATTAGCATTAGAATTGGTGGAGTGACGGAGATGGTCCTTCTCAATAGATTACTCACCATAAAATTCATTGAGGGTCTGACTAGAACAAAGGGTGCAGAAAGGGCAAATCCACTGTCAGACTGTTTGAGCAGGCCACTAATGATTCAAAAGTATGCAGATTCAAACTGGAATCTACACCATTGGCTCCCAAACTCTCAGGCCTTCAAAATACATTCCCAGTTCTGGGTCTCCAGTTTACAGATGGCCACTAGTTGGATTTCTTAGCCTGCCTAATGATATGAGCCAATCAACACCTTATTTTAAAAAAATCTCTTCATATACTTATGTGTGAGAGGCTATGAGAAACTATGAAAGAATACATTTCTGTTATTTTAAGACATTTAGTTTGTGGCAATTTGTTACATCAATCCTAAGAAGGTAAATGTGGTTGATGGGAAGAGATTTTATATATATCCAATTGGTTCTATTCCTGTGGAGAACTTAACTAATATGTTGCATAAATTTGTTAAGTTTCAGCATATTCAAGGTGTGGAGTGGATGAAATTTCCTAGAGAGTATTAATAATGATTTTTAAAATGCATTTCAAGTCCTAGTACATATATAGAGCTCAATTTTTCCATCTCTCTGGTCACAAACAAGATAGAGTCACACCATTCGTGTCTTCATACATGTACCTACGGTAGTGATGTCAATCTCGTTCAACCCTTTTTTGCTACTCCCATTCCCTGCCCCCTCCCTCACCTTCCCTCTGTCCCATCCAGAGTTCCTCCACTTTTCCCATGCTCCCCATCCCCACGTCTCTTATGTGTCAGCATCCACTAATCAGAGAGAACATTCAGCCTGTGTTTTTTTGGGATTAGCTTACTTCACTTAGCATGATGTTTTCCAGTTCCATCCATTTACCTGCAAATGCCATAATTTTGTTCTCTTTTATTGCTGAGTAATATTCCATTGTGTATATGCACCACAGTTTCTTTATCCATTCATCTAATATAATGATTTTTTTTAAAAAAGGCCTAGGGTGAAGCTAGTTGAAGAAGGCATGGGGGTACAATGGAGATCAAGGGAGAGTGCCCAGGAAGGTATGAGAAAAGCAGATTAGGTGGTGTCACGTAAGTCAGGGAACAGATGTTTTTAAGACACAAATGTACAAACTTCCACTTCCTAGCCCAGAAACTGGACTGGAAGGAGAAAGCTCCAAATAGCTATTTCTTTTTCTTTTTACCATAAATAAAAGTTTCTGTTGGTCAGTCTGAGTGAGTGGCAGACCAACATACCTCCAAATCACTGTGCCGTGTACCCATGCCCTTGAGGTGGCAGGAGAAGAAGCTAAGCATATTGATGGTGGGCACTGGATAGGGAGTGGAAAGGACATGAGGGCCCCTAAGGTTAACAAGGCTACCAGGACTGGAACCAGCATCCTAGGAATAAATCCAGATTGGCAAAGACCTCATCCAGGGCTGGAAGTCCTGGTGATTCTGATCATCTCTAGGACTGCTGTCTGCAGTCCCCCTTCACTGTCCACCTGTCTGGTGCTCCTCCACTATCCCATCTGCCTCAGTGATCTTGGTAACAGAGATGCTCTTGAAATAGGATTTGGGCTGAGGCTGAAGAACTGGCCCGAGGCCTCCTGGGAAACCTGGGAATCAAGATCATTGTCTTCTCTGGCTCTAGGATGGGGTGTCACTGGCCTCTTGGCATCAAACTTAGGAAAAGGTTTCTGGGATCCCCAGTCTGGTGCTAGTTTGGGGAATCCAGTTGCATCCCACCCCCAGCAAAGCTCCTGGACTGGTGACTATCAAGTACTTAAGTACTAAGTCCAAAAGCATCTCTCCCTCCTGTGGTCTTTTACCAGATATCTCTGACTCAGGGCCTAGAAGTTCTCCAAGGTCCAGAAAAGCCAAACAAAATAAAACAAAACAAAGCAAGTCCCAAAAGAGGTCAAAGACACTTGATCCAGTAGTGGGGACTCAAACCTTGGAACCTCAGACATGGCCCTTTCCCATCAGAGGGTAGCTTGTGCTCCCAACCAAGATTTTCTGGGGAGAAATCTTCCTGACCCTGATGCATAGGCAAGTAGGTACCTGGACTAGAGTTAGGGTTACTTACCCCTTTGTATTCAATTCTCCCAGCCAGGATCATGGTTTTGGAAAATCAGGCAAGGCCACAGTCCTAACCTGGGGGCTAATTCACTGCTACATCCAGAATATCTTTGCAGATGGGAATAACCAGGGACTGTCTTCAGCACCTATATCTTGCCAGAGGCTTAATATTATTGCCTATTTGGACACAGCTCACTCAGAACTGAGGAATTGTAGAAGCCAAGCAAAATATTTGAATAAAGCTTTAGGGTCAGTGAAGAACCAGTAGTTGTGCCACTAGCAAAGCTGAGATGGCATCAGACTCCTAGCTGTAAAACAGTAGTGAGGGAATGGCTATTAAGAAATCATGGAGGAACAGAAATACGGGTCTGGGTGTTGCTGGGTGGGCAACGACACTTTCCATGATTCAGGGGCTAGAGGTTTTCCTGCTCATGCTGGTTTTCAAGGGAAGCCTGTTTTTGCTGTTACACTGAGATTCTCAACCCGTCATCTTGATTTCAGATTTGAAGACAATGTCTTTTAATTCTCCCTAGTGTCCATTTTTTAAAAATTTATTTATTCTACTTAGGTATACATGATAGCAGAGTGCATTTTGATTCATTGTACACAGATGGAGCACAACTTTTCATTTCTCTGGTTGTACATGATGTAGAATCACATCATATATGTAGTCATACATGAAAGGATTCCGGGGATTAAACTCGGGGGCACTCAACCACTGAACCACATCCCCACTCCTATTTTTTTTTTTTTTTTTGTATTTTATTTAGAGACAGGGTCTCACTGAGTTTCTTAGCAGCTCCTTTTGCTGAGGCTGGTTTTGAACTCGTAATCCTCCTGCCTCAGCCTCCTGAGCTGCTGGGATTACAGGCGTGTGCGCCATCTCTGGTTGATTGATTAGAGATCTAACCAGTTATCTAATCACAAAGTAATTATTTAATATATTAATGTTTTCTTTTAAAATTCTTTTCTAATCCTACTTTCCCATGCTGTACACTGTTAACATTATCCTGTTTTAAAGCATTGAGCATTTCTGTCATTGTGTGCTATAGAGATAAGTAGGAATGTCCAGAAATCAGCTGTGTTGTGTTAAAGCCAGTGTAAGGCCATGGTCCATTACACTGAACATTTTCCATTTTTCTTCCCTTTTCATATTCAATCTACCCATTTCTTCCTTCCTTCCTCTTTCCTTTCCTTCCTTCCTTCCTTCCTTCCTTCCTTCCTTCCTTCCTTCCTTCCTTCCTTCCTTCCCTCTCTCTCTCTCTCTTCCTTCCCTTCCTTTCCCTTCTGTTCCCTTCCATTCCCTTCCTTCCCACCTTTCCAGGGATTGAACCAAGGAGTGCTTACCCAATGACCACTTCCCCTAGCCCTTTTTATTTTTTATTTTGAGACAGAGTCTCACTAAGTTGCTGAGGCTGGCCTTGAACTTGTGATCCTCCTGCCTCAGCCTCTAAAGCCACTGAGATTACAGGTGTGAACCATGACATTCGACCAGTCTATCTTTGTCATTAGTTCTATTCACTGGTATATTCACTCACTTGTATTTTAAATTTGTGAATTGGAATATTTTCAGATTTTCAATATTTTGTCTCTGGATTCAACCTCTACCTCTCACAAATTTCTCCCCTCCATTTCAAAGATTTTTACATCTTTTGTTTCAAAGAAACTCAGTTTAGATAAATCTGTCGCAAGTAAATATTTCTAATCAATAGTTCTATTAACCTGAATCAGGGATTTTAAAATTTTGCCAATGTATCTTTATGTAAGGTTTCAGTTTATTAATAAATTATCATTTATCAATAAATGATTAATGTATGTAATAAAGGAATGTTTTGAGCAGCATAAGAATAAAAGTTTGATGATGCATTCCTTGCTGTGGTTTGGGCATGTCCCTGGAATTCATGTGTTGGAAACTTAATTCCCAAAGTCATTTGCTAATGGTTGTTTGGCGGTGGAGGCTTTGAGAGATAATTCAAATGAGATGAGGTCATGAGGGCAGGGCCCTTATTGATGGTGTTAGTGGCTTTATAGGAGGAACAAGAGAGACTCAAGCTAGAACACTTGCTCTTTCTCACCAAGTGATGCCCTATGCTATGTTATGATGCAGCAGGAAGCTATCACCAGATACCAGCTCCATGCTCTCAGACTACTCAGCTTCAGATGCATGAGCTAAGTAAACTTCAAATCTTTATAAATTCTGTGGTATTCAGTTACAGCAACAGAAAACAGACTAAGGCATTGATAAAGGATTCTTTACTGGATGACAAAATAGAGCGTAGCTAAAAACAAATATTGGATTTATTTAGGGCAGCAATCTCTATTAATGAGGAAAAGGTATTTGGTGAAGAGAAATTACAGTCATATTAATGTGCAAGAGATCTTGGAGATCCTGACATTTAAAGAGGAGAATGCTACCTACATGTCAGGTGCTAAGAAAAGAAAGAGTAATTCTCTTTTCCCATCATTAATTTAGACTTGTAAGTGTTCCAAGTAAGAGAATTCTGAATTTCAGAAAACATCTTATGAAGTCCTAAGATTTGAAAGAAAAAGATATTTCACAAAAAACCACACTGAAGGCTTTATACAAAGTTGGACTAGCCATATTTCAATTACAAAGTTCTTTTTTTAAAAAAGGAGGGCCTCCTTCAGCATTTGGTCTTGACATGAATTTCCTTTCTTCCTAAACACTCATTCCACTGACAATTCTAGGAACATCAACTTCATTCTGTCAGTTCATTAAGTGAATTATTTGATTTCTATTATTTAGCAATAATGTAGGCCATCAGGAATTATACAGTGAAAACAAAACTCATCTGATTGAGATGTCATTTGCTTTTTTGGTACAGGATTCATCACGTATGCCAAGTAGTATTGTCTCTATATTTACATGCATCATTATAACAGCTTAGAATGCTTCTGACATTAGTATTAACTTATATATATGGTTGGCCTATATCTCTAACTTCACCAGTAGCAAAATTCAAATAAATAATGTATCATAAAAAATAATGACATTAATATTCTAGAAACTTATGGTTTGTTTGATATATATGTAGTAATGAAGAATGATAGAAAATCTTTTTTTTGTAAAATGATGCATTCTTTGAGTTTCACTAGGTAACTGTAGTGAAATTTTATTTTCTCTTTTAACTCAACGGAGGCAATCAAAGATAAATCATTAATATATCATAAGTCATTTTTTTAAATATATATTTTTAGTTGTAGATGAACACAGTATCTTTATTTATTTTATGTGGTGCTGAGGATCGAGGCCAGCGCCTCACACATGCAAAGCAAGTGCTCAACTGCTGAGTCACAACTCCAGCCCCAAAAGTCATTTTTAACTAAGAATAATTTATTAGATTTGCAATGTTTGGCTGATAGAAAATTTGGGGGGAATTAACTTTTACAATTGTTCTTATTTTTTTTCTTTATATAGTTCACCTTCTTTAAAAATCTTCCTATCCTTTATAGTTGTTTGCTCTTAAAGCAAATGATAATCAGATGCCCTGGTGATTCCACAGTGGCACACATAAAATGAATTTCACTTTTGGTTGCTTTTAGAAGTAAGGACACATTATCCACCAGTGAATCCGTTGTACAACCTGAGTAGGTCTCATAGTTCTCCATGGCTCAGTCTTGGTAAGATGGCGTACCAAAAGGAAAAATAGTCCAACAATATAAACTGGAGGTGATTTCAATTTCAACTTAATATCTTCAAAGAACAGTCAAAGAGATGATATTCTTTAACTTGCAGCACCAATAATTTCTTAAAAGCCTCTTTTCCTCCATTGCACCAAGTTTTCTCTTTGTCTGCCAATGGGATATTCTGAAGCCTAAAACGTCCTGCTACACTCCAAAAGACCAGAAGTTTCCACCCATATCCTGCTCACGTTGGTGGTCACTCCTTCCCTGTTCCTCTCTTTTTCTGTCTCGTTTTCTCACTCAGGTCAGTAAGTCTTGGCTCTTTTGGGGAGTCTCATCTCTACTTCTTACAACTCCATTCCCCCTGCAAATCATAACTCTGACCTGCGTAATAAAACCCGGCAGAGCTACAGCTAGTTTGGGAGAGGAAGATTGCTAAGTAGGCCATGCCAGAATTGGTCATCTGGGAAAGGAAAGGCAAGGAAATACACTCATATTAATTTGTTTTACTCTCTTATATATGACAGATTCTTGAAAACTACATGTCAGAAACAATCAAATAGTATAAATAAAAATAATAAAAGAAAGAAGGGTGAAAGGAAATGAAAGTAAAGATGTCAAGGCAAAGGGTAATCTGGAGAGAAGTTTTCTGAGGCTTGTTCAGCATTTAGGTTCTTTGTGTTTTATTTCCAAACCTTCAACTCTAGAAAGTTCTGTGTGTTTGTAATATATGACAACAGAATAAATCTTCCTGGTGGACTGCACATCTATTAATATACGTCATCAGAATTAGTTTGTCCATGAGAGCAGTTGCTTCTTTGTATCTACATTTTTCACCCCTTGCTGTCATCTTTTGCTGAGCATAAATGACTGTGGGAAGACATTTGGGGCAGATATAATATGCCCCATAAAACTTAGTTAGAGTTGTCTGGCATGGATACTGACGCTCACATCTGCTACCAAATCTTTGATTATTAGATATTTTACATGAAGTAAAGGCAATAAATAGTCGCATTTGCCAGATAAGGCACACTCAACATACTTTTTAAAGAGTATATTTATCAACTCTTTGGAGTGAGAAGACAACGAACTGGTTAAGATGATAAGCTTTGAAGTCCAATGGACAGAGGAATCCCAACTACCACTTTGCCCTGTGACTTGGCTCAGCTGAATAAACCTCTCTGAGCATTAGTTTCGTCATCTGTAAAATGGAGATACTATTCTTCCCTAACACATCATAGTTTTGTTAAAATTAAGTTAGAATATTTGGGTAAAGTTGGTGGCCTCAGTTTTAACATGTAGAAAGCCCTATTATATTACCATTAGTATTGATCTTAAAATCTTTTTCAAAGTGCTAGGTGATCACACATATCCCCCCAAAATCACAATTTCTAGTTTTTTCTCTGGCCCGAGGTATTTCTCAACCATAATTAGCATTGGAGAAAATGTTCAGTTCATAACTAATGTCTATATACAAAAAGATGTTTATAGTACTTTATGTAGATATGCATATTACATGATAAAGAGCATCTTTATGTAATATTGTCCAAGTATTACGTAACATTATACCTAATTGTTAAGTAGTTGAGTATTTGAATGACAGGTTTCGATGCACAATCTTTGTATCAGAGGTAACTATGGCAGAGAAAAGTACATGTGAGGCTCAGAACTGGAAGACATGAATTTTAGTCCTGTCTGCCACATAAAAGCCATGTGAACTTAAATTAGTCACTTAACTTTTTGGAGGCTCAGTTTCACTTGTAAAATAAGGATCTCAATGGCAGCTTCACTGTGTCTTTGTGAAGATTAAATGAAAAATGGTGTGTTTATACTTTATAAACAGTTCTCAAACGTAATGTAATGTACTATCAGTATTACTATGAACTATGGTATAATTATCATTGGACAATCATGATTGTTCAGTAGATAACATTATATCATATTAGTAATAATGGTACTGTAATAAGTAACATCTAATTGAATATCCATTCAAAGCATCTTCTTTATTCTTGTTTCTTAACTATATTACTGAATTCATCATGTGTCAATTACATAGTCCTTAGATTTATCTTTTACTGTATATTTTTATGATGAAGATAAGATAAACCAACATTCTATGGAAATGTTTATTAATAAGTTATTAATAACTGAGTAAAAATGGCATGTACCAAAAATATGAATTTGGGTTACTTCTTTATTTAGGTAGCAGAGCTTTTCACTACTCATTAAGTAAAAACCACTTTACCTACCAATCAGGAATCCTTACCTAAAATTTACCTTCTGTTCTTGGTTTAAATGCTTGTTCCACATCTGAGGGGAGATCAGATGCTGGTGGAGGGAAAATCATGGCCTCCTCTCAGAGGAGGGCTGTTACTAGGGTAGCCTGTGGACACCCCTGCTTGCAGTGTTTCCCTCAGTTTGAGGTGACTCAGGCGTGAGCTCAAGGGCCCTGCAGTCATTTCCTGCTCTGCATCACAGTTTGCATCTGCTTTACCCTTTTGTCCTGTGGTCCACCTTAGCCGGCCTCTTCTTGGGGACTCTAAAAAGAGTAGCTGTAGCCAGCACAGTGGTGGCAGTGGCACACGCCTGTAATCCCAGCATTTAGGGAGGCTGAGACAGGAGAATCGCGAGTTCAAAGCCAGCCTCAGCAATGGCAAGGTGCTAAGCAACTCAGTGAGACCCTGTCTCTACATAAAATACAAATAGGGCTGGGGATGTGGCTCAGTGGTCCAGTACCCCTGAGTTCAATCCCTGGTACCAAACAAACAAACAAACAAACAAAATAAAATAAAAAGGAGCTGTTTGCAGACCCCATTTCCACGACAGTTGGCTCTGCCAATATGACAGGGTATTCTACAACCCCCACATGCTCACACATGTCTAGCAGTACACAAATAGCACTTAACTCCACTTTGATTTCATACATTGTGCTAAGTAGAGAAATGTTCAAAATATCCAGTATCAGAAATACAAAAGAAAGGATTTTTTAAAGATATTAAAAGAAAGTTGTAATATTTTCTAATTTTAAAAATGAATTCATTGCCAGGTGCAGTGGTGCACACCTGTATTCCCAGCAGCTGGGGAGGCTGAGGCAGGAGGATGGAGAGTTCTAAGCCAGCCTCAGCAATTTAGCAATGCCTTAAGCAACTCAGCAAGACCCTGTCTTTAAATAAAATATAAAAAAGGGCTGGGAATGTGGTTCAGTGGTTAAGCACCCTTAGGTCCAATCTCTGGTACCAAAAAAAAATTAGAGAAATTATATTACTTGAAATTATTCAGCAATAATTTAAGGCATAGTATTAGCATGTATTCTATATCTGATCTTATTTAATACTTTTTAAAGTAGCTAACTTTATTTGGAAAATATTTTTAAGTGTGTTTTAGTAATTTAAGAATTAGGGGGCTAGGGTTGTGGCTCAGTGGTAGAGCACCTGCCTCGCATGCATGAGGCACTGGGTTCAATCCTCAGCACCACATAAAAATAAATAAAATAAAGATATTGTGTCCATGTACAACTAAAAAAAATATTTAAAAAGAAGAATTAGGAAAACCTAAAGTATGTTACCAATAATTTTGCTATTATTATCTTTGTATTTAAAGTTATGACTTTTCTAAAACATTAAAATGGTAACTTTATAATAATAATTTAGTATAAGTTTCGATTGCAGAACAGAATCATAGTTAATTAAATACTTTTTTAGCTTTCTCATTAATGGGCTGTTTAACTCCCTTTAAGCCTTTTTAATTTTTGAAAATTTCTCTAAAGCCTTTTTAAAAATAATGTTACAGCTTAGGAAAACAGCATGAACATTTGTATCTTCTTTTTGAATGATGAATACATTATAGTATTTGTCATAAATGAGTATCTGTCATTTAAATGATGGAAGCACTGTAGAAAATTGGAAAGTTCAAGAAAAAATGAAAATTTATCTTTTTAAAAACAAGATATCTATGTAAGGCAAAAATCTATAGTTCACCAACTTGCATGAAAATGAGATGTTTTATGTCAGGGTGAAAGTTCACAGCCTAAGTTAATACAAACATGCATTTAAAGTAATAAAACCTACTGATTTTTTAAAATGTGAAACTGGTTTTAGATTCTGTTGAGATCTAGAAATACTACTGGAACCAAAGCTTCACAATTATCTCTCATATTCATTAAAAAGGGAAATTGCTGCTATAGTAGCTCTTGGAGACATTGCTAAAGATTTTTTCTCTAGTCATCCCCATTTTAAGAAATAGCACAAAAACTTCTGGTATTCATTTTGGGAGCAAATCAACAGAAGGGTAATAGTTTTTATTTGGTTCATCCAAAAGAGAATGAACTTCAAGAATCTGAAAATTGAGTACTCTCATCAACTGTATCCACTAGTGACATATGGAACATAATGTATGTATACTTCTTAAAGTTCAAGGCCTAGCGTATGAAAATGTTCTCTGGAGCAGTAAAGCAACCTGCATGGCTTATCACAAAACTAATTGTATGGCAGACCTAGAGGCGACGCACAGCTGTTAGCACACGTTGATCTAGGGCTATGAAAGAGGAGGAGTCACTGGCACCTGAAAGAACCAGGACATGATTATGGGATTAGGTTGTTGTTTTTTTTTTTTTTAATTTTTTAATAATTGAGGGGACAAACACAGACCAATGATAAAAATGTGCCCTCCTTTAAGGAGGATAGCTAACTCAATTCTGTGTCAGAGTTTCAAAATAAATAAATAATCACAGAACACTTTTGATTGCAGTCTGAATGTGTCACCTGATTCTTCCTCAAACATGCATTTTCAAACATTTTGGGAAATCTTACAAGGCATTCTTTGAGTCTATTCAAAATCATGGTCCATGAAAAGTGAGCATTTTTGCACGCTTGAACTAACAGCCTCCATGTCATGGTTTGGATTTCCCCAGAAGCCAATTTCCAGACATGGATTTGAGTACAAGTGGTTTATTTGGGAGGAATTCGACCAGCAGGAGAGGCAGGCAGAAGAAGGAAGCCAACACAAAGTGTGGTGCCAAGCCAGTGGGCAAATGGCAAACAGCCATGCTGGAACATTCTGGAAACACTGTAAAAACAAACTGAGCCTTCCAGTGGAGAGACAAGGAAGCTAGTGTATTACCCATGGTTTCCATCCTTTGTTGGTTGAAAGCTCCTCCCAGGACACTAGTTCTCTGGAATTCCAGGCTTTCTATGAGCCCAGCCATGAAACAGGAAATCTCAGGGACTGGCCTGGCCAGCCTGTGGCTGCAGAGGTGATGAGAGGGGCATAAGAGAGTCTGCTGTGCTCCATTTGGCTTCCAGACTTCCTTTTTCACACCTATAAAATGGGCATGATGAGATTACTGTGAGGATTGCATGAGGTAAAGAAATCATGTTTCTTAGCACTTAGCTTTTCACAAACAGTAGCTTCATTTTGTGTTAAGGAGGTATACAATTTAACTTATCTTTTGACTCAGGAATGACTTATTTCAGAATTTACCTAAGGAAATCATTATTATTACATACAAATATTCGCTACAATATTGTTTGGATCGTAATTACTAATATATACAGAGATTTAACTATCACCCTTGTATATGACTTTATAAGCACTGTTTATAGTGGTGAAAAACACAAGGAAGTAAAATAAATGTAAAACAATAGCAAATTGATTAAAGCAATGTTGAGCATCCTATGATAAAATGCAACACAGACAGTAGAGATCACACATTAAGTAAATATTTTATAACAATAAAAAGAATACTGATATATTGAGCAAAAACAATCAGATTACAAAACAATGTACATTATGACCCTACTTGTATATGCATATATGCAAGTATATATATACACATATAATGCATAAATATATATAAAAACACAAGAAACACCAAATTGTTTTCAGGGAAGTTGGAATAATGAATGACTTTAATTTCCTATTGGGGTGGGGGCGATGGAATCTGTATTCCCAACATTTTCTACAGTTAACATTTATTGATTTTCTATTAAAGAAAAGGAAAAACTATTTAAAAAGTAAACCATTATTTCTTTCCATTCCATTAAAATTTAAAGATTTTAATTGATGTTTTCAGTAGCTTTTATATAGACTGCTCATAGTGAAAATCTTCAGTGGAGGATTGATTGTAGTAGTCAGTCATTTCAACAGCTCATCTTAACACAAAACCTTAAAACTATTAAGGGCTTAACTAGTAATGAAAGAATTTAAAGATGATTTCTGGTGGGAGTATGAATGTTGCAGAGTGGAGCTGTCTGGGGTGGGGCTAGCTGGGGGACAGGCCGTTTGAAGAGGAGAATGACATGCCCATGATCACAAGGCTACCAAGTGCAGAGCCAAGCCTGGAGCCCTAGTCTCTAACTGCTATTGCTGTTGCAAATGGCAGAGTTGTCAGTAGGACTATTTTAAAGTCATTTGTTGAATCTCATCACAAATCTCCCATATAAATTTTTAATAACATTCTCCATCTGTTTTAATTAACGAGGTACCTATTGGTGTAAACAGTTTGTTATTCTTGTCCAGTAGAAATCATTTCCTGTAGAAATTGTTATTTCTCTTCATAGGAAAAACCTTCCTCTTGCTGGACCAGTTGGGAATCAACTGAGTTTGGGAAAGAGCAAATAGGCACAGGAATCTATTTCCAAGGCAAGTGGTGTCTGGCTAGCAATGACCCACTGCTTTGTTAGCTTCTGCAGGAAGAGGTCAGGAATGCTCACTTCCTGTTTCTCATTTCCATCTCCCACTTCCTCTCTGTTATCATGGAAAATGGCGTAGCATGGATTCGTTTGTTATGACTTAAGAGCTCAGCTGAATTTGCCTTGTTTTCTCTAGATGTTTTTCTGACAGTGAAATGTGTGCACCTCTAGAGTTAATACTCTCATCGATAGAAAAAGTAATAGGAATCTTTTTTCAAAAGCAGAATTTTCAACCTCTTACTCTCACAATCCCCAGCCAGGCTCTTTTTGCTCCTCTTGCAAAGTTGCTATGCACTATCTTAGTAAATGCAAGGGAAAGAGTACATGAATAGTGGTGGTTGTTAGATTTTCAGTTGAAAATTCTGGCAAGGGAGAAGGCTCAGAATTTTCAATAAAAAGAAAAGGGAGGAGGAGGACAAGATCCTTCTGTGGTTCTTAATTTTCTCTGTTGCCATCTCAACCATTAACACAAAATGATGTAGCTTAGCCTGTGGAGTTGCATTGTCTGACTCAAAATCCTGCCACTTCTAATCCTGTGACCTTGAGTGGGTTAAAGAACCTCTCCTGTGCCTCGGTTTTCTCACCTGCAGCATGAGGATTGCATGGGTATCTAACTCAGAGTGGTGGTGGGGATTGAGTGAGTTCATGGTTTAGTCAGCTTTTGTGTTCCTGTGACCCAAAGACCTGACAACAACAATGCAGAGTGGAGAAAGTTTATTTAGGCTCATGGTTTCAGAGGTTCAGCCCATGATCAGTCTGGGCCTGAGGTGAGGCAGAACACCATGGAGGTAGGGCATGGTGGGGGAAAGCTGCTCAGACGTGGAAAACAGGAAGGAGAGAGAGAGAGAGAGAGAGAGAGAGAGAGAGAGAGCTCTGCTCACCAGGGACAAAGTATAAACCCCAAAGGCATAACCCCAGTAACCTACCTCCTCCAGCCACTCCCACTTTCCTACAGTTACCACCCAGTTAATTCTTATCACTGGATTAATCCACTGATTGGGTTAAAACTCTCACAATCCAATCATTCCACCTCCAGATAATCCTTGCACACATGAGCTTTTGGGGGATACCTCATATCTAAATCAACAATTCACATACAGAAAGCACTCAGAACTGTCTGGTATAGATGCTCCTGACTATTAGAGAATAGTGAAAGTATAATTTCCTGGGTCAGCACAAGGATTGTGCTATTTCTGCTTCTCCTGATGACATATCAGATCATAGACCACCCTCTCAGTACCCCCCCCTGCTTTGTAAAATGAAGATGATATTTATTAATATAACATGTTGATGAAAATTCCAGTGGAATAGTAAAGAGATAATGGTTTATTGGTCCTTATTATTGTACTGCAAATGATTTAACTATACATTTTTCCTAAATTTAATTAAACATATTCATTTTCCCTATGAGCTTATATTAGCTTACAGCAGAGCGAGTGTTTATTATGTGCATTTTATATGTTTATAATATCATAGATATTAAAAATAAACATTTTCATTTAAAAATATTATGTAAATAAACATTAATATTTGTCACAAGATTCCAAAGCCAAAATTACTTTTTAATTGTTTATTGTAATAGATGACATGGGAATGGAGAAGTACTATCCAGGCAGTCATTACAATCTTCAGAATTGGTTTCAAAAGCACCAGAAAGACCACAGATGGAGATTGGACACCGTGGGTCTGGTTGTGGTTTTGTTACCATGCTTTTTGGCCTTGGACCAGTCATTAAACTTTGTTCATCTCTCCAAATGACATTGTTGCGTGCCACCATTATTCCAGGACACCCTCTACCAAAAAGGTCCAGAAGCCCGGATCCTGGCCGGCATGGTGGCATTATTAGGCAGCACCTTGGCAATGAGGCGGGAGAGTGGGCAGAATAAAAGTGCTGGCTCTGAAACAAGACCACCTGTGTTCAAAGCCTTTTATGATCATTTACCATCCTATGTCCTGGCCCAGTGACTCTCTCTCTATATATGTATCTGTATGTCTCCCTACCTTTGAAAAGAGTTCAAAATAATAATAACACATACTCATGGGGTATTGAAAAGACTAAATTAATTAACATGTGTGGTCTAAAGAACTGTCTGTGTTATTCATCTAGAACATAGTTTCAGAGCATCTATTTCCAGGGCCTGTTTTAGGCACTTGGAACACACCAATAACAAATGGACAAGATCTTTGTCCCCGTGCAGCTTTCAAGCCCACTGGGGAAAGAGACAACAGAGATTAAACATAACCAACTAGCAAATTATATAACAGGTTAGAAAATGATGAAGCACTGTAGAAGCAAGGAAAAAATACAGCAGAACGATGACTTGGCACGTGAGTGGCAGGCTGGAGGGAATTTTATTGGTGACCAGAGGCGGCTTCCTGGAGAGGTTGACATTCGAGGAAAGACTGGGAGCTGGTGAGAGTGGCCAATGAGGGAAGAACATTCCAGGCAGAGGGAATGGTCAGTGCAGAACTCTAAGTGGCTGTGTGCTGGGGGCTGGCACCAGAGGCAGAACTGCTGAAAAGAAAAAGAAAAGAAGAGAGGTAAAAACTGAAGCCAGAAAGCTAAGAAGTAGGCTCTAGAGGGTCTTGCAGGCCATTATAAAGCAAGCCACTTTTTCTGATTTAAAAGATGTTCATTGAAGGCAACAGAGTGTCATAAACAATATTTAGTCTTGGTTCACGTTGGCTCCCATGATTAAGCAGTGTGATGAAAGGGTAGCAGCTGGCAATCAGGCCACACTATGACCAGGCAGGCCTGAGGGTGACACGTAGAGCACCAGAACACATTGAGCTGCAAAGGATGTCACTGTAGGTGAGTGGCGAATAGCTCTTGGCAACTGAGGCAGGAGGTGGCAGGCTGAAGGTCAAGGTCATCATGAACTCTGGGAGCATTCCAGCAGCCAGGCTCTTGCAGTGCTTAAGAACACAGGGCTTTGAGATCCAATAAACCCCCTTAAAATTTTTTATCCTCTACCAGTTGACTGTGTATCTTAGAGAAAGTGGCTCAGCCCGTCTGCCATTTATTTCTCTCATTTGTACATTGGCAATATTAATATTTATCCCAAGGGCTCTGGGAAGATTAAATGCACTATGAATATAAAGCACTCATCACATGCAGGTTTTGCTCAATAAATGGTAGTGACTGCCTTTGGTAAGTGACAAGCACAAGCCATAGAAACTGAGGCCCTGGGGACTCCTGACCCAAGCATGTTGATGGCCCCAAGGTAGGTCTCCAGATGCCCAGTAAATAGGGACAAGGCTAGGCAGCAAGACAGAGACTCAAGCAAGAAACACAAGCCTGTCCCATGGGCTGGGACACTTGTTGGGGGCTTGATGTCAAGGGACAGAATAAAAGCCCAGTCACTTTAACAAAAGTTAGCAATCAGAATATGATCCATGGCAAACTGTGGTGATGCCAGCCTTCTGCCCTGGTAGAACAGAAACAGAAATGGCCCCCTGGGGCACTGAAGCAGCTCTGTCGCTAAATTGGGGACCCAGCTGAAAGGATGGCATGGGAAGGATAACTGGCAAGTTATTTCAGAAATGATCTCTACAATTCCTTCTGGGCTCTATAATTCTCAATTTCTAAGTCTTGATAAATAATTTGAAAATGCCAAATATAATGATAATTTTCTAGTTTATGTTATAAAACCTAAAGCTGACTTTAAGAACGTTAGCAACAATTTGTTTTGCCATTTTATTTTCATCTCATATGTTATTCCGGAGCTGATCAAAGGCGTTGGTTGCAAAGAATAAAATAAATCACACTTCTAAATAAACCACTAAAGAGTGTTAAATTGATTTAAGTGATTTTGGGAATATTAATATTTAAAACTTCTCTGTCCTATGCCTCTTTATGACTACCTATAGCAATAATAACCACCATTTCATTCTTCTATTCTTCATCTTATAATATTACATAGTAAACTGTGTACAAACATTATATTTTTTGCATTGGAATGGAAATGTAGGAGTTCAGTTGCTTATTTATGTTTGAATAGCTTAAATTTTATTCAGTCAATAAAAGCATACTCGATTAATGCTTTATTATTCTGTTTGCATAGGTTGAGGTGAATAAAGTGCAGTGTTTGTTTTTTATTATTAAAGAAAACTTTGCCTCCCACTCACGTTCCTTTGCCATAAATTTGATTTTAGGCAGCATGTATTTCACAGTTAGTTCCAGTCTTGAGAGATTTTCCAGCTTTACAATTTTGCATCATGGGCTAATATTCTTAAAATGGCACCAGTAATTTTCACAAACTTTTTTTTTTTAATACATAAGGATGGGGAAAGTATACACAGGCCACAGTATTAAACAGAGTACCCATGAGTGTTCCTCAGTGGGAGGGTTTGGGTACCGAGGTGTCCCATGCATCATCCACTTTGGCTTGGAGTCGTCCTGGCTGCGCAGTTTGACAGCCAGATAGACGAGTGGAGACATGCTGCGTGATAAAAGCAGCCGAGACATCTGGATCGCGGTGCATGCGTTCAAAGGCATTTCTGAGCTGTTCATGCATTTGTACTTACTCAGGTCCCCAGCCTTGTCCAGGGCTCACTTATCATTCTCCTCTCCTCCTCAGCCTGTCTTCATCTTCTTTTTGTCCTTCAGCAACCTCCCTGTTCCCTGACAAGTCACCTCCATCTGCTTATGCGTCAGTGTGGCCCTTCTGCCAGAGGGCTCGCTGAACAGTTCTCAAGATGAAGAGCCCCACCGTCCTCCCGCCTCTGCCTCAGCTCCGTCTCCCGCCTGTCACTGCTCAGCGCTCTGAGCCACACTGGCTTGTTTTGTCAATAACCATTTATTTGTTGCTGGAGTAGCAGCAGCCATTACATCTGACCTCCCTGTTTCATCAATTATGGATAGATTATTGGATGTGAACATCTGCAAAAGCTTGCTGTTGAACTCACCTCCTGGCTGGGATTAGATAAAGTACTAAACCGTTGTTTATTGTCAGGCCAAAACTCTACTGGGGAGCCAGGGAATTCCAAGAGGAGCAGAGCCCCATCAGAAGTACCAAAAATTGTTTTGAATTGCCACTGTTTCCCCGAAGACTCCAGCCATTTATTATTTACACTGATTACCAGTAGTTATAAGTTACTTGATAAAAGCTCTTGGCAGTGCCCCATTCCCAGGCATTGTGGCTCCCATCAGAATGGAAATGATTCATAAATTGTTTTCTTGTCTCTTCTCTCACCATGAGGGGGTAGCAGACGAGCTTCCCCTGTGTGGAAGCATTCAGACGAGGCCTTTTCTACCATGTTTTATTTTAAAAAGTCGTGTTCACACAGCCCAATAAGAAAGCATGATACCGTGTATCTAAATTAGGGTTTACTGAGTTTGCAGGAATGATGGCCTGTGGCGGAGAGGATATCATATTGTACAGAAAGAATATGCTCAACATGTTTGTTCAGGGCTTTCATGGATTTCTGAGAAAGGGAAACTAAAATGATATTTTATTGAATCTTGCCTCCAATGAGAAAGAAATCCTTAAAAGGGATTATGAATAGATGATGGCTTTACCGCCAGGGGACAGACAAATCTCCTCCTGGTAATCGATTCATGCAGGCATATAGAAATAGTCACAGTATTAGTGCTTATTAAAAACTGCTAGATAGTCACTCAAGAATTTAGAACACTCCCAGGATCTCCCCTGTGAGCCAGAAGCCATTCAGTTCAAGGTGACCAAGTGGAGGAAAGTGGATAAATGGCTCCTGGGAGGGGGACATTGAGGGACATTGGACATTGTCACCAAGCTAGTGATTTTTCACAGCATACTTCTCTGCCTCATTTTGCTACCTGTGAAGACAGAAACTGTATTTGTCTCTCATTGCTCTAGAGTAAAAAGAAGGGAAAAAAATGTTTTGTGTTCCACTCACAGACAGGAAGACTGATTCCACAGGATACCATGACTTTTCTTGTATAGTTTCTGTCTCTGATCCACCTGTCCTAACCTTTAGCACAGACTCATAATGGGGAAACTCTTATTTGAGAATATGAGTAAACCATACAAGCACAAGTTTACATGTTGAAATTTCATTTCAGTCTTCCTCTAGGAATTGGGCTTGTTTGCTGATACTTAAACTCTTAAGGTCAGCTGGGGACTAAAAATGTCCACACCCTTTCTATATATCATAAAGTGTCATATTTTTTTTCCTTTACTGAGTGAGATATAAGGCAAAAGTCAATACATACAACAGCTTATTATAGTTACATTAATGTTCTAGGGATTTTCACTACTGGTACCTTTCAAGGGCTCTGCCATATTCGTTCAATGTGGACATAAGATTAGGAGCTAGGGGTGCAAGGGACAGTGAGGCAGATATGGCCTCTCTCCCCATGGCACTTACCATCTAATTGGAAAAAGTCAAATATTAATAAGTATATACATGTGACAATGTGATAGGAGCTCAAATAGAACAGAGGAGTGGGGTGAGTGTGCGTGTGTCTGTGTGCAAGCACAGGAAGAGTCAGGAGTGAAGCAAGAAGAGGGATCTGCAGGTCCAAGGAACTGGAGGCAGAGGGAACTGCACTCCTTCCTAACAGCCAGAGGTCTGGCTGGCTGGAGCGAGGTGCCCAGGGTCCTGCACATTCTAGCAAGTTGCAAATGTTGACGTTTCTGCATGATCACAGTAAGTGACAACATACATTTAGTTGAATTAGATTTGACGGGCACTTCAGTTTGCCACCGCTGTCTTTAGTTTGCACACACAACAGAGATCTGATATCACTGGCAATTTCATCACAGATTTAATGGGATCATTTATCACGCTTAATTTTTAATCCTCATAGAAATACAACCAAGTAGAGTTTGAGATTTCTTAGTTTAAAACAAACACATACACACACAAAACAAGATTTTTTTCCCCTCATTTTAATAATGAAATTGGCTGTGTCTACTGGTTTATTTCTCTTGCCATGGAAACAATTGGCTTGTATTGTTTCTCAATGATAAACATGGAGAGGGCCAGGCCTCGGGTAGCTCTCTTGCCACTTTGGCTTAGACAGCTGTTTTATCTCAGTGCTTCTCAGTTCTATTCCATAGGTCCAAGAAAGCCATCCATTCAGATTATGTCAAGCAGGAGAGATGAGTGTAAGGATGCCTGTGGCAACGGGCAGGCCATAAGCCTACGAATCCCCAGGAGTAGCAGAGAGCAGGCCTCACAGAATCTGAAAAGATTCCTGGGAACCGGAAGAGCTGTGCAGAGCAAGGGGCTGGGCTTCCTCACCAGCCACTCAGCAGGCACAGTCAGCTGATTGGCTCCGTTGACATGACCGTGGTTAGTCCCTAGACATTTGCTCACCGTTAAATACCTTCTCACTTCCGCCATTCCTAACTGCTCAGCTGGTCTGAATTTTCTAAGAGCACATGCTAGAACTCAATATTATCATCTTCCACTGAACAAAACTTTTTATATCAGGTTACTTCATAGATGGCTGGACTTCCCCAAAATAGACTCCTCTTTGGTCAAGGGCCTCCTTGCAAAATATAAAACAAAGCCTCCAGTGAGTTTCCTTTTTAGGGGGTTAAGGACAGAAAAGATTTTTTGCTGTTGTTATTGTTTTCTCCATTGGGAAGTTGTGAATATAACTCACACTATGACTGGGATATACAGGATAAATATTTCCCTGCTTTCACATTTATAGTATAGAAACTAACAACTGAGAATTAGAATAAAAATTCTTCAGAAATGTGTCTCTCATTAACATGGTACAGAACTATAATGATCAATTGTGGAAATAACAGTTTTAAGCAATGTGTCCCAATTTACTATTGAGGAAAACTTTCATTTCTTAACTGTATGTGGAATTCTGTCTCATTATTTTGAGGTTTGAGAGTCACCTGTATATGGGACGTGTAGAGAGAGAGTTTTAGGTAAAAGAAGATTCTTAGAAATTTTCTGAGATAATTTCAATACTTACAGCTGTTGAAAATGCAGTGTCAACCTGTAGCACGGGTAAGGTTAATGAGCAATTCTAATCTAAGCTGTAAAATGTGAGGGTAACCTTGAATTTTTATCCAATTCTTAAACATTTCTGACTATAAAACAAATTTGCAGCTTTTGAACAGTGCTGATCGTGGTATTAATCACTACTTAATATTAACCAAATATCAATGTAGATTGATCGCTATCATCTGCTTATTATCATCTACTCTGATGTAGGGACGTTTTTTAAAAAGCAGTTCTTTAAGAGCATGTAAGACTCCTCAAATGAGGAGAAAGTAAGAAAACAAACTTTCAATTGAGTTGAAATAGTTCATCATTTTGACTCTTAAAAAAGGTTTAAAGAGACAAAATAAATTGCTCAGGGATTTTTAAACCAAAGATAAATTATTAAAAACAAATAAAGCATATCTTAAATTGCTAAATATAACAATAGAGGGCTCTAAGATCCAGATCATATTTCTGAAAAGTAGAGTTCTAGGCTGTCTCCAACCCCCTCATCTTCCAGACTTGGAAACTAGAGTACAAGGTGACCAAGTGACTCAGAGGCCACGAAATGAGCTTGTGACAGATGAGAAACCAGGACTTATTTTTTAAAACTCAGTCCTTTCTGCCTAGAACATTAAGCCTCCACTTTATGTGCTGGGCAATATAAGCAGTTAGTGTGTGGCAGATGACCTAAATGACAAGTAATGGATTTCAGGGAGAAAGTACATGTTTGGAATGATCCACATTAATAATAGTAAGAGTAGACCACTCCCAACCTAAGAAGTTGGTTTCAGCAGAATACAAAATATTTAGCTACTTTTATGTATTGTAGTTTATCATAGTTGCACATCGAGAGCCCTCTGTGTTTATTCAAGATAATTTTTGTACGAAAGAATTGCTGTATTTATTTTTTTTTTCTTTTCTTTATTTATTTATTTTTTTTATTTAAATGCATTTCAAGTCATAGTACATAAACAGAGCTCAGTTTTTCCATTTCTCTGGTTGCAAATCATAAAGAGTCACACTATTTGTGTCTTCATACATGCACCAGGGGTAGTAATGACCCATTCGATCAATCATCATTACTATTCCCGTTTCCCTTTCCTTCCTCCCCCCTCCCCG
>CM053408.1:19009220-19128674 GCA_028644305.1 Xerus rutilus | reverse complement strand
AGGCCCCGAATTCCTTAATAAGACTCCTATAGCACGGGAAATAAAAGCAAGAATCAATAAATGGGATGGACTTAAACTAAAAAGCTTCTTCTCAGCAAAAGAAACCATCAATGAGGTGAACAGAGAGCCTACATTCTGGGAGCAAATTTTTGCCACATGCACATCAGATAGAGCACTGATCTCCAGGATTTATAAAGAATTGCTGTATTTATTGCATAGCAGAATCTATGCCTTGTCAGGAAGCGCATACAGCCATTTAAGTGATGTGAGACCCCCATTTTTGTCATCTTGCACCAATGCCAACTACTGGCTCCAGTAAAATACCCGTAAATGCTGTTGCTGCCCAGTCTGGTCCTCCGCCTGCTACCGCAGTGCCTGTCAAAAACCATTAGCTACTGATTTCTTTGACTAATGTTGCAGTTGATTGTCTGAATCATGTTCAGACACTGTAAATGAGGCAGAAACATCCTTTCTGCTCACCAACTGTGAAATGGCTAAAGGGGTCTAGATTGCCAGAAATCAGAATAAATATATTTCCAATAAGATTTGACAATGATTTTGAGCTCAAGATGGCCAACTGGATTCATTTTGTTGTTGTTGTTTCTGTGTTTCTTATTGCACAAGTATAAATCTACCATTGCCCTTTTTCCCTCAAAGCAAGGCACTGTATCAAGAGCAACGCTGAAATTTTGCTATGAAATGGCACAATTTGAGGTTTGTGTATGACAAAATGTTAGCTGTGCTACCATTAATATGAAAAAAAAAGAGGAAAGAGGTTAAGAAAAAAAAGTATACCGTAGGCAATGAACTCATAACTTCCATCTACAGACAAATCTGATGGATGGACGTCCTTTATGGTTTTATGGACAATTGTTTTGGTCCAGATGGGTTAATTCAAACTCTTTTAGTACTCTTAGACTTGTGGATCAAACTAGAAATCAAGCATTCAGATGTGGCTAAACTACAGGGGATCCATGCTCTCTTATTTCAGAGCATCCTGCATGACTTTGTAAGTTTAGGTAGGGAAAATGGCCATCTTTCAATAGTGGAAGGACTATCACCTGAAAATGAATGGATTTATCATTTTGCACCAAAAAATACAATCTTGGCTAGCAGGTGGGAGTTACAGATTTTGCCTCAGCTTAACCAATAGTTTGCTCATGTAGCTCTCTGGCGATTGAATGGCTAGCCTCACAAGGGAATAGTGTTCAGTCATGAAAATTGTTCAAGCAAAGGCTAGCTCAGCCTTCTCAACAGTGGCAGTACTCACATTTCATGCTGAATAAAATGGGGTGTGTGGTGTGCAATGTAAGGCATTTAATACCAGCCCTGGTCTCGGCCCACTAGATACCAGTGGCACCCATGTCCCCATCATAACAACCTAAAATATTTCCAGATTGCCAAATATCCTCCGGCAGGGGCAAAATAACCCCTTTGCAAGAACTAGGTTAGATAAGCACTAGAGAAAATTTAGCTACTGCTCCATTCAAGTCCTTAGTAAGTACTTTTAAGTACCACATCCTATTGGAACTTTATAACATGGCTTCAAGGTAAGCGTTATTAATTTCCTTTTTACACCCAAGGAAATAGTCTCTGAGAGATGAAGTACTTGACACACGTCACTCAGCTCAGTAGTCGACCTGCCATCTCCCCTGATATTTGAAGAAAATTTCAACACCCAGAGGGAGGTTTGATTCGTTATCCCAAAAGGCCCTTCGGAAGCCTGGTTTATGCCCTTCAAGTGGGAGACCCTCCTGATTCAGATAACTGAAACAACTAAGGAAGAAAAGGCTGTGGGGGAAGGGAAGCAAGTGGGTAAAGGTGTATAAAGAGAAAAAAAATGCCAAGAATAGAAAGCAAAAGAAAGAGTAGAGTTCATTGAAATTTTTGCAAAGTTACAAAATTCCCATCTGAAATAGGCTCGATTCTTGGAGTCCTTGCCTGTGGATGGTTTCTGTCAGTTATTTTCCCATAGAAGCATCAGTGGTGAGGGCCACCACTCAGGGCCATTTAAACTTGATGTCACTGACCTGTGTGATCTGGTAGTGTTCGTTTGAGCTTGTGCATGCTCAGTTATACACCAAGAGGAGAAAGAAAAGTATTTCCTCTCCTTTGCCGAGCTGATGTAGGACAAAAGAGGCTGGACACCTGAGGAATTTTCAGGAACCATGTGTATTGGCTGCAGGGTCCAGAGGGGCTGTTGCCTAAAAGATTCTCTGGACCTCAAGTCTGCAAATTCTTGGAACGTTATACCCAAGTGGGCTGGGAGGTGGGGCCCTGGAGGTTTACATTTTTGTAGGAGTCTACATAAAGGTTTTTTTTTTTTTCCTTGAGTTCACAGAAAGTGCTTTTGGTCTCATTTTTTAGATGAGTCAGAGGCTTTACAACAAAAGCTGAAGTGACATCATCAAGTCTGGGCCCAAACTTAGTTTTTGCAACACAGAGTAATTTAATCCTCACAAGAAATAAGAAGTCCTATCCCCCATTGAGTTTTTTGTAGAAATTTTTGCTGATATTCTGTTACAAAACTTTCTGACAAGAGGAACTTATATGTTACAAATGTTGTGGGAGTTTCTGCTTAATTATGGGAAGGGTCTTCTGGGCAGGGGTCTCTGATCTGCTTCATAGGAACGGGAACAACTGCCTAAAATTGTGGAAACATGGAGTAATGGGAAACAAGGCAGCTAACTGCACCATCTTGAATGTGAAATATTTTAACCAAATACATTGAGCTGCCCTGACAAAAATTATATATAGCAAAGACAAATATATATATATATGAATATTTTTAAAAGTCCTGTAAAGGTCTACTTTTATGTGAAAGCACAAAAAATGATAGACCCGTCTACCTTTCCCAATGATAGTCAAACTCTTTTTTTTTTTTTTTGTAATCAAAAGGATAAATTGCAGTTTGAAAATTTCTCATTTAATATTATCAGTTTTAATGATGATCACTTGGTCCACCTTACAAGACAAAGGAACTCTAAAGCAAACTTTTCTTTTGGGTATTGTTACTCTTACATATCCTGATAAACCTTTTCTTTTCTCTCTCTATTCACATCTCCAAATGTTTGCCCCTTTCCCAATTGCTGACTCAATTCCTGTCATTCCTTTAAATGACAGGAATGATTGAATTTCTTTTCTCACATGAAGCCTCTTCTGGTTGCCGTTTCTTCATAGTTCACAACCACTTGTTTATTTCATTAACAACTGTTTCCTTGTCACCCAGATACAGTGCAGGCTGCTCAGGGCCAGGGGCTGCGCAGTTTTGCCTGCTGCGTCCGTAGCACCTAGAACAATGCTTGGCCCCTGAAAGACATTCAGTGCTTAATGTACTTGGACTAAGTTTTTGGCCCTTAAGACAGAATTCAGGACAATATAATGTCAATGACTCTAAGTCTTATTCCTTTGTAAGGTCATTTAGAGCAGAGATATCTGAGAACAGAGATATCATTTTATACCTAGCCATGACATCTAATGGAATGTACCAGAAGATGTCTTTGAGATTCAGGCATTATGAAGAAAGTGATAACTAGAGCAAATGAACATAGCGTATAGCTTTACAGGTATCACATCTGCTGTGGCACATCCTCCTCTTCCCCTTTTCCATATTTTCCTTACTACCAGGATTAGAAACACGTGGAGAAACACATGGTGGCTTTAGAAAACCCAAAGGTATTACAGAAGTCGACAAGGAAGGGAGGAAAGGAAGGAGGGAATTATAAAAACCAGTACTTCCTTAAGAGATCATGTCTGAAGATGAATCTGACCTTTTTAAACCTTTGCCCCACAATATCCTGCTATACACAATCTGTGTTGTTTCATTTCACTTGGTTAGATTGCATAAAATAACACCAAGAATATTGAGGGCAAGCAAACATCTTCTTTTTGAAATTGCAACTTTCTCTGGCGGAGTTAATGATCTTTGAGCCATTCACATCTAAGTATGAATTAATTTAATCAACTACTTTACTCTATTACTTAGCTGAAGACATTCCCTGGGGACTTGCAAACACCCAAGCTAAAGGAGGTACATTAAAAGAGTAGAGGAGAGGTATCAAAGATTTCAGAATGTTTCCCAAGATAAAAAAACAAAAGAAAA
Organism: Xerus rutilus; assembly: GCA_028644305.1. Classification (NCBI taxonomy): domain Eukaryota; kingdom Metazoa; phylum Chordata; class Mammalia; order Rodentia; family Sciuridae; genus Xerus; species Xerus rutilus. The sequence continues at coordinate 19,124,572 of CM053408.1, read as the reverse complement.
AAGATAAAAAAGAAGAAATGCAAATGGTTAACAATATATGAAAACAATATTCAACATCATTAGCAACTAGGGAAATGCAAATCCAAACTACACTGAAATTTCATCTCATACCAGTCAGAATGGTAGTCATCAAGAATATAAATAATAATAAATGCTGGAGAGTATGTGGAGAAAAAGAAACATTTTAACACTGTTGGTGGGATTGTAAATTAGTATACAACCACCACTATGGAAACCAGTGAGGAGGTTCCTCAAAATGCTAGGCATGGAACCAACCACCATATGACCCAGCTATACCACTACTCAATATTTACCCTTACGAATTAAAATCATACTACAATGTTTATAATAGCACAATTCACAATATCCAAACTATGGAACCCAGCCTGCATGTCCCTCAACAGATGCATGGATAAAGAAAATGTGGTATATATGCATAATATAGTTTTATTCAGCCATAAAGAAAAATGATATTATGGCATTTGTAGAAGAATGGATGGAACTGGAGATCATTAGGTTAAGAGAAATAAGTCAAACTCAGAAGGTTAAAGGTCATGTGTTTTCTCTCATATGTAGAAGCTAGAGAGGAAAAAGGAAAAGAAAGGTGGGACAGATGTCATGAAAATTAAAGGGAGATCAGTAAAGAAAGGGACCAACCAAGAGGTATGAGAGGGGGAGGGAGGAGAAAAGTGCTGGTGAATGATATTGGGCAAACTATGTTGTTTAGTGTTTATCATGTACCTGTGAGAATATGTAACAACAAATCCCATTAATACATACAACTATAATGCATTAATAAAAAATATGGGAAAAAATAAGGTTATCTCAAGGCTGGGAATATAAGTTAATGGTAGAGCACTTGCCTTGAAGATGTGAGGCCCTGGGGTCTATCTGAGCACTGCAAAAATACAAAGCCCTTCAATAGATAGATGGATAAAGAAACTGTGGTATATATATATACAAAGGAATATTACTCAGCATTAAAAGAGAATAAAATTTTGGCATTTGCAGGTAAATGAGTGGAGCTGGAGAATACCATGCTAAGTGAAGTAAGCCAATCCCCAAAAAGCAAAGGCCGAATGTTCTCTCTGATAAGTGGATACTAATCCATAATGGGGGAAAGGGCATGGGAAGAATGAACTTTGGATTGGGCAAAGGGGAGAGAGGGGAGAAAGGAGAGGAGGGGAAGATGGGTAGGAAAGATGGTGGAATTAGAAGGACATCATTACCCTAGGTATATGTATGATTGCACAAATGGAGCAACTCTACATCGTGTACAACCAGGGAAATGAAAAGTTGTGCTCCATTTGTATACGATGAAACGAAATGTATTCTGGTATCATGATGTATAACTAATTAGAAAAAATAAAAATAATAATTAAAAAAAGAAAAAAAAATTGTTGTTTTCTTTTCTAAGCAGCAAATGAGAAATGCATTGGAATAGAGTAGCGTGAAGGATTCCTGTAGTGATAGGATTTTTCTGTACGTTGATTGTGTGGTGGTTACACGAATATATGCATGTGATAAAATACATAAAACACACACTTAAAAATTTTTAAACTGAATGAGCTGAAACAGTGTTTCTTCAGAATGGCTGGCTGGGCAGAGGAGTTTTCCATCTAGTTTGAAAAAGTTAGGTCTGGAATGATATCATGATAGTAGTTTAAAGTAAGTATCCACTGTGGAAGTGAACAGAAGGGCCATGGTTGCTGGAATTTGTTTGTTTGTTTTTGTCTAAAATGAAGGACATACAGGAAAGGAATTGCAAAAAGGTCAGAAATAGGAAAACAAATGAAGACAGAAAGAGACATAAATAACAAACCCTTCATTTTCTTCTGCTCCAAGGTACCCTCATAACTGGTGGTCTTAAGCATTGAAAAGGAAAGAAAGTAATGAGGTGCTTGATGTTATTTAGACTATTTTCTTTCTGTGTGTCCCTTAAAGAAGCTTAAGCTCAAGAACAAAAGTTATTCTGATGTAATTTAAATTCTTAATCCTCTAGGAGAACAAGGATGCTTTTCTACTGTCTTTCAGAGAGATGCATGGTTGTATGGGTGAATAGATGGATGGATGGATGGATGGATGGATGGATGGACAGACAGATGGATAGAGAGATAGATAGATAGATGTCCTGCTCATTTTTGTTGTCATATGACACTCAATAAGATTTTCAACTTTGACAACCTGTCTCAGTTACTGCCTATACCACAGGGTGGTGAATGCCTTTTCATCTATGTAAAATCTAATCTTACTGGCATATGGTCACAGCAATTGCTGAAAAAAAAAAATGAACTGTTTTGGGCACAATATATAATAATATTCAACTTTTACTTCCCAGAATGTTATTTAAAAATATATGGACCCTCCCAAAAAATAGACTCTAGAAAGACCCTTTCTAAATATTTTGGTACCCAGATTCAATAAAGTCTATTATAAATTTACAAAATTCAAGGGCTCTGCCCACTACCTCAGCAAGGACTGTGTCAACTTACACAAGGTTAAATCTAGGTGTGTCAACTAGGACAGACATATTGAAAAGGATATACTCAGGTTTACACAAGACTTTATTAAGAGACCTGAAAATAAGATTCAAGGTGAATAATAATGTATTGTATATTTCAAAATAGCTTTTAAAACAGATTTTTACTTTTCTTACCATAAAAAATGACAACTTGGAGAGGTGATGGGCTGTTTCATATCTTGACTGAATCTTTCCACAAAGTACACATAGATCAAAACATCACATCCAGTCCTATAAACATAATTATTATTTGTCAGTTAAAACTAAGTGCATTTTTAAAGTCAAAAAGTCCAAAACAATCAAAAGTCCCAAAACAATAAAACTTTTGAATTTTGTGGGCTTAGCAAGAATTAAACTCCTGATTTATTATGTACCCATGAGTAAGTTTTAGCATCAGCATAGGATAAGCAGTTACTCATAAATCACACGAAACCCAAATTTTATGAGGTATCATCATGACTTCATGGAAATTTTTTCCCAAATATTACCTTTACAAAAGTGAAAATAAATATCAATCCTATCTTAACACTTTAGCCTTCTGGTCTGTCTAATTCAGGTAGAAATACATGGGGCATATTTATCCCTCCCTGCCAAGAACACTGACTCCCTCTCTCAAATGCCATCAAATAACTTCCACTAACTCCTTCTTAGAAAATGTGCAAAAAGGATTTCCATAGAGGTCTTTGGAGATGTCCTGTGTCCTCATGTGTGTAATAGGTTGGGTCAAAGAAATAGGATTTTGCTTTATGTATTTTTGTATTTGTATATGTATTTTTCTCTTTCTGGCCACTGAAAAGGGGGAAATTAGAAAAGAGGAAAATTATGCCATACAGATGATGTCAGTGTTAAATTCAATTAAGATCATATGTTTGGCTGTGGCAGCTGTAATCGTCTGATTATTGAAGATATCATTGGCAATGAAGTATATTTGTAAGAAATATTTGTAATGTATACTATATCCATGTACACACTGTGAGATATGCATCTAATAAAATGATATATATAGAAATGGCCCATCTCTTCAATTCATGCTTTTCAAACACCTATTTATAGAAATAAAAGTGATATTTAAGCTACCATAGTAGACTATTGTAATCTGCCTTATATTACCTTAGATAATAGTCTCATCTTTTAAAATAATGTTGTACACCATTCAATTATTTATTCATACCTAAGTTATATAAATTGGAAGATTTGGGAGAGTGCAAGGAAACAATTATTTTTTACAAAAGTAAGACCTCACTGTCATGGTTTCAAGACACTGCCACAAAACAAGTTATATTATAGATAAAAATAAACCAAGCCAACATGAATTTTTAATAAGCAAAAAAAATTTTATAGAGACATTAAAAACAGCTATTAATTTTAATCTTTTCTATTATGAAAGGGAACATCAGTGGATCTGGCCCTGGCTATATGTTCAATATGTATTTCTCTTGCTGGTAGGTCCTCAACGCTTACAGCAAAATCTCTACAGACCTGGATGATGATCTCAGCTTGGGCAGAGCCTACGAAGCAATCGCCAAGGTCCTACAGAGGTAAGTAAGCACATTCTTGTCTTGCTGTCACTGAATCCATTCAACTGTGAAAGACTCAAATTGTTTGAGGTCTATCGCTTTCAATGCATTACTGCCTGCTTAAATTTTAAGCAGTGCCCTTCTTAACTGACCCTTTCATCCTAGGTTATTTTAAACCAATATCATATTTAAAAAGGTGCATCTAGACTCATCTTTGTCTATCCCTCCTTTGAATTGTTTTCTTTTCATTTTTCTGCAAGTTTTGTGCTGACCTTGAATGCAAGGGGAAAAAGAAATCAGGTCACAGCTCCCAGGTTAAGAAAGCAGTGAGCGCTCTGTAGTACGCTTCAGTAACTGTAGCTCGTCATAACCTTTCCAGAGCTCTTCTTTAAGGAAAGATTCCATTTAGGCTTGAGTTGTGCTTCCTCCATTAAGACATCTCTCCTTGGAGCACATCTGCAAAACCAATATTCCCAATATTTTCTTTAAAACAGAAAATTTAATCAAAGTGTAAAAGAACAACTTTGGATACATAGTTTCCCAAGGAAAACATATGACTTGCCCTTCACTCATTGTGATTGTTAGTGGGTCACTATAGAAGACCATTATGACTTAAGCCAAGGTAGAATAAAAGTAAGAAAAGTTATCTAAGTGAAGATCCTGGTTTTGTGAATATTATCTTATATTGAAGATAAAGCTTTTTAATAGCAGTAGTAACATAATATCAAGTGAAGTTCTAATTTCTTTCCATGTATATTTCACTGTAGACATATACAGCGAGGTATGGTTGCGCACACCTATGATCCCAGTCACTTGGGAGACTGAGGAAAGAAGATGGCAAGTTTGAGGCAAGCCTCAGCCACTTAGCAACTTGTAAGGCTCTGTCTCAAAAATAAAATAAAATAAAATAAAATAAAAGGGTAGGGGTTACAGCTTAATGGTAAAACTCCCCTGAATTCAATTCCCAGCACTAAAAATAAATGAATGAACAAAACTATACAGGGTAATGCTTTAAAAAGGTAAAATTGTCATTTGAAAAGCATTTAGTGTTTAAATGCCTAATATACTAAAGGTGGAATCACTACATAAATACCATTGCTAATATAGTAATCGTTGCTGAAAATACCTACACTAATGAAATGGAAGCAGCCCTACAAAGTACCACATAAAACACAGTCATTGCTGGAAAAATGGCTTAGCAACACAGACATGTTTTTAAGGAGAATATGGACATTTCCTGGAGAATGTCAGGGCCAGAGACAGGTTAAGGAAGAGAAGCAACCTACAAGGGCTGAGGTCCCTCCAAAATCAGACTGGTAGCTAGTCCCTAGACAACCAGTCCTGTTGTCCCTTAGAAGTGTTACTTTAAAATTAATGACCAAGAAGATGCTTGAGAAGAAATTGGTAAGTATTCAGTTTAATGTCTATTTGGAACAAATCAACTGTGTTCTATTGCCCTGTTCATTTGGGTTATTAAATTCTTTGACTCTGCTGTTACCAGTGCCCCAAATCAGTAAAGCATGATTGGATCCCTTGTCTTGTTTTGCAGTGGAAAACATGGCTCAGGCCTATACAGTTGTATAAATGTATCTTTTAACTTGTTTTGAAAATAATTTTTACAAAGTAACATTTGTGTCTCAAAATAACTGAAGAGATAAAACTCAGGGGAAAGTATTTTTTTTTTTTTTTGTACTAGAGACTGAACTCAGGGGCACGCGACCACTGAGCCACATCTCCAGTCCTATTTTGTGTTTTTTATGTGGAGATAGGGTCTCACTGAGTTGCTTAGCACCTCATCATTGCTGAGGTTGGCTTTGAACTCGCGATTCTCCTTTTTCAGCCTCCCTAAGTGCTGGGAAGTATTTCTTGTATGAACATTTGCTGAGCACTATGTCCCAGAACAAATATGGAATGTGCTTTTGGTTACAAATGGTCTTTGTTTTTGAAACTTCTAGAGACATAAGTTGGTTTCAAAGAGTTCTCACCTATTTATGTTGTGTGTCTTCTCTGAAACATTCCTGGTCTATACAGGGAAAACTTGAGCAACTATCTGGTAAAATTTGACACAGACAATCTAATGCTTTAATTTGGCTGCATAAGTATTGTCTGGGCTTTAGAAGTGGGAAAGGATACAGAAATGTTTGATGGATCAGGAAGTTGGGGGTGTTTTTGGTAGGGATGGGGACGCATCTATTCCAACACTCTAAACAGCCCAAGACTTGCCTTAGGCAAACATATAGTTGACCAAGATTTTTCCCCATTTCACTTTTATACCAAATGAAATTGATTCCACTTATAAGAATTCCTTTCTACTAAAGTACAATAAGGCAATCATTGATTTATCGTAGATGTGGGTTTTTGTTTTGTTTTGTTTTGTTTTTTGGTACTGGGGATTGAACTCAAGGGCACTCAACCACTGAGCCATATTTTGTATTTTATTTAGAGACAGGGTCTCACTGGGTTACTGAGTTGCTTAGCTCCTCACTTTTGCTGAGGCAGGCTTTGAACTTGCGATCTTCCTGTCTCAGCCTCCTGAGCTGCTGGGATAACAGGGATGCGCCACCAAGCCCAGCCAAGAGTGCTTAATTTAACAATGTTATACAATGCACAACAGAGCCCAGGGGATGCTTCTTCTGAGGTCATAGTGGGAAAGTGTTCCAAAGCCAGAGATTCCCAGAGCAAGTTTGCCATTTTGTAGCACTGGGGATTGCAGAGGAGTGCTCCAGAGTGTATACCTGGCATATGCTTTCAACATCTGTGCAGAACAGCTCAAGAGCATGATCTATTGACAGACAAATGTTTTAAAACCAGAAATTCTATACAGGTAGACAACAGCACCCTGGATGTCTGAGAAGCTTTATTCAAGCCCATTAACTAGTAAAATCCTTTAATATAAATTTTTTGATCATTTTTAGAAAATATTGCTTCGAGGGCTTGATATTTTTCAATAAACGTGCATGTGCACACATTCAAACACACAGGCACACACGTATATATGTATTATCCCTTTCATAGCCCTAAACTGTCCTTCTCAGGTTAGCAACGATGTGCGAGAAATGGAACACAGCCAAAATGGAGGGAATTATGGTGGTGGCTGCTGAGAAATAAATCAAGCTGTGTGTGAAGCTTAGCATCACCTCTAAATCTCTTTTTCCTAACCTGTGCAATTGCACCAGTTTCACTAATGGTAGCCCTACGTCTATAAACATATTTTATCTCTTTAAAGGAAATGGAACAGTATAGCCAGGTCTAGCATTAGTGTGAGTCTAAGGCCATCAGCTGAGTGTTGCATGAAAGGTGAATAATCTCTAAGGCTAGAAGCTTCTAAAATGGTTATAAGAATTTATACTGAGCCCTCAATTGGAAAATACGCCACATTCTTTCAAGACGGAAGATTTGGTGATGTTGAGTTGCCCATTGGTGAGGCTAGACCCAGACCTGGTGTTACTGAGAAAGGTTTTAATAGTGAACCAGTTTTGCTATCTTTGTTGTTGTTCTGAATAATATTAACTGTACAGAAGTTTAAGCAGTATAATGGAAAATACAGAGTCATAATGTCTTTTCACCTCCTTACTTGGAATACTAGTGAAAAAAAAAATTGATGTACTAAAATTGCCTTATGATGCTACTATAAAAGCCAGAATTATGGTCCATAAAACAAAGAAAAAGTAAGTAGAGAAATTACAAAGTAAATATTATTCTTACGTAAACAGTTCAAGTAAATTCATGGGAGAAACCCCTCAAATTTCCTTATGGAATTATATACATATTATATGTCTATAATTATATATGTACACACACCTTCATTTGCTGACTGAGGTAACTCATTTACTGAAATTCCCCAACACTTCAACATAATGAAGATGACTATTTAAAAGAATCTAAAGGGAAAAAATCCACAAAAATGTATTCAGAATGCATCGATCACAACCAGCCCATCTCTGGGTTTGTTCTATAGCATTTGCAAATTTTCTTGAGAACTCAAATTAAATTATTTCCCAGAAAACTTTCCACAGTGGAGATCTTTAAATCAATCAGTACAAAGTTTCAAGTGTGAAAATTACCTTTCTGTCATACTGAAAATTAATTTCTTCTTGCTTGAGAGAAATGACATGCCCTAGTAATTTTCATATATTCTTTAAAATGGAACATCCAGGCTTCGATGTGAAATTTCCTAAAAATGACCAAAAAAAAAAAAATACATCCAAACATTTCTATTAATGCATGGAATGGAGAATAGCTTTTTACATTTTCTCCTGTCACTGATCCCATTTGCCTTATCACTTTCATCTGTGGCCCACAAACTTGGTGGCACAATCAACAAACCCCTCAGTGGCTGTTTCATCTCTGCTCTATTTGATTTCTTCTCTCTGAGTAAATGATTAAGTTTTCATGCATTGGTTCAACCAAAATCTATGTTCACTCAACCACATCCTTTATTGATTACTTCTACTGCAAACAGTAGGCCAAGTGTGATATACATAATTGGACAGTTGTCAGGGGACGTGGGTGTTAACGGTCCTGTTTTCCCAGTTGGAAACTGGAATCACCTTGATACACAAATATTCTGCACCGTTTCATTCTCATCCTTTGGACCGAGGAGTCCTGTTCCTCAGAATATATGTTTTTAACTCTCTAAGGTCTGGTTGAATGAATTTAATGATTATACCATATAATATGCTGTTCAAGTTGCACCTGTGCACTGCATATAGAAAACTGGAATTAATATTTGTCTAACATTTTAACCTTGTCCTTGAACTTATACGAATAATCTGTAGCCTTGCTATAGGGGAGTGTTTGATTTTTCTTCTCCCCTCTTTGAAGGAAAGACTAGCTTTGAAACCTACTGCTAAATTTTACACTGGGAAACCGTGAAGCCAACACATATTGTTTATATTCAGTTGCTATGTTAACTTCACTGGCTACAGAGCTGGCCATTCACTGAGTGGAACATATAATTTATAATAGAAAGACTTTTTCTCTAGCATTGTTTGTTAGAGCAAGTCTCAGGTAATTTGGGATCCGTTTTGGAGGTCTGTTGCTCCTTGGGGAACAAAGCAACTCAAATCACCCAGCAAATATTTTTATTTATACTATTTTATATTTCTTGTTCACTGAACTCCGTTTTTTGCTGTTGATGTTTGTGTATGTTTTGATTTAACTATCCTCAGCAGGCCAAACCTTTCCATTACAAATATATCAGCTTTTAGGAACATGAGCATGAATAAGCTTTACTGAGTCCATTTGAGCTAAATGATACTAATATTAAATTTTCCCTAAGGTTTTAAAGTGATATGCAAAACTCTACTTTTATTTTTCTTTTGGATACTTTAGTCAAAAAAAGCTTAAGAGTTAACATAAATTTGATGAAACATTTTTAGACCTAGAAATTTGGGGGTATTTTATATTTTATTATTCAGTTTATATATTTTACCTTAATTTTATTTGTTAATATTTTGTAGGCTTTAGCTGTCTACTTCTTAATTGTTCCACAAAACAATATATGAATTCAAATAATAGTGAATTTCAAATAATTAGTGAATTTCTCATATTTTACCCTATGCTTGCATTTATAAATTTCCTCAAATAATTTGTGTATTTTCTGGAGAACTGACCTATGCCTATAGGTAGAAGATTTCTCATAATTTTGGTATGAAAAAGTGAAGATGGAATTATTAAAAAAACAGTATTCACAACTTCAGAAAATGTGAAATTCCAGTTAATTTTGGATATGTCAATCATTCTTTTGCCAATAAGAAAGGAAGAAAAATGTATTTTATAGCACCTGATACTTATATTACCAAAAAAATGTTATTTTTTAAATCCTATCCTTGAGAAAACGGACACCAGGACTTAAGGTGTCTGCTTTTGCAGAGCAGTCACTGAATTATAGTATTTAGTTCACTACGTGGTGAAAGATTTTCAAAAAGCAATGCTTAGCTAAATTAAATTTTCTTCTTAGCTCCTGATAGACGATGTCAGGTAGAGAGCTGTGAACGTGATAACCGTTTATTTCACTGAGAGATAATCATAACAATAGCTGCCACTTATTGAATCCCTACTGTGTGCCAGGTTATATGTTTGCATACTTTTTCATCTCACAGCAACTTGAGGTCATTTTAAAAATGAGGAAATAGAAGTTTCCTTCCATTTCATAATTTTAGTATGGTCAAAGTTACTCACGTAAGAGGCCAAGCGAGGATTCACACCTAGATCTTTCCAACAGATCACCACAACACACAATGGCTGTAAAGGAATCAAATTTATTTTTACAAACATATCACACTGTATCTGTGAAAATGAATGTTATCATCCAAATCTTGGGGAGTTATGCAAATTGATATCCCTAATCCTGCCCCTACCTGTTTCCAATAAACTCCTGTAAAAATGTTTGCTGTTTGTTTTTTTAATTCAAAACAGACTTTTATAAAGAGAGGAAAAAAGAGAAAGTCTGTGTCCATGCAAAGGAAATGTCCAGGATTTGACTAGTTGAAGGCATGGCTAGATCCAGATACTCGAGGCACCATCTGGTCTCCAGTTTTCTCCATCTCACAGCTCAACTCTGAGTGTTCCCCATGGGGTGGCAAGATGGTCCCCAACAGCATGGGACCTACATTCTATAGGGTTAAGGCAACCCAGCTCTGGTCATTTGAGTGAGAAAAGAGTCATGTGTGAAGTTCCAGGGGTGGGGCATTGTTCCCTGGAACAATTGTTCCCTGTCTCAGTGGCTTCATCCATAAATTGGGTGGCATGGAAATCAAAAGTAAGTGCAGATCAGTAAGGGTTCAATCCCCAGCACCATTTAAAAAAAAATGTTTTCTGACATATTCTTGTGACATATTCTTTTGAATAGCCCCAGTAGCACATCACTGTTTGAGATGTAGGTTTGGTCTTTAGCAATAGCTAAAAGAATTTGGAGTCACATTTAGAAAATACAGAAAACATATCTCTATGAGAAATCCCATTGTTTTGGACAAAATTCACTGAATTACTTATGAGTGCTTTGAGGTGCTATCCTATGAAGGAGTTTGCTACAGAAACATTCCAAAAATGCTCTCAGCCTCTCGTTACATGTCATCCTCAAAGATAACCACTTGGAGGGAGCTGTCTTCCTCTGCTCCCTTGGAGCAGAACATCCAAGAAATTGGAAAGGATTGGAAAAAGAGGATCTAAAGTGTAAAGGAAGCCTATTTCAGGGCCAGAAATAGAGATTTGCCAGACATATGCTTACAGAAGGTAGGTCCTGCCACAGCAGTCTCTGAGACCACACAGAGTAAGCATGTATTGGAGGGAAGGGGAGGCCTTGGGCACAACTCTGGAAAGAAGCAACTTTGGGTAGTCAGACTGAAATGTTGGAGAGATCGAGAAAAAATAAAACAGAAAGAGGCAGAGAGAAAGAGAGAGAAGTGAGAAAATAGAGATTGGTTGACAGTGGTAGATGCCCGAGAGGGGGAAACATTTCAAGAAAGAGGGTCTGGTTAACAGCAGGGAGTCCCAAACTGTATGTTGAAGACCCTGGTGACCTTGGAAAAGGAAGAAAAGTGGCATGTAAATCAGTAAGCGCACCAAGCATTTTATATGGTTCAAACTTCACAAGTTGTTTCCTATGGTACATATTACAGTTTTTCACATTTATAGAAGTACCTTGATATTACCATTGCATTCATTAGATTTGTCTTAAAATTTCTTTCAATTGCCAGGTGCAGTGGCACACACCTGTAATCCTGACGGCTTGGGAGGCTGAGTCAGGAGGATCACAAGTTCAAAGCCAACCTCAGGAATTTAGCAAGGCCCTAAGCAACTTAGCAAGACCCTGTCTCAAAATAAAAAAATAAAAATGGATGAGGATGTGGCTCAGTGGTTAAGCGCCCCTGGGTTCAATCCATAGTACCAAAAAAAAATTCTTTCAGCTTTTAATAGCAAATTTCCCTTTGAGCACTGGACTTGTTTTTATGAAGACAGTCAAGTGAATGTGCTCCAGGTTTCGAAGCACTATATACAATTCATAGTATTTATCACAGTTAGCCCCATGTAAAAATCTGGGGTTAACTATGATAAATACTATACATTTTATCTCTTCAAATTGACAATGGAACTTGCCAAGGATGAGAACCATATTCCCCGGAAAATAGCATGTTTTAGGGCATTTTCTAGACTCCTGAAACTGTAACTCCTGTAACTTCTTGATGTTACTGAAATATCTAGAAGTGAGTTTAATCACAAATTCCAAACATCCATATGGCTGAGTTTCTCACAATTCACCTCGAAGCTTAGCTTTCATGTGCACTATATTATTTCCCTTCTTGAATATTCAATCATTCCCTCATTCAGAAATGTTTAAATGCCTAGTACATACCAAGTACTCTGCTAGAAATTGTCTTTCTGAGCATTTTACCAAATATAGAACCCTTGTATGTGTGACTTTAGTGACACCTGAGATTGCATTGCTAAAGGAAGCTTGCAAGAATAATCTAGCATTCACATGGTATAAACTTTCTAATTTTTTTAAATAGCTTTATTGAGACATAAGTCAGATATTATACAATTCACCCTTTTAAATTCTATAATTCAGTGGTTTCTAATATATTCAAAGAAATGTGTAACCATGATCATTATCTGTTTCTAGCACCTTTTCATCACCCTAAAAAGAAAGACTGCCTGAATTATCACTCACTCCTTATTCCTCTCTCTCAACTTCTAACAGCCACTAATTTGCTCTGTCTTTATGAATTTGCCTCTTTGTGTAAATGGAATCATACAATATATAATCTTCTATGTCTAGCTTTTTTCATTTAGCATATTTCAAGTTTCATCCATATTTTAAGAAATATTAGTACTTCATTTTTTTTATATATATAACTGGATATTGAACTCAGGAGCACTTGACCCCTGTGCCACATCCCCAGCCCTAGTTTGTATTTTATTTAGAGACTCACTGATTTGCTTAGCACCTCACTTTTGCTGAGGCTGGCTTTGAACTTGCAATCCTCTTGCCTCAGCCTCTTGAACTGCAGGGATTATAGGTGTGTACCACCATACCCGGCTGCTTCATTCCTTTTTAATGACTGAATAATATTTCATTGCATGGATATACTACATTTTGTTGATTGATTCATCAATTGATAGACATTTGGTTTGTTTTCCATTCTTTGGTTATTTTAAATAATGCTGTTATGAACATTGATGTGTGAGTTTTGATGTGGAATATGTTTTTGTAGTTCTTACATTATTTTGGAGTAAAATTTCTAGGTCATATGATTCCTCCATGTTAAAATTCTTGGAGAACTGTCTTATAATTTCTCACAGCAATTTCATTATTTTGCATTCCCATCCATAATGATGAGGGTTTAAAAGTTCAAATTTATGCCTTGTATTTTCCAGCAAAGACACACATATTTAGTAATTTAGTATTTGTACTCTGAATCTTTGTCCTGACAATCTTCTTGCATGTTCTACAACAGTCACAAAATGCCTTCTTTTCATGATGCTGTTAAGTGAGTTGATACTCCAGTGGTTTCTGGTTTTATTTATTCTAGCCAAGGACAGATGACGGAAGCAATTAAATATTTGAAAAAAGTTGTGAACATTACAAGAAACAATTTTCAAAACCTGGATGTTGTGAAAGCGAGTACAATGCTTGGGGACATCTATAACGAAAAAGTGAGTATCTGTGTCTCTTGTTTATGGAGAAATTCGCAGTTTTAAGAGTCTTTTCCCATTTGAGCCTCACCTTCTCACAATGGCTGAGGCAGAGAGGCTGGGGCTGGAAAACACAGTTAATGCACAAAGCAAGGGCTGGAGGACAAATTCTCTCCCCTCCTCTTCCTCTAGCTCTTTAGTGCCATGTGGGCACAGTGCCCACCGGCTCTTCACCTGATTCATATTCACGGCCAATAAGGACATGAAGTGACTTTGGATTTGGGGAACGATTAAAATATTGGAAGTCAAGGAATTTCATAATAGCACTGAGATCTTCTCTGCCCACACGGATATTCATTTTATCTTTCTAGCTCCACATTCTTGTTTGATCAGCCCAGCTATGATTCCCTCCACCTAAGTCCCCCAGGGAAGAAGCCACCATCCCAAGGGTAATTCCAAAGAAAATCTAAAATGGAATTTGAACAACAGATTGATTGGCGGTGTGCAAAAAAAAAAAAAAAAAAAGAGCAGGAAGAAGAGAAAAAAATAATTAATAAATTATACTATCACACAAAGGGTGTAAAATGGACTTTTGATTTATTTTCTTCTGATTTTGTGTTAAGTTATCCAGATTTTCCTTCAGAAATCTTAGGAAAGAAGTTTATTCCTATAGTCATAATTGCTGTTTGGATCACGAATAAGATCCATCATTTTTCAAGGGTGATTCTGTTCTCCAACTGCATACAGGTTGATCAGTTTGGGAGGATGGTACATGGTCATTAAAAGCACTAACTCTGAAATCAGACTACTTGGGTTGGAAGTCCTGCTTGTTCAGCTTTTTTGGCGGGGAGGGTACTGGGGATTGAACTCAGGGGCACTTGACCACTGAGCCACATTCTCAGCCCTATTTTGTGTTTTATGTAGAGACAAGGTCTCACTGAGTTGCTTAGTGCCTCCTCACTGATGCTGAGGCTGGCTTTGAACTCACTATTCTCCTGTCTCAGCCTCCCAAAGTCCTGGGATTATAGGTGTGCGCCACCGTGCCCAGCTCTGCTTATTTAGCTTTAAGACATGGAATCTGGGACAAGTTCTATATGCTGGGATGCCTCAATTTTATCACCTCATAAGGTGGTTGTAAGAACTGAATTAATACATGCAAAGCACGTACAGTAGTGCTTTTGAGCAGGAGAAGTAGGAGCCATCAACATAAGCATTAGCTATTTTTCTATTGTCTCCACTCTCAGTGGTATCACATAACTGCCCTTTCCAGACCTTCAGAGTTTTCCTTACCCCAGGCCTCCCATATTCTAAGTGGCAGTGCCATTCAAACCCACTACGCTGTTCTATTTGCTATAAAATTGACTTTATTTCATAACAATTTAGGATTTTTTTAAATGATTTGAAATTAATTTGAATGAATGAAACTAATGTTTCTTTAGTTCCTGCTTTGGAAAAAGTCTTTACAAACAAGGTGCTTCTTTTTTTCTCAGCCTTCTGTCTTGCTCTTTCTGGCTCATGCATCTCCCTGTCTTCTCTTGACTCTCTGCTCCCCTAGGCGCCTGGCTCCATTCTCTCCTGTCTCCCCCTTCCTGGCCCCTGTTTCTGGTCCTCTCCTCCTCCCCTCTTCTCCCTCACTCTGTTTCCCCTCTTTTTTGTGCACCTGTCACCCAAGGTGCGCCCAGGTTTTCCTCTCTGTTGTGGCCTCCTCTGCTGCTCCCTCCAGCCATCTCCAGGGTGCTCTCTGGACCCCTCTCACGGCTTCATGTCTGCTTTTGTTTACTTTTGAGAACACAGTGGTGAAAACAAGACAAGACTTATACCCTGGTGAGGATTATTGTCTAATGGACACTTAGAGTGGCAGAAATGACATTTCTAATAGAAAGACACAATCTTACTTTATAAAAGGATTGCTCTTGCCGGGCGCGGTGGCACACACCTGTAATCCCAGCACTTTGGGAGGCTGAGACAGGAGGATCGCGAGGTCAAAGCCAGCCTCAGCAACAGTGAGGCACTAAGCAACTCAGTGAGACCCTGTCTCTACATAAAACACAAAACAGGGCTGGGGATGTGGCTCAGTGGTCGAATACTCCTGAGTTCAATCCCTGGTACCAAAAAAAAAAAAGGGTTGCTCTTCAAAACAGAAGTATAAAAAGTACAAATCATTTGACCCTCCCACCAAAAAACACCCAGAACACAGCCCTTTAGATAACATGAACATCAACTGTCAGCCTGTATGTTTCTCATTACAGAAAGATAAGGAAATGAAACAGTAAACTGTACTGAGGGGTAATATTTTTACACTTGTATTTTCTCAACATTTTTGCTGAGAGTTTATATCTCACCAGTGTGTTGTTTTATTCTCTCATTTTTGATTCTTGGAGAAGAAGAGTTTAATATCTAAAGGCTAGAGACACGCTACAATATCCAAAGGCTGTGTTAACTGCCAAAAGTAAATTTTTTTATTAGTTTATCCCTATTCTAGTCTCTCATGTACACTCTTTCTGCTTATTCTTTTTAAAAAAAGTTTGATTAGTGCATTACAGTTAGACATAATATTGGGGTTCATAATAATGCAATAATACATGCATGGAATATGATTTTCTCCATTTCTGTCCCTAGCACTTCCTCTTTCCCTCCACACCTCCCTCCCCTCTTCTCCTTCCTCTCCTGGCCTTCCTTCTATTTACTTATTGTTTTCTTTAAATTGGTACTTTGTATATATACATAAAGGTAGAATTTACTATAGTATATTCATATATGTACCTAGAATAATTTTGATTTTATTCTGTATTTTCTCCCCTTTCTGTCTCTCCTCCCTCCCCTTCTACTTGCCTGGTTTCCCTTCTGTTTTCATGGGATCCCCTTCCCTCACACTTTTTTCCCTTATTTTGCTCTAGCTTCTGCATATGAAAGAAAACATTCGACCATTGACCTTTGGAGTCTGGCTTTTTTCATTTAACATGATGGTCTCCAGTTCCATCCATTTACCAGCAAATGCCATAATTTCATTCATCTTTATGGCTGAGTAAAACTTTATTATGTATATGCCACCTTTTCTCTATCCATTCATCTGTTGATGGGCACCTGGGCTGGCTCCATAACTTGGCTATTGTGGATTGTACTGCTGTAAACATTGGTTTGTGTGTATCACTATGGAATGCTAATTTTAGTTCTCCCGGAAAAATACCAAGGAGTGGGAAAGCTAGGTCATACGGTGGTTCCATTCCTAGTCTTTTGAGGAGTCTCTATACTGCTTTCTAAAGTGGTCGTACTAATTTGCAGTCCCACCAACAATATATATGCATGTACCTTTCCCCCCACATCCTTGCCAGTATTTATTATTAGTAATACTCTTGATGATTGCCACTCTAACTGGAGTGAGACGAAATCTCAATGTAGTTTGGATTTGCATCTCCTTGATTGCCAGGGTTGTTGAACCTTTGTTCATATATTTGTTGGTCATTTGTATTGCTTCTTTTGAGAAATATTTGTCTAGTTCTTTTGATCATTTATTGGTTGGATTATTTGGTATTTTGGTGTTAAAGGTTTTTTGTTTATTTGTTTGTTTGGTACCAGGGATTGAACCCAGGGGCATTTAACCACTGAGCCATATCCCCAGCCCTTTTTATATTTTATTTTAGAGGCAGGGTCTCAATGAGTTGCTGAGGCTGTCTTTGAACTGACGATGCTCCTGCCTCAGCCTCCCTAGCTACTGGGATAGTGTTAAGTTTTTTGAGTTCTTTATATATTCTGGATACTAATTCCCTATCAGAGGAGCAGCTGGCAAAGATTTTTCTCCCATTCTCTAGGCTCTCTATTCATGCTCTTAATCATTTCCTTTACCCAGCCCAGTTTATCTATATCCTAATATAAATATTGGAGGATTCCAGGTATTCATGCAATTTTTAAAAATATATGCTTCAAATGTACAAGTTTATTGGGATACATTAATTATTTTTGTAGTAAATGCTCACTGATAAATAGATTGGTATTAAGTAGATGATAACTTCACAGGATTTTTATGACATCACACACCAAAAACAAAGCTTGATTTGTTACTCAAATTGTTAAAATTATATTTATTTTTGTGTGTTATAATTATTATTATTTGGGGGACATTCCTCAAGCCTCAAGAGATACTGGTGACTTTCAGCTGACTGAGTTGTTAAGTCATTGGTGAAAGTATAATTTCAAAGGTATTAGACATAACAGAGTGGATTTAGTAGAGCTAAATGATGGTTTTTGGTTTTTTTTTCCTCATTATTTTGAGATGAGGCAAGAGTCTTGTTAACAACTTGAATTTCCTTCCAGTTCTGCAAAGCCATTTCCTAGGAGAACATCAACAACAAATGTTTTTATCCCTCTAGTTTAGGAACTTCTAAACATTTCCTGACTGTAGTGTATGCTTTTATTCCAGTTATATGGCTAAATAATTTCACAAAGTTTTTGCCCCTCAAGCTAAAAGTATTGATTTGTAGTAAAAGGTATTATGCTTTTCCAAAAAGAAAGCTATAGCAAAGTCCAGAGAGACTACCCTGGGTTTTGGCTATTGGAATTTGAACTGGGCTCAGCCACTAATTAACTGAGCAAGTAAGTTCTTTGCTTCAGTTTCCTCATCTTTCAATTGTTAATAATAAGATTCCTTGAAGCCTGCCTATATAAGGACTAGAGGTTTAAAAGTAGGCAGATGGTGCCTGGTAGAGTTCCTGGCATATATTGCATATGTAATTCTTAGCTCCTTACCATCTCAAGCTCAGATCTCTCCCCTCATAACTCACTGCCTATTTGGCATTACTCAGATCATTTCAAAAATAACCTACTAAAAAAATTCACTCACCATCTTTCCCTTAAACTCTCTTCTGCCAAGTCTGTATCTCCAATCTGGGTCTCTCCTTGGACTCGAGACCTGTAAAAGCCAACTGCTTACTTAGCATTTCCACCTGGATTTCTAATAGACACCTCAAAGTTCACATATTTCGCCCTCTTCACCTGCTCCCCTCATCTTTCCCACATTGATAAAATGAGCAGTGTCCTTATCCACTAGCCCTGGGTAACTCTTTTTTTAAAAAAAAAAATATTTATTTTTTAGTTGTTGGCAGACAGAATATCTTTATTTTATTTTTATGTGGTGCTGAGGATCGAACCCAGTGCCTCATGCGTGCTAGGCGAGCACGCTACCACTGCGCCACAACCCCAGCCCCCCTGGGTAACTCTTGATGTTTCACTCCACTCTGATACCCAATCCAGAGGCAGACCCTCACCCTGATGCCACCAAAATGCATTTCAACCCTCGCAGCTTCTGTCTCTCTCTGCTATCACCACATCCATGTATAACACTTTATTTTCTCCCCTGGACCCCTACAGGAAGCTCAGAACCCATTTTCTCTGCATGCAGGCTTCCCCACGCCATACCATAAACCAGCCTCCACACAAGAGGCCAAAGTAATACTTTAAAAATGTAAATGAAATGGTGTTATTTCTCCACCTAAAATACTTCCAGTACTTTCCATTCTTCTGACAACACAAGTAAAATTCCTCACCCTGTCCTGAAGTATGAGATGGTCCTTGCTTGTCTTTAGTTTCAGTGCTTCCTGGCTCTCTTCCTTACCCAATCCCCACCACCACCACCACCACCACCACCACACACACACACACACACAGTCAAAGTGATTTTCCTGGACTTCGCATACCCAGCCAGTCCCTATCTTGGGATGTGTGGCTTCAGGGGAATGCTCTCCAATCCCTGAACTTGGCATTGCTGGCTTCTTGTCATTTAAATCTCTGTGAAAGGCCACATCTTCCCAGGGGGCTTTTCCCTGGCAACCCAATCCAAAGTAGCCCCCACGTGGCTCTTTACCTTTTCTGTATTCTAAAAAGGCTACGTAGCATTTACCTTATAGTCCTCTTGTTTATGATACTTCTTGTCATTGTCCTTTAATCTGGCTCGGATGTAAGCTTAATAAGAGCAGAGTCCATGTCTGCCTTGTGTATTATTTTATTCCAGTGCCTAGAAATATGAACCCGATGCAGAGCTGGTAAGCAAAACCCTGTCAGTTTATTGAACCACTTTTGTAACCAATTTCATACTACTTGAGAACAGTAATCTCTCACCTGTGAAATTCTAAACTTCTCTTTCATTTTTGTTCAATATTTTAGCATTTTAAAAACTTGCCTTGAATCTTTATAAGCGAATAGAAAAATGCTGCTGCACCTTGGTCTACCTGAGTGTTAGGCCCTCCACGAACCACTCTTCCCATACCCTTTCTGGCTTCATATTACTCACACAGGTTATCATCATATTCTTAACAAAAATTCCCAATAAATAATATTACTATAGGACAAAAATTATAATAGAAAACTATGTTTGGAAAAATATTGGAGTTAGCATTTTCTGTGATATTAAAGTATTGTTATAATTACAATTACCACATCTTTAAAATATCCTAGTTAATTTACCTTTCACTATGTAATCATGGAAGATGGGCCACCCATTCCACTGTCTGGATATGATCTTTTGATGGAATGTTAATTAAAAATATATAATTAATATAAACTGGTGAAATGAGAATGTTTTAGGGAAGATAACCAGGTATAGACCTTTTATGAGATTTCTCATTCCTTAATAAGATTAGAAGATAATCACATTGTTAGAAGAATGGGAGCTCCAACACTAAAATGATAGGAAAATTGGGTAGGAAATGATTTATCCTTAGCACTGAGAAAATGCCCATTTATTTTGAGCTTGTTCATTGGAGAGAGTGACATTTTAGACACAAAGAAGAATCTGGTAAAAATCAGAATAATGCATGAAAATTCTATGTTATAATGTAATAATTCAAGCTTTGTTTCAAAGTCTATGATGTCATTGAGATCCTGTGCTAGAACTGTCCACTAAAAGCTTATCAGAGACATTTACAACCTTAAATGAAGTTTCCTCTTCCCATAAGATGTATTTATGAAGTACATAAATTCACTGCATGTTCTCACACTCATCTTTAAGATTTCCAGGACTAATTTCTGGAATCTTCCAAATTTTATAATAGGATAGAGATTACTTGATAACAGAAATGAACTATGGAAGGTCATAAAGGACTTTTGGAGAAGAGATTAAATCTAGATAATAAACTCCTGAAAAAAAATAAAACTCTAGAAATACAATACCTATTAATGAATCACATTCTAAAATGGTATGTATAAAATTGCTCACATCTGAGAAAAATTAATGTTGTGTTTCCTTTGGCAGTGTTTTGAAATAGAGAAACGTAAGCTGATACCAGTTTCGTGGCAGTGTATGTATGTCAGAAGATAGAATACTAAGCACAATATGAGAGAAGAATAATTAAAATGCTTCTGTTTTAGGGGAACAAACATTTGTCATATGATCTAATCAAAGTTTTAGGCCTAGCATTTTCTCTACTAATAGCAGGCTCACCACTTTACACACGTGCCCATTCACTGCAGAATTTGCCGCTGCCTGGCATGGAGCTTAGCACGAGGTGGGTGCCTGATCAATGAACAGAAGAATGAGTGGGTTAATTTTAAAGTAATAATATATAAAAGTAATTCTGGAAATCTAAATATAAGTCTATTTACTTACAGTCCCTAATTTTCCTAATTAAAACTCTCACTTGAAGCAACAAGCAGCCTAAAACTCTGAAGTATAATTACAAAAATTAGATATTTAAGTTTCTCTGTTTATACAAACAAGCAGTGTTTAGTCTGATCATATATTTTCATATATTTTATCCTAAATCCTTAATGTCTATCAGGATTATCTATCATTTTATTTTCATCATTTTCAATATTTGTATTATTTCTCAATTATAGTTTGCTTCATTGATATATGAATGTCTTTGATATGGTTTTATTTTTTCCTGATAAATCTTTTGTTATATAAATTCTGTTTTATAATTTTTAATGAGAAAAAGTTGCTTACTGCAACAAACAAAAGCTATTCCTGCTGTAATATGGAGAGATTCTTTTGAAATTAACAGACTTACTTAGGAGGGATCCTTTGAGTAGACAGTTCACTTAGACTGTCCTTATGAGCATATGACATGTAGTGGTTGAATGTTCATGTGTGCAACACAGCAGTCACACAAGTCCTGATCCTCCTCCTCCTCACCTTACTAGCAACTTCTTTATTGAATCAGTAGGATTACTCTCTGCATGCTGTAATTAGACAGAGGTTCATGGAGTTTGGCATGTTCTACCTGTACCATTGCTTGGTATACACCTGATTCTATAGAGTTTTTATGCCCATTGTCCTCATAAAATGGTATCAGAAGATGACCTAAAAACTCAAGCAAAACATTCTCTGTTGTAAGGGTTTCTTTTCCAAAGACTGTCTATGCATGTTTTTTGAAACTTATTTTTTTGCTATTATTTTAAACCCATTATTATTATCATCACCATCATTTAATTGTACATCCTTATGAGGAACAGTGCTGTAGTTTGACCCTATGTATACAACATGTAACAATCAAATTAGGGGGGCTAGGTTGTAGCTCAGTGGTAGAGCGCTTGCCTAGCATGCGTGAGGCACTGGGTTCGATCCTCAGCACCACATAAAAACAAATAAATAAAATAAAGGTATTGTGTCTATCTACAACTAAAAATATTTTTTAAAAAGATCAAATTACGGTAGTTAGCCTTTCCATCTATAAGCATTATTAAAATTTTGAGTAACACGTAACACTTGTATGTGTTTATGAGATATGATGTGAGATTTCAATACACATATATAATGTATACTGATCAAATCAGGATAATTAATGTTTCCATCTTCTCATCGTTTCCTTATCTAGGAACTTTCATGCACTTAGTTACCAAGAAAATGCATAATAGGTCATTGTGAACTGTAGTCGCCCATTGTGCTGCAGAGGGCTAGAAGTTATTACTTCTCACTGGGTATCAAGAATGCTTTTGTTTATGTGCCTGGAAGGGGAAGAAGGCAAGAGGAGTGGCAGGGGATGGGACAGAGAATCCCAAAGGGCTATAAGTCAATAAAGAGAGAAAATTCTGTTCTTTAGAGTCCTCACAAGTATAGCTCAATCCTCCTTTAAGGAAGAGTTGTAATAAGGATTTTTAGACAATTGGGGAGGGGCAGAGATGGTCTCTTCTCTGTGACTCAATTTCATCATCTATGAAGTAACAATAACACTGTTTTCATAGGATGCCTTGTAAGGTTAATGACTTATGAAGTACTTACCACTGGCCCTGATGCTTCACAAGAGCTAGGTAAATACTATTTATTTGTAGACAACAGCTTTTAAGAGAGGTGAGAATGAAAAAAAAAAAAGCTTAAAATTTTTCAACTTAGTCAACTTTAGATGATCCTTTTATTTGTGCTGTCAAGATCATAATTTTTTAAGAAATCTGGGACAACATCTTCCGTGAAGAATCCTAGTTCACATATGGAGAGTAGTAAGTGAACAAGCCGATAGATACAGCCATTTCCACTGATCTGAGATGACCAGATTTTAGTCACAGCTCTTGCTATGACTTAAAACAAAAGATAGTAAAAATATTTCATTAGGTAAATCAGGACTACAAGTAATAATATTCTATGCAAATCAATATGAATTGGTTCAATCCTTCTCAGATTTCTTTATTTGGGGAGAGTACTGGGGATAACACTCAGGGGCACTCCACCACTAAGCCATATCCCCAGCCCTATTTTGTATTTTATTTAGAGACAGGATCTCACTGAGTTGCTTTGTGCTTCACCATTGCTGAGGCTGGCTTTGAACTCATGATCCTCCTGTCTCAGCCTCCTGAGCTGCTGGGATTACAGGTGTGCGCCACCATGCCCAAGCCTTCCCAGACTTCTTGACACAACCATATGAAACAGTCAACATTTGACCATATTTTATACAAAAGAACTTAAGTTTCCTATAGCTCAATGAAAAAGATACAGCTTTTCTTACCAAATTAATTTCAAGGTATTGTGTGGCAAATAACCACTACTCTGAGGGGAAAAAGCCTATTCTAATGGAGAGCCAGTTTGCCATCCCCTTGTTCTTCATGAACATAATTCATAATTGTGGACAGATCAGTGTGGGACATGCTAAGAAGAGATGAGGAAATACATGAAATGGTAAAATAAAAATTAGGAAAAAATTCTCTGTCTTATCTTTGCAGGGACACTACAGCAAAGCTTCTCGGTACTTTCAGCAAGCTTTTGACACAACGGTAGAACTCATGAACTTGTCTCTGCTGGACGAAACCAAAGTTCATTATGGAATTGCAAAAGCCCATCAGATGATGCTGACAATGAACAACTGCATAGAATCTGCGGATCTCACCAGCCTCAACTACCTGCTGTCCTGGAAGGAGCGGAGGAGTGACATGGATCTTGATCAGGTTGTCGGTAAGTCTCTGGTTTTTGGAAACCGTTTCGTTTTTGTACAGTTCTTAATGGTTAAGTTATTTTTGTGGGAAAGATCATTCAATCATTGATTTTAGTTTGATTGGTAATTTTCTTTCTATTGATTTCTTACTATGTGAAGGTTGGATATTTTGTGCAACATTGTACCTCTGACATTTAAAAGAAGTGTAAAATAGTTGTAATGATTTGTTCTAGCTGACAAATTACCATTCTCAAGCTGATTTTTTTCCAGTTGTCTTAAATAGTCCACAATATGTACTAATCAGTTGTAAGTAATGTGAAATAAGCTTATACATTTTTATAAAGCTCAGTGTCATACTGTGTATGGACTTCCTATAAAGGAAGTGTTGGTGGATGCTAAATTTGTATTACACACTTACTTGACTGATACTAGTTAATTTTTCTATTCCTCCTTATCAATTTGAGCTTGAATATTAATTTGGAAAACATCTGATAGTACTTTCTCTTAGTTCTACTTTTTTCCAATATATTTTTATTGTGACAAATTGGAGTTAAAATAGTCCATTGAAAACAACTAGACAGGATATAAGGGTTAGCTTTGTATGTCCACTTGGTCAGGCTCTAATTTCCAGTTAAGAACTTTAGAATAGAACATCTAAAAACAAATCTCAGAACTTCCTGTTAGACACATTTGAATCACCCAATTATTTGTTTGCAAACCAAACTTATTAATGTAAAAATATTTGAAATAGTTTGGGACAACTCAAGTGGAATTGAATGATGTCTGAGGAAATCATTTAGATGGAACCATGATCTGTTCAGGCATTTATTTATTTCTTCCATAGACTACAATAGTAAATTAGGCACAAAAGAATTATATTGTCTCTTAGATCACTGGAATACCTCTTACCACTCTTGGTCCCGAATTGTAAATTAAGGAAAGGTCTTGTATGAATACATGCACACTAAGAGGGAATTAAGATGAAGCTTTCACAAGCAGACAGCTGGGTGAATTTCAGTGTGCTCAGGTGCCCCTAAAATGTTTATGGTTAATTATTAACTGACCTCTTTTAGAAAGAATTTCACCTACAGCAGGATGGTGTCTTATTGTCGTGTATTTGGAAGTTCCTTCTGTAGTCTTCTACCCAGGTTCTGACATTTTCTATCCAGAATGACAGGAGATAAAGCAGAGGAAGTGTGATCCATGTTAGACAACCAGTGCTGATAAAGTTTCAGTAGAGAATAAATCGAGCTACTCACGTTTTCAAGATAAAAGCTCTCCATCACAATGGTAATTATGAAAAAAAAAATACTCCAGAAAACACCATCTTCTGATCAGATCCAAGTTTATGTATTACAGTCCTGGTTTCAGCTTTTTAAAATTCTCTCTGCTTTGCTTTACTCTAAAAAAACTATTCATTTTTCTATACTTTTTATATTTTGTCTGTTTTTGGTAAGGTCATGTTCCATCACACAAAAAAAACTTAGAAACAAAGCAAAAAACACATCTCAAAATTTTCAGTCATTCAAAACTCAGTTTTTTGTAAGGTGAAGAGGGAAGATGCATTCTTCAGAGCACTATCAGGACACACCGCCTTACTCATTCATCTCATGCAGATTAGAAATCTATGCATGGATGAGTTTCATCACTGTAAAAGTGAAAAATAATAATCTTTCAGATTTAAGTGCAAATGAGAAGTCACTTCTCATATTATTGGCATGCTCAGGATTTTTAGGGCTAATCTCTCTATTTGGAAATAAAACCTGCAGGACATTATCAAACATGTGAATGTTTACATAAATATTTTTGGTTCAAACTACACTCAAATCTGTTTTAAAATGCTCCGAACACTTCAAACCACAACTCCATCCATCTTGATGTTTGTTTCTTAAAACTCTTCCTTGGCTTCCCACTGGCAGCTCTTTTCCTTTGTCAACTCTTCCTTCCCGCGACTCTCCTACACCCCCACTCAAGGCTCCTTAGTATCCACTTTCTTCTAGTACCAGTTTCCCCCAGGGAAATGCAGCCCGCCCAGCTGGGTCCTTAGATGCTGAGCCCTTCCCTGATCCTCTCCTGCTTGCAAGTGTTCTCTTCTTTCTGTCCCCAAATTGAATGTCATTCATTTCGACCAGGTACATTTGGTTTGTCATAATCTGTATCCAATATGGCGATTTCTGCAGTTGCCTCAGCTGCCTGATGAAGAGGGTGAGTCTCTCAAACCACAATTCTGATTCTTGGTATTCTCTACAAAAGAAGGCATAAATGTTTAACGTCCACCAGTTACCAAGTAAATATTTGTTGAATTAAATCGAATTCAAAAGGAGTATATATGCCCCAATCATAGATTAGTTCACACTAACCACTTCTGTATAACAAAATCCATCATGGGTTTCCTTGGAAAGCCTATGATCTCACACAGTACATGGATTACCATCCAATTATCACATGAATGAAGGACCACGCTTCCCAAACACGATGTTGACAAATTGACAAAATACAAGAACATTATTTGGAAAGCTGAACTGCTTTTAAGTTTTCAACTTTTGCCTTTCTTCTATGAAGAGGAATCTTTAATCTTGCTATTGAGGGTCCCATGTATTCCAAAAAAAAAAAAAAAAAGATCAAAGATCTGAAAGATACATTATAAAAGCTGTGCCGTTATCGTCACCTCTGAGACTTCCATCCTGCAAACAAATCATTAGCTTAGAAAGCAGGCAATATTCTTTTAAGCAGAGGAACATGACCCCCTAAGGGAATAGAGCAGTGAGCACACTCAGGTCCCTAGATGAAATAGAACAGTGACTCACCAGCAAGCCGCTCTCATCTTTGTGCCTTTCAGAGGAAATGATGCAAATACAGGAATTTTCATACTATTCAGATACTTAGTATGATTGGGATGATTCATCTCCCTCCTATCCCTTTCCAATATTAAAAAAGAAAAGAGTCTTCTCCCAAATTTGGGGATTTGGAAAATAAATTCAAATTTGTTGTATTTCACCAAAAGTATTCCAGCCTGAAGCAACTGAACTTTATTGGCTCTGGGAGGCTTAAGGGCCCATGCATTTCTATGAGTTCTCCAGAACAGACTTTTACCTTCCTTACTAGAACTATTATCTTTACAATCAAGGAGAATTTTTTTGGGGGGTGGGGGGTAGGAAAGGTTAATTTGTTTTGCCTTTTGGAGATCGTGGACCTAGATGGGGAAACAGCAACCCTTTCCAATTCAACTTAATAGCAATGTTAATCTAGATGTGTAATTATAGCCATTTAAGTGCCAGCATTGTTAACCACATCATTGATGAAAATTATATCAGTAACATGATTTTTTAATTCACTTCCTTATTGTAGTCAAGTGTAAATTATATCAGAGCAATAAAATGCAAGTCCTAAGTATAGAAATAGATGAAAATGTGGGCTAGGTTGGTACTTAAAGACGCTATTTTCTATGAGATGAAATGTAAAGGTTACTTGAGTGGCAAAAATTATCACCCTAGTTTGATGAATCCTTTAATATTCCTACAGGAAAACCATCAAAACCATGACTATCTCACAGCCCCTGGCTTATGTTGGCTTCATGTTGCACCATGAGTTTAATGTTGGTCTTTTTGTATATCACATTGTGTTCCAATTTTATATGTAACTATAATGCACCAATTAAAATAAATAGAAGGAAGACCAATAGAATAGAGGAAGGGGGTCAGGGGGAGAGAAAGAAGAGGAAGTAGGGATTGAAATGGAGCAAACTTATATGCATGTGTGAATAGGTCAAAATGAACCCCACCATTATGTACAACTGTAATGCACTAATGAAAGTGTTTTTTTAAAGGAGAAAAAACAAGCAAGAAAAAGCTACACTCATGATGGGTACTCATTTTCTACTGAGGTCATTTCTATATGTTAAATAACCCTACATTAAGTACGAGAAAGTTGCGGAATTAGCCGAAAAGTCAGATCTCTGTCTCTAATAATATATTCAACCACGAGACACAGAAAATGGAGATTGTGGTGAAAATTTTGACTAAATCGCCTTCTGACAACTTAGTGTCACTGAGCAGGGCTATTGCATAAGAGCCCAGTGATCTGGGTTTTAATGCCACCTTGAGCACTCATTAGCTTTGGAACAGAGAATGTTTCGTTTCCTTCAGCTTGTTACGTTAAGTTCAAAATAGATCATTGATAATATTCCTCTAGAACTGTCTATTGTTCTTGAGTAAAAGCATCTTTCTGAATGAATATAGTATTTTGTAGTCCTTAAGAGATTTTCCCGAATGTTTTAATTATCATTTCTCCCTCCCTCCAAACTTAAGTTTCTGTGGACTTCCACAAAAGCGAATTTATCATTATTATTATATACTAAACAGCGAGATAAATGCCAAATACAAGTATTTTATTCATTTTGTTTGTTTGGTTGGTTGGTTGGTTTTTGGTACCAGGGATTGAACCCAGGGGCGATTAATCATTGAGCCACATCCCCAACCCTTTTTAAAATTTTATTTAGAGACAAGGCTTTGCTGAGTTGCTTAGGACCTCTCTAAATTGCTGAGGCTGGCTTTGAACTCAAAATCCTCCTGCCTCAGCCTCCCAAGCCTCTGGGATTACAGATGTGTCACACTATGCCTGGCTAATTATTTGATTCTTATAATAGAATTTATAGTAATTTCTAGCTATCTGATATCATGTGCAATTTTCTTTTCCCTGGATGGCATCGATGAGGTTGCTAAACCTAGAGAACTAGTTCATCTGAGGATGTTAGATTCACCTTCTGTTTTCAGACCTCTTGCTTCTCAGCATTTCCTCCAGCTCTGCCCTTTCCTCACTGTTTCTAGGGCTCCCAGTTGCTGAATCTGCCCACCTCTCTTCTCATCATTATTCCTTCTCCGCTCACTTCAATCTGTAGCTGCTTCTGCCCTCCTCAATCTAGCACCTTTTCTACATCCTTTTTCCATCTTGTGAAAGTAAGTTAAAATCTGGAGCTTTTTTGAGTTTTATAGAATCACGCAATGATCAAGTTACATGGTACCAAAGAAATCTGTGGTCCATACTTTTTAATCCTCTTTCCATACTTTTTATGTTCTCAGTCACGCAATGGTAATTTAAAAGACAAAGTGGATTTATAATCCAGTTCTCTCAAATTCTAGTACGAGAGTCTACACATATGTGTTGCCATTTTTTTATATT
Organism: Xerus rutilus; assembly: GCA_028644305.1. NCBI lineage: Eukaryota > Metazoa > Chordata > Mammalia > Rodentia > Sciuridae > Xerus > Xerus rutilus. The sequence goes on along the minus strand of CM053408.1, from coordinate 19,095,365 downwards.
ACAGTACTTCCTAGCTAGTTATGTCATGTCTAACATTTTTAAAGATTGTATTTTAAAATAAAATTTGGATAAAAATAATCATAGTGGAAAGAAACAGGCAAAACTGTACTCCTAGCCAAGATGGAGTGACTATGGTCAAGATTTACTCTCCTGCTTTAAACAACTGACAGAATAACAAAGCATATAAGACAACTCTTGGTCCCTGAGGAAAGGAAAACAAATGAGCTGAGTGCATGTTTGTCCTAGGCACTGCTTGGAGAAGGTTCCCAGGGAACACAGGGAGGAGAGCCAAGGCAGAGCCCAGCAGGCTCCCTGAGTTGAGGGCTGGGTTAGCGGCTGAGGAAGGCCTCATGGCTGAATTCACAATGAAGACAGAGAAAGGCTGAAAGTGTAGCTGAGTACCTAATACATGCAAGCCCTGGGTTTGATTCCCAGTACTGCACAAAAAGAAAAACTACAAGAAAGAGCTGCACAGAGAGAGCCAGCCTTTGCAGAGTTCTGCAGTCTTCGATTGAGTCCTAATCATTATGTGCATACCAAGAAAATAACAAAAGCTGGGGAAAGCACCACTCAGAAAGTCAGGTAGAACAATACAGCTGGAAATACTTTGCATCTCTACCAGTCAGGAAAACCTCACAAAACATGGCGCATTGGAAGGAGGACTCCTTAAGGCGTTGCTTCAGTGATGGGGAAAAATTAGCTCGAGAGGAAAGACTGCTTTGGTCCCACCTAACAGAGCTGGAAGACAAGTATCAAAAGGATCAAACTGTTTTTAAGTAACTTACCTGGGAAGAACAAAACTCAAGAATATTTATAGGAATCAAAAATATCTAGTAACCCAAGAAGATAAGATGTCCAGTACTGGACATGCAATCAAAATTATCTAGACATGCCAAGAAGCAGGAAAATATGACTCATAATGAGAAGATAAATAAATAAATTGAACCCCATGAAGACACAAATGATAGAGTTAGGAGATCAAGACATAAAACAGTGATTAAAACCATGGTTTCATATGCCAGGTTGGAAACCTCCAAAGTTCAGTTTTGGAACTGAATTTCTTGAGAAAATCCACACTGTTGGTCTCTTCTTTGGGAGCACCCTGTTCTAGCAGCCATATTCTCATGGCCTAGCAGTTGGGTCCCTTTAAAGGGCTGTGTTTAGTCACCCCATCGTTGTTTTTTCAGATTGCAGAGATATCCGGGTGGGTCATGTGTTTTTCCCTGGGTAACTTTCAGATCCAAATCATCACCACCTTCTGTACCCATGAGCCTTCTAGAACACATTTTGTGGGTTTTGATGGTTTTCTTGCTATTTGCTATAAGAAATTGTTTCAGGCTTATTGTATACATCTTTGAATCCAGCAGTCGAATCGTCTACTTCTACAAGGAGGCTAAGAAAAGGAAATTTTTAAAAAGCAGAAGGGATTTCTAAACCTCTAAAAATAAATAAATAAATAAATAAATAAATAAATAAATAAATACAATAAAACTAATGATCCTAAATGTGTATCCAGCTGGTGATGGAATCACTCTGAAAGGAAAAATTCCAACTGAATTGAATACAGAGAAATTTGGATATCTGCAGTGTGCTATATCCTAAATAATGCCTCCCCCTACAAAATATTTGAACTGCTTTCAGTGACTACTGTTGTTGGTTTGATGTTGGTTTATCATGGAAACTCTGGTGTGTATGATGTACGGTATATCAAACACAATTATGTGATAAGCCTATTAGTGTCAGAGTCCTTACAAACTGGGTGCACTGGACAGGCTACCTCATTTGTAAAATTGGGATGTGGGGAGGTGATCAGACTGTGTGAATTCTGAACACTTTTTAGTTCTTTAAACCTTTGATTTTTAATTTTCTGAGAAAATTCTTATCTTTTCCATTTCATTTTACTTTAATTAGATTTAAGGAAGTGTTGAAAACCAGAATTATTGTAAGGTTTCAATATGATTTGCAGTACAGCCCATATAATAAATCCTTTACACTATTTTTGCCAGACTGCTGCAGCTGTATTAACACTGTGTTTGGGTGGGAGCAAGATAAAGGTATATAGAAAAATCATTACACAATCTCCACCACAATTACTTCAAAGTTCCTTACTTGTAGTCTATGATAACAGACTTTTTTATGTCATTTTTTATGTCATTTTGGAGCAACAAGATGAAGTACAAATTTGTGGAAAACCCAGGGTAAATGAAGCTGTTAATTGGGTAAAGGCGCAGTTTCGTGATGGCCAATCTTCTTTAACCATAGTCCCATGTTTCATGATGTGAAGAATTGGGGTTTTGGAGTTAAACAGTCTCTTTTTTTGAATCCCAGCTCAACCACCTCACAGCAGATGGACCTGGGGAACCTACCTCTATTACCTGTCTCTAAGAGGTAGATGACAGATGGAGGCAGCTTATGTTTGGTGTAAAAGCTTATGGGCTTTTGCATATGATCTGGTTTTGAAATCAGCCTCCATTGCTAATTACCAATAAAACATCAGGAGAGTTATTAGACTCAAAAAATAAAATAAAAATAAAGAGAGGAAGATGACAGTTCCCTCCCCAGCATGTGGCCTTGACTGTCCAAGGACATAGTGCACCTATGTAGAAGACCCTTTGGCTGCCTGCCCGATGGCTATTGCCCATCTTCCTACCTGTCAGCAGATGCCTGATGGTTCTCACCCCTCCAGCTGCCATGTCCCCAGGGGAGGTGGCCTTTCTCCATCGCAGTGGTTGAATAAGTACTATATAAGCCAGCCACTGTGATCTCGTTAGACTTGCCGCGTGACAGCTTTCGGGGAGAATGTGACACATAAGTCTAATTATCAATATAAGAGAAGAAAATCTGAGGAATTCCCGGGAAGTGTTCTTCATTCTTGAAATAGGGCACAAAGTAAGAAGGTTCCCTTTCTCCTGACTTGAAATGTTGATGTGTGGATATGAGATGCCTGGATTTGCTGTGGCCAACTTGCAGCTAAGTTGTCAAGAGGATGGTGGCAAGAAAGCAGACAGGACCTAGAGGCTTAAGGACTCCCCTGGCTGCTAAATTAACCAACCCGTAATTACCACCTTTTTTTATGGGAGATAAATTTCCCTATTTTACTCTTTCAATTGACAGAAATTTACATATACTTATATACAATTGATATTTTACATATGGAGCAATGGCTAATTAACACATCTATTTCCACATAAACTTACTTTTGTGGTGAGAACACTTAAACTTTACCCTCAGTAATTTTCAACATATTGTTATTGATTAAAGTCACTTGGTTGTGCAATCGTCTCTTAATCTATTCTTCCTAACTAAAATTTTGAGTCCTTTTACGAACATCTCTCCAACCACCCAAATTTTCTATTTCTAAAGCTACTTTTAGCTAGGTTTTTGTTATTGGCAGCTAATGCCATTCTAAAAATCAAATGCCAAGCAACTATGTCTATTATTGTAGTCCCAGCAGTGAGCAAAGTGCCTGGCCCATAATAGGTGACATGGAAGATTGGAACTGTGGAATTGTTTGTTGAGTAAGCTACTTTATACAGCAGAATTTAGTAAATATCTTTAAAGCATAACCAGTATCTCAAAATCTAACATTCTCCCTGAATTGTAAACATACCTCATGTTCTCACCCTCTTCCCAGCTCAATTCCTTTCTAGTGAGAACACCTACTTCTTCAGAGCATCAAAATTATATAAACATTGCTAAAAAAAAATCAATCTGATTCAACTGACTGTTATCATATTGAAAGTCTCTTAACCTATTCAGAGCAATCAGGATTTATTTTTTAAGTTGAAAGATTTCCTATGATCAGAACTAGCACAGTTATAACAAGTAAGTAATTGAAATCATTCAAGCAACATAGGGCAAGAAAATTATGAGTTGTGAGGCCAACATATGGACTTGTATTGTAAAATTTGGGAAGAGGCGTTTAAATTCAACTTTTGTAAACTATTCTTGAATTTCAAAGCTTTCTTTTCTTCAGTATGAAACTACACTTTAAAAAAGAAAAGATTGCTAGAAATTCTAAATGATAAATCTCTGAGGAATCTGATAAAATCTAAAGTCTCTCTCCTCTCTTCAGAAAAATACACAATTACTGCTTATAATTTCAGAGGATTCCATAACCATTACTCGGGCAGAACGTAGACGTTCCAAGTGCCTATAAGTATCTGTTTTTTTCCTTTTCTGGGCATATGAAAGACTGAACTTCTCAGCCTCTCCCTACTGGACAGAGCTATGACTAGCCCAGCAAGTGGGCCCTAGGAAAAAGTCACTTTTGGGCCAATGCATAGGTGAACCCACCTGAGACCCTGTGGCTGATTCTTTCCCTGCTGCAGAGCATGATGGCAAACTTAACTAAAAAAAAAGAAATTGGAGCTATAAGACCGAAGCAGCCTGGGTCACCTCATCTCCACATGGGGGGGTTTTCACTGGAAAATTATTCCTATCTGCAGCCCACATTGCATAAACACAGAATCCTCCTCTTTTGTGATAAACCACTGAAATCTTCAGAGTAGTTTGTTACCACAGCTGCATTTAGCCTGAACTCCCTCGAAAAGCTCCCAATTCTTCAAGCTGGTTCCCAGAGAAGCAGGAATAGGAACACCAGTGGAAGATCTGGGACAGTTTATGACAACTTAAGATGTATCTATGGATTGTGGGTCTGCTTGTAATTTTTTTAAGAGTCTGAGACCCTTAAAATCCTTGGTTTGGAGCATTCATTCTAGTGACAGACAGCACATTTCATTAGACAAATAGAATATAAGCATTAAAATATATTTTCTGTGCACTCCATGATGGTGTCAAAATAAAGCATAAGGACATGAATGTTGTCTGCTTAACTTACTTAAATCATAATAGTATTTTTTTTTTCATAAATACCAAGACAGAGCATAGAGAATTCAATAACTTCAGCAATTGATAAGAAAATAATTACAAAGGGAAAACATTGATTTTGGAAAGACAAATTGATATTTAATTATAACCAAATTTTAAAAGAAAAAGGACAGCAGAATTTGAGCCTGAATTGCAGATTTCCTTATTCAACACAGTTCACCCACCTTCATACATTTTCTACAACACAAGTAACAAGAATAAAGTATTTCATCAGAAGTTAATGCTCACTTCATTGGGAAATAATAATGTAGCTCTAGATCCCTCGGGTTCAAAGATCTTTTTTTTTCTTCTTCTTCTTCTTCTTATTCCTTTTCCGCCCCCCTCTGAGAATCTCCTTCTCTATCTGCTGCCTTGGTTCAATAAAAGAGAATTCTTGATTGCTCAAACAAAAACGATACTTCTTTTAGATTCTGCTCACAGTTCTTGGTAGCTGATAGGGTTACCAGTCTTAACTTTCCAGTGCACACAGAACTCACCACTGCCAAGCAAAATGTAGCTAGGTTGCTCTAATCCAGTTGTATTTTAATTTTGTCTTTAATCGCTAGCTTGAGAAGCTTATGAAGAGTATGTTGGGTGGTTAAGCCATAGCAAAATCAGAGCAAATGCTGGAGCTGGAGCTGTATGAAGTTAGGATTTGAAGTTGTAGGAGAAACCAATTGCCACCTGTCTCATTCCCAGTGAGGGGTCTTTGCTTCACTTCTAGCTATGTCTTTTACTTGTGGTCATGGATTCCACATAACTGTGCCTATGTAGGTAAGTGCTTTCTACCACCATTAGAATTTGGGGACCCCCCAAAATAAATTCTCTCTCCTATGTATATTTCATCTTTCTTTAGTAAGGCTCTGTTAGGACAATTCTAGTTATTCCTGATCCATAAAATTCCTTCTGAAAAAATGAAGTGATATGTCATTTGTATTTAAAGAATGGAGATACTGAAGTCACAAGTTTTTGCTGGCTTCTAATTCTTTCTAAACTTTCCCTGATTGGGGTTTTTTAAAAAAAAATTAATCCACAGTCCTAGAATTCACTTTTTTAAAAATTCTTTTACTCTGTCCTCGTATTTTTCACTCTGAGATAAGAAGGAATGTTCTGGCCTGGTGTGGTGGTGCACACCTGTATGCTAGTGTCTCAGGCTGAGGCAGGAGGATGACAAGTTCAAAGCCAGCCTCAGCAACTTAGTGAGGCCCTAAGCAACTTACGAGACCCTATTTCAAAAGAAAAACTTAAAGGACTTGAGATGTGACTTGAATTCAATCCTCAGTGTTCCCCTCCACCACCAAAAAGTCTACAGTCTAGATTCTATAGTATAATAGAAAAAAATGAATGTTTTTCATGACAAATATTCTTTTAGAAATTATTTATACTGCCTTATAGTTCATGGCTGACTTGAACAACAATCCCAAGATAACATATTTCACTTTTCATAGGTAATGTTTGCCTCCTGGAGGTGAGCACAGTGTGCTCTGTGGAGAGTGGTAACAGAGAATAGGAGAGCAGTGTCTGAGACTGGGGTCTCTGATGACCTCCTGCCTGTGGCAGCCTAGTGCCTGGGAATGTTCCTATGAAAGGGTACAGGATGCCTAGTGGCTGTGGCAATGCCCTCCATGAGGAGGCTTTGTGGAGGAGTCTTATCAGCCTCAACCTTGATCTCAAGTACATAGCTCCTGGGAATGGAGGAACTCTCCTGCTAGATAACCACAATGTTTCACCAGCTCCACTACTTCTGAACCTGCCCACCTAACAGTAACTTCAAACAATGGACTTTTTTGAGAGCTACACAAAGCTCCTAACATTGCACATTGCAACTGTAGAATGCAGCTATAAGAAAGCTACATACAGTTGCTAGCCCTGTAACTTTCATTTATACAAAGAATAATGCATAATGCTTGCACAGTCTTTAACCTGATAATGAGACATATATAAATAAAGATTGCTGGCATAATTCTTTAGACCTCCTTCTCCATCAGAGAGCAGCATTCCACTTGACCCCAACTATATCTTCAAAAACATCTATACATGTGTGAGTCTTTGTTTTTCTTATCCCCTTTTGCCGCTCACCGGAACCTGCTAGATTGGCTCCGCTGGTCATGGCAGTGCTCAATATGGGAAACGTTGGGTGAGAATCTAATGAAAAGAAATGCAAGCATATGTAATGCTGGTCTATCATGACTAGTGTCTTGATCTTCCTGAAATAAATCTTTGAATCACTATGAATGATTCAAAGTGATTCAGATACTTACTTTCAGGTTCAGATACTTACTTTCTGAACCTTCTAAACTACTGTGGCAATGAAATAAATATTAAAAGCACTAAACAATATTCAATCTCCCCAAATCCTTTAAAACCACAGTGCATTCAGGGTTTTGTTGTTTGTTTGTTTACCTCTTTCATTTTCTTCTAACCTCAATCAAGGATTCTGAACAAATAAATGTTCTTTCATGATGCCTGTTAAGGTTAAACTAAGTTTGACTTTGTTACACTAATAGGGAAAATTAGTTTTTTCAGTGTTATCCCTTTAAGGAACTGCATTTATTCACCTCCAACATGGAATTGGAAACCTAAGAGGAAGTATAGACCAGTTAATTTTAGCCTTAGTGAGATGAATCTGATTTATCTGCTAAAGACAATACCTTTCATTGTATCCACAGTTAATAGAGTATGTTTTGTGTTCATACTAAAGGAAGTTTGGTCCAACATTTTCAAAGTGTTCTAGTCTTGTTTATTAGATGCTATACTCCTGGAAGGTGATGTGTAATTTTCAAATCTCATTTACTTTAAATTCAGATATTAAAACAAAAATGGATAAAATGAATGAAGTGAAACTTCACAATCAATAGTCAACAAGAGATTGGCTATGAAAATCAGAATTGGGTCAGAATACCCATCAGAAAATTTTGAGATTACTATTTATACCCTTCAGATCTATTAGGCCCAGATTTTTATCATCACCCACTAACAGAATTATAAAAATAGGGAAATAAACTGTACAAGAGCCTCTAAGTAATCATTCCCTTTTATCACAATACAAAAAGAGTAATTGTTTTGCATACAGTGTGAGCAAAAGACATATTTTTTTCAAAAAATATTAATAGGCAGAGATGAGCAGGCTGATCTTATGATTGGACCATAGAAATGCTCCCTAAAAATATAGATGTCCAAATACCTACCTTAGATACCTCTCATCTGAACAAATTCATTTGTTCCCTCACCTTCATCCAGGGCTTTCTGTTGTAATTTTATTTGAAATTTTATGTGATGAAATGTGAATATAGTATATTCCTTAGTAATTTGATTGGCAGGAAATAGAGAGCAAAACATTACAAGCACTACTTTTTAATAATTTATAATTACTTACATGAATCTACTAAGTTTAGGCACACAATTATATGACTAATTATGTTGAAAATCCAAGTGGATGCTTAAATAGATGACCATGCCCTGAGGCCCTTCCAGTTGTTTCTGCTGTCTCATTTAACCATGCAAATGTTATTAAACATTCCTGGCTAAAAATTTTCAAGCATGTGCAAGTGTAATTGCATAGATAATTATGCATAATACTGTCACTTTCTATGTCTAACACAGAAATTTTCTTTTTTGAAAACTATCAGCTTTCTACTGTAGCTTTCTCAGTACAAATATGATTTATGAAAGATAAAAGAACAAAACAACCTATTGCTCTTCAGGATTTCTTCTGGACTTTTTGCACATCAGTTCGAAAAAAGGAAAGATCAAGTCATATACTAAAACTAAAGCAAATTTAAAATATCTACAAGTGAAAGAATCTATATTGAACAATAGATCTAATTGAAAGTATATTTCAATAATCATAATTATGATATAATCATATTTAAGTGACCCTAGATCTACATAAAAATTTATTATACAAACAATAACAGGGATATAAAAGAACTACCCACATAAAAATAAAGGCATCAAATTGTTCAGGTTTGCATATACCAAAGCCAGGATTATATAAACAGCAAAAATTGTCTGGAAAAATATTCTAATAGCACATACACATTGGCAGGTTAATTTCTTTTCATGAAAATTATTAAGGAATCTGACAGCACAGAACCTGGCCTGATGCCATTCCTTTCCAGGTTGGATTCTGCACAGCTCTGCATCACTGGTTACCAGAGCAAAGTTTAGCATGCATGTAGCTGATTGGTGGAGCCTGGCTCACATTACCCCATCCCAACTGTACGGAAAGATAGAAAGTGAGGACCTTTTCAACACATACAGTGAGAACAAATCTCCATTTCCCACCTAAATTTTTAAATAGAATTTTCTTTTTTTTCATTTTTTTGGTTCTGGGGATTGAACCCAGAGGAGCTTTACCACTGAACTACATCCCCAGTCCTTTTTGCTTTAAATTTTGAGATAGGGTCTCACTAAGTTGCCAGGACTTGTCTCGGACTTGCAATTCTCCTGCCTCATCCTCTCAAGTCAGGGATGGGATTACGGGCATGTGCCAGCACATCCAGCTAAGGAATTCCTTTCTTTCTTTTTCTTTTTTTGGTACCAAGGATTGAACCATTGAAGCCAAAGATGCTTAACCCCTAAGGCACATCCCTATCCCTTTTTAATGTTTTACTTAGAGACAGAGTCTAAGTTGCTTCCGGTCTTGCTAAATTGCTGAGGCTGGCTTTGAACTTTCCATCCTCCTGCCTCGGCCTCTTGAGCCCACTGGAATTACAGGATTAGGAATTTCTTAAAGATGGAAACAGGTTTAGTTGCTGCAGACAGCCTCTCAAAATAGTGCTAAGTATAATGAAGAAAAAAAGAAAGCGGGATAAGAGTATGGGGAAAGAATGGACTTGCTGAGGACTATTTTTAAACAGAAGTTTACGAGAAACCTCTCAAAAGAGGCCTGGGGTGAAAAGAAACCTGACTGAAATAAGATTCCTGGACTATCTAAGGTGGGGAGGTGATACCCAGCGAAAGCTAAGTTATTCAACACCAGAAGACCAATATGGCTGGAGCAGTTTGACTGTGGGGGAGAGGGAGCTATGGACTAATGTTTGAGGGGCAGCCAGTCAATTTAGTACTTGTAAACCATGGTAATGACTTTGGATTTTATTCCAGTTGTGGTGGAAAATTATCACTAAAGTGTGAGAAGAGGCCTCTGACTTTTCAAAAAGATCACTTTGCCAGCTGTGTGAAGACTGGGTTGTAAAGCAGTGGACTTTTTTTTTTTTTTTCACAAAAATCTACAATAAGAAATATATTTTTGTCTTGTGATACAGTTGAATCAAGAGTTTCACAAAGATGAATACTTAGCCCTTGTATAAGAAGTCTGGTATCTTTCTATTGTATTCTTCTACAATCTATCTTATTTCTCTTTTTAGTGGTTTTAAAGAAGTTTTAAGTGGGAGATTCTTATGAGAAAAGATGACATTGAACTTAGAGATATTCTAAGTGACTGGAGATAATTTGTTGCATTTTCTATGATATGCAAGTATTTTAAGATGCCCTGTGGAAAATGAAACCTCACAAAAAGCCTGAGGCAGTTTTTCAAGGTGCAATTCAAGGATCACTTGCACAAAATTATATGGGAGGGTATTATAAATGTATATTCTAGGGCCCCTTGGAATTAATGAATCAGAATCTCTAGTGACAAACCTTGTGAATCTGCTTTTTAGAAACTAACCAGGTGATTCCTATACATGAGCACTATTCTTAAGTGTTTTAAGTTTTTCAGTATTTTAGGTGATAATGCAAGGTCAGCTTTTTCTCATGAAAATGTGCTATTTCATCAATATATGTAAACTCATTTAGTGGGTTTTAAGGTATCAGTTCCTCCTCTCCAAACTCATCATATTGTATATAGTAAATAAGTACACCCCTTAACATCTCATAACACCTCTATGAAGTGGTTTTTATCAAAACAAAAAAAAGATAACGTTTCTTAGCAATGTTGGTACCACTGAACATTATTACAGATTCACAAGTAAAAACCAGAAAGCCCTGCACATGGATGCTTTTATTCATCGCATTTATTCCTTTCACTTCCGTTAGATATCTGTTTTGGTCAAGTCAAAAGTTTCTTCAACTCTTTTCCTCTATCAATACTTGTCTCACTTCATAATTTATCTAAAATAATAGACTTTATTCAATAGTTTTCCTTTCCCATGCCCAGTGTTTATAAAAGTATACTTCCCATGCAAGCCTACCTGCCCATGTTGAGTTGTAGCTAAACACGGTGCACGGGCAACTGCCCTGTCCTAGGTGGTCTATAGCAGCAGCATCTTTCCAGAGCTTTGCGCATTATTGATTTTTACTGAATCTTATGCTGCACTGTAGCACAGGTGAAAATTTCTCACTGTGTTATTCTGTTTAGATGCATTCTGGACTCAACAGGTTAGATGGTTACTCTAAAGAAAGCATTTTCCAAAGTATCATTAACCTGTGAGGGAAATTTTTCTCTATGTAGTTTTAAAACCAAACCCAGGAAACCCAAGACAAAAGGTATATTATGGATCACGTACCTGCAAAATGAGGCTCCAAGTCTGGCACATTTGATGTTTGTCAAGAGTGAGGTTAATATTTGATGTCATAAGGTTATTTGGTAAAATGTTTTCCAATTTCACATTTACTACGTGGATGGAAGTATATCCCTACATTAGTGAGATCACTATGGCGAAGCTTGTCCTCATCCCTTGGCCAAAGCCAAATATTCTGACTCATATGACAAGACATCAAAGGAATCATGTCTCATCAACTCAGCTTCAAAAACAACAAGGGGACAGAATTCTTGTGTGGTGGTGAGAAAACATGGGGTTAAAGTGGACTGTGTTTCAAGAAGCACTCGGTTGACTTGTGCCGTGGTGAAAGCCCGGGCAGTCCCAGCTAATGACTTGTAGGTTCCGAATCCTCAGGTCTCTCAGGTGGGTTCAGTGGATCAGTTTCAGCAGCATGATGAAAAGGTTGAGATAAAATAAACTGACAGTTGCTACTCATCCCAGGCAGCAAGCTGTACCCATGCAGCTGAGACCCTGGGAGCCCTCTTTCTTAAACAAAGGATTTCGCTGCAGTGAGCGATGAACTCCAAATTAAAAAAAAAAAAAAATGGGGGCAGATTGGCAGCTGGTGACCGACAGGAGGAGGGAAAGGAGGGAAATGCAGCGATCGTGGGCTAATTAGAAGCCATTCCCACCTACTTAATACCAACCCATTAAGCAGAAAACACTTTTCATCTCCACATGGCACTATACCCCAATCAATATCCACCCACTGGCTGCCCAGGTGCCCACAAATGAATACGCTGCAAGTTTAAGAATGCAGTAATTGATTTGGGACAGTGAATCAGCAGCTTTCACATCTATTTTCTGAAGATACTAATGCAGTGTTTGTGATGCTTAGATAAAGTAATCATATCTGTAAACTGACAGTTGTCAAAAACAGACAAACATAGGGGGAAACCTAAGCCTGCTGGACTTATTTAAGCCATATAGCAAACAATTGAGTAAGTCAATTTCCCCTACTTTGGGGGCAATGACTCCAATATTTGGCTTAAATATCTTAAATATCAGTACCATTATTTCCACCCTCTTCACCACACCACACACACACACACACACACACACACACACACACTTTTTAAGATAACACACATGGAAAGTCTAGTAGGTGAATAGACAATTATCTTGTATTGCCTTTTTAGAGTGTGTTTGAGCAGAATTTTTTATTAGTCACATTTTAAGTTTATGGAAATTTATCATAAAAACCCATTGGAACTTTATGCTACTACTAGACACTGAAAATTTTTCCAAATCAATGAGAATTTGTTCATGTATCGTCACCTCCATATTATTCTGAACATACTCCCATCCTCATTGGGTAATTCTGGTGACTCAGAAACAGATTCTATCCTAAATAATACATACATATATATATATACACATATATATATGTATATATATATGTATATATAAACAATGTATATATCTAAATGACATTTTGGTTTGTTCTGGTTCTGTAATTTTTATAGAGGTTAGACATTTTTCCTAAGCTTAAATTATCAGCTTCCAAATTTTATACAGATTTTCTAACAAATAACTGGTCACCTTTTTTTTGGTACCAGGGATTGAATTTAGGGGCACTCAACCACTGAGCCACATCCCCAGCCCTATTTTGTGTTTTATGTAGAGACAGGGTCTCACTGAGTTGCTTAGTGCCTCACTGTTGCTGAGGCTGGCTTTGAACTTGCAATTCTCCTGTCTCAGCCTCCCTAAGTGCTGGGATTACAGGACTGGTCACTTCTTTACATCCTATGCACTATATCTGGAACACTGATCACAATATTAGTCAAATGCTGACAGATGCTGAGATAGGAAGTAGAAACGAAAGCAAATTGTTCTCCTAATCAGTTGAAGAATAACAAGGAAATAGTTAAGGAACCAATAGGATTTCAGCAACTGAGATTTAAATTCATTGTATAGAAGGTTGCTATAGAGACTCCCTTGGAATTTCAGAGTAGGACTTTCAGTGGGTGAGAATAGTTTTGGAAATGGTACTGGTCAAAAGGGCATTGCACTATAATTTTATCCATGTGCATGAAACAAGTAAGGTAAGATCCAAATGATCTTTAATGAATGTAAGTACAATAGATTACATTTTATAAGTCAATTCAATTGCATTATTTTCAAACATATATTTTTGAACACAGGCATGGTTATTGGCCAGAATATTATGTAACAGTGCCAGACTTTTCTAGAAAGATACTAACCACTCATGCATCATAAGGTAAGAGGGGACCTGTAAAGATGAAGTACAGAAGGGAGAATAAGGAGAGCCTTCTTGCTTTAAGAGCATGGCCTCATTTTAAAAATCAACCCCACTCATCACTCTTATTTCTCACAATAATTTAAACTACTCATATCAAGTATTTTAATTCACTGAAAAAATTCTCTTGGAGTTGGGTGCGGTGGTGGCACATGCCTGTAATCCCAGTGACTGGGGAGGCTGAGGCAGGAGAATCACAAGTTTGAGGCCAGCCTCAGCAACTTAGTGAGACCCTATCTCAAAACAGAATTTTAATAAAGGGCTAAGGATGTAGCTCAGAGGTAGAATGCCTTGGGTTAAATCCCTATCATACACACAAAAAATTATTCTGATATCCCAAACCAACTAAATTCACTATTCAACTGGGAGTGTATATGTATGTATAGCTGTGTGTGAGATACCTACCAAACACACAAATGTGTGTGTATACACATATATTCTTTAATAACTTTGTGCTAATGAAAAGAATATGATTTCCTCAGTACTAACTTAGCGACCTTTAGTTAAATGCTGAAACTCCTTTATTGCAAACTAACCACTAGTAAAATGCAAATAATACCCAGTGTTAATAATCCTTTTAAGATAAATTAACAGAAATGTTCATAGAAATGGCAAACCTTTTATTGTTAGACAACAAGTTTGATTTTGAAACCACACAGTTCAAAAGACACGTCAAACCACTGAAAAGGATTTACAGAATTATAACAAAAAAAGTTTAATTACTTGGAAAATGTAACGTGAGTAAAGGTTGAAATTATTTAGGCTGTGGGAAAAGAAGGTTCTCTAACGACCCAATCACTATGTCCAAGTACATGTCATTAAGGAAAGGAGATTTTTAACAGCTGTCCTCCATCACCTCAGAGAATGGAGCCAAAGAAAACAGACAGCAATTATGGCACAAGAGAGTCATTCTAAGATCTCTTGTTGATTAGAATGTAGAAATACCCTCCTTCCCCATCAGTCAAACTCTGGTGACTGCAATAAGCCAGACACTGTTTTGTCACTATTGTTTAGGAAATTGTAAATTATATATTTTCCCCTCAATAAGTATATTTAAAAATAAGGCAGCAGATTACAAACTGACACAGTGACAGCATCAATAAACAACAACTGGAAATGAGAAGAAGGCTCAAACTCACACAACACTCATGCATGATGCCGGTCCTACAAGCAAGGAGCAGTCTGGGGCCACCTGAAGTGGGAACCTAGGGACCATGCAACCCAGCAGCCTCCTACTGTATCACATAATCAATTTTTCAACTGATGACCCTCAGACACCTAGGAAAGTTTGAATTACATTAAATTTGCTTTTATAGGACTGTAGTGATGCAGAAGGCTGTGCATCACTTAAGCTCACAGAAGGCAAGGTGTATGACTATCTTAGTCCCTTCAGGCTGTTATGACTAAATACCATGAACAGGCAGCTTACAAAGAACAGAAACATTTTTCTCACAGCTCTGAAGGTCACTAAGACAGGCAGAGTCTGTATATGGTGAGGGCTCATTTTCTGGCTTACGGATGGTGCCTTCTTGCTATGTTTTCATACAGTGAAAGGTGTGAATAGCTCTCTGGGGTCTTTTTCATAAGGGCACTAATTCTGTTCATGAGGGTAGAACCCAGGTGACTTGATCACTTCCCAGAGGCCCCACTTCTGAATAGCACTGCCTTGCTGGTTAGGATTCCACCATTTGAAGGCAGCAACACTCAGACCACAGCACCTGCCCAAGGCCACACAGAAGAGGTGGCAGGGTCAGGACTTGAATGCTTATCGTCAAAGAGCAATTTTGCCACGTTTTCCATTTCACTGTCCTGCCTCCAGTAATTTTACTGTTTTTAAATTTTGAGTTTGGGTATTATTGCAGTAAATTTAATTTACCTAAGAAGTTTATCATCTACCTTTTTGAAGGACATTGGAAAAATAAAGGGATATTGTAGATACTGTTTACATATCATATTTATATATTATAAATATGGTGTCTCCTCACTATAAAGTACACTCTATATACACATATATATGACTACATATAGTGTACTTACATAAAGTATGTGAGTCCCTATATATGTATATTTTATACCTGAATTTTAGTTCTTTTGTCATCTGAGAAAAGTTACACAAGCTACTGAATTATTTGTTGAATCTATTTTCCATGGGTCTTTTTTTAAAAAAATTTTTAGTTATAGATGGACACAATATCTTTATTTTGTTTTTATTTATTTTTATGTGATGCTGAGGATCAAACCCAGTGTCTCACACATGCGAGGCAAGCACTCTGCCACTAAGCCACAATCCCAGCCCTCCATGGGTCTTTAAAAAGGTTAGACATAGAAATAAATCTCAGGTCAACCAGTCATAAGTACCATTTGGAAGCAGAACACTAAGTTAATTGCTCTCTTAAATTTTCATTAATCCATGGATCCTATCTTTTTTTATCTTGAAAAATTAAGGTAATATTTGTTGTTTGTGAGTCTATTTTCTAAAATAAATGATACTGTTTAGTAAAAGTTTTGAAGACAAATATCAGAGGTGTTCCTATGATATTAAAAATAAAAGGCTGACTCTTCCCACCATAGGAACCATAGTCAGTGGTCTATCTTCACCTGAGCTTTTGATCCTTCCTCTGTTGAGAAATACCAAGAATATGATGAACTGTTGGAACCATTAATTCTTCTACCAGTGCCCATTTCCTATGACTCCCTAGCCTAGGAGTACATCCTAATAAGCTTGTGTTAAGACATATAAAATGCTTTAGGTTTATATTTTACAATAAGACATTTTTCTCTGCTGCATCAAGAAGTGCTCACCTGCTTCCTTAATCCGCATATTTGCTCCTTTCCTTCCTCTTTCTCCTCCCCAAAGGAAAGAATTTTCATTGGCTGTGAGAGAGGGGCTAAGTTGATTGACATAGAAGCCAGGTCTTCCTACTTTTAAAAATTAAGAAGAAGGTGAGCTAGAGAGAGAAAGGAAAAAGGAGGTTTGTGTATAGTGTTGAGAAGGTGTGGAGAGTGCAATGGAATTTGATAATGAAGAAAATGATGTATTAGGTTGTGGGTATGCTAATTAGCTTGATTTAGCCATTCTATAATGTGTATACACATATCAGAACATCATCTTGTACATTCTAACTACATAAAATTTTTATTTGTCAATTTAAATAAATAAGAAAATGGGAGATTATGATGTGCTGTGTTGGATTATGATGATGTTTCAAAAATGCAAGTAAAGAATCTGAGTTATCCTTCAACTGCTCATTGAACTGTTTCCTCACCTGTGCAAGAACTTACACTGGTGTTTGGATTGACAAGGTGTTTCAAGTTATCTGTTTATTTTATGATGTTTAATTATTTACCTCTGATGATTAGAAACTTGGTCAATTTAAATAAAACATGATCCCTTGCCTTCCCAACTCTGCTTCCTAGATTTTGTTCTAAATGATCATCCAGAGCACAATAAGAACCACGGAATAGATTGATTGGATTTCTCATTTTCTAGTGTTGTAGATGTTTCCCTGTGGGTGCTATAGGATATTTTTTAAAACAACAAAACACCACAATAAGCAGGACTTTATATCATAGACTATTAGATTATATTGACACAAGAAAAACATTTCATTACTGTCATTTATTTCTCACTAAACAAAAGCAGTGAGCTAGTTGTTGCATTGAATGTGGTATTCCCAAATTAACTTCTCTGTAAGTTTCTCCAACAGTAATGTCAGAAAACTAGTTACATAATAAATATTTTATATCATAAGTAATTTTATAAGAATATAATTAAACACTTGTTTTATTTTGATATTTAACTTATTTTTCCCCTCTCTTGACACTTAATAAACTTCCAACAATCCATTTATTTTAAATAATATTTTCCATGTGAATTATTTAGTCACATATTTAATTTCTATAAAATAATGAACTAAATGACTTACTTTGAAAGTGATCACTTTCTGCACAAAGGTGTCAGGGAAGAGTCCAGTGAGAGAAAAATAAAAGATTGATAATAAAAAGGAGTATAAAAAAGGTGATACAAAGAAATAGAAGTTTCAATGTCTTCCATATATATTAAATTATACTGTGCATTCTTCATAGAACTTGAAAAAACAGTCCTAAAATTCATTTGAAAGAATAAGAGACCCAGAATAACCAAAGCAATACTGAGCAAGAAGAGCAATGCTGGAGGCATCACAATACCTGATCTCAAATTATACTACAGAGTTATAGTTGCAAAAACAGTATGGTATTGGCAACAAAATAGACATGAAGACCCAAGGAATAGAGTAGAAAACACAGAGACAAACTCAAATACTTACAGCCATCTTATATCTGACAAAGGTGCCAAAAATATGTATGTTGGAGAAAAGACAGCCTTTGTAACAAATGCTAGAGAAAAAAACTGGATATCCATGTGCAGCGAAATGAAACTAGATTCTTATCTCCCATTCTGCACAAAAGTCAAATCAAAGTGGATCAAAGATTAGGAATTAGACCAGAAACTTTGCAACGGCTAGAAGAAAACATAGGGTCAACACTCCATTGTATTGGTGCAGGCATCAACTTCCTTAACAAGACTCCTAAAACTCAACCAATGAAACCAAGAATCAATAAATCAGATGCCATCAAATTAAAAAGCTTCTGCATAACAAAAGAAATGATTAAGAGTGTGAAGAGAGAACCTACAGTATGGGACAAAATCTTTGCCAGCTGCTCCTCTGACAGGGGATTAATATTCAGAATATATAAAGAACTCAAAAAACACCAAATAACCCAATCAATAGATGGGCAAAAGAACTAAACAGACATTTCTCAAAAGAAAAAACACAAATGGCCAACAAATATATGAAAAAATGTTTAACATCTCTATAATCAGAGAAATGCAAATAAAAACTACATTGAGATTTCATATTACTCTAATCACAATAGCAATTATCAAGAATACAAATAATAATAAATGCTAGCAAGGATGTGGGAAAAGGTACACTCATACATTTTTGATGGATTTGCAAATTAGTACAATCACTTTGGAAAGCAGTATGAAGATTTCTCAAAAAAAAAAAAAAATGAATGAAACCACCATATGACCCAGCTATTTCACTCATTGGTATTTATCCAAAAGAACTAAAATCAACATACTTTACTCCAGTGATATGGCCACATCAATGTTTAAAGCAGTACAATTCACAATAACCAAATTATAGAACCAGCCCAGGTACCCATCAATAGATGAATGGATTAAGAAAATGTGTATAAATACACAGTGGAGTTTTATGTATTCATCCATAAAGAAGAATGAAAATATTGGCATTTGCTGGCAATATTGAACAAATATTGAAAATATGGCATTTACTGGCAAATAGAGAACATCATGCTAAGTAAAATAAACCAGACTCAAAAAATCAAGGATCAAATGTGTACTCTTGTATGCAGAAGATGGAGCAAAATAAAGAAAAAAGGAAGGGCGGATCAGATATCACAAAGATATAGGGAAGATCAGTGGAGTAGAAGGAGATCAAGAGGGAAGAAGGAGGGATAGGAAAAAGGAGAAAATGCAGAATGAATTTAACAGTATCACACTATGTGCATATATAAATATATATGTATATATATCATGGAGTATTCCACCTTTATGTGTATGTAGAAGGTACCAATCCAAAATAAATAAATAAAAGAGCAAAAGGAAGATCAGTAGAGTAGAAGAAGGAGAATAGAGGGAGAGGAGAGTGAATAAGTGGCAGGGAGGTTAACGGAGACTGAAATTGAGTGAATCAAATTCCATGCAAGTCTGATTTTGTCACAATGAACCCAACTACTATGTATAACTGTAATGCTCTAATAAAAAAAAACTTATACTCATTATTTTTTTTTGATTAATTTTTAATTGACATAGTTTTCCCTCTTTATGAAAAAGTGTGATCTTTTGTTTTAAAAAACAATGTCAAGAATCAACTTGTAGAGGTAAAAAATTAAGAGATGTATCATGGATAGTTGCACCATGAGACTCATGAATGAGGATGCTACATCTAAAAAGATGTCATTTAGATTCCATGTTCCTAATAGGCTAAATATCATATTTTATTTCTGGCATTGTTTGGGGACTTTTTTGTTTGCTTGCTTGCTAGTAGAAATTGGTCTTGAGATTTGCTTGTTGTTGTCATTTTACATTTTTGTTCATTCCCTGAAAACCTCAAGTCAAGATTTTATATTAGCTATCAGAATCTTTGTCTAGCTGAATTTCTTCTACCACTAAATTTTCCCAAGACTCCCTGCATACATAAAAAAGACTTGTAAAGAGGTGCTCCCTGTGCACAGCTAGGTGGATTTCATTTTCTCAAGATACCAAAGGGAAAACATTTCAGACTACTGCGATAAAATTTCATTTTCTGGTAATCCTATACTAGAAGTGAATAACTTGAGATAATGCGGTATTGGAATAGCATGTTGGTGAGCTTTGCTTATAATGAAGTTCCACTGAACCCAAAATGTCGTGAGTTGGTTTTATTTAATGCTTGCTTTTATTGAGTAAATCTTTCATAACACAGTCCTTACATTAACTTTACACTGTGCTGAGAAAACTTTATGATCTACCCATTTGTCATGTGCATTTCAGGATTTTAATCTTAAACTATAAAATTACATGTGTTTTCAACCATCATTACTTTAGTGATATTGGGGTTGGATCATGTTTTTATTGTGGCTTCAGAATCTCAATTTCAGAAATCTTAAAAGAAAGGAATCTCTGTACGGCTTTTATTTCCTTAATCCATCTTCTTGAGATAAATATGAAAGTTAACTCATTTCAATAGGATACGATCTAAATATTTATGTGGAATATATATTTTAAATAAGAAAGGAGTCAAGCCTTGTAATACTGGATTATTCAATCTAGCACTTCTATGGTTATAGATGTCATTGTATTCTGTTTTTTGGTTACAAACACTATATCAGCAGGTGTATTTCCAAACATGCACTATTTCAAGAAAGGGAGGATGCATTTTTTTATCCCAAAGTATGTCTGGTACCAATTTATTTTACACTCTAAATCATTGCCTGTCTCATGTACTATACATCACACATGCACATCTAATTAGTAAGCAGTTTATGTGGCTATTGTAATTCTCAAGCCGAAGATTGTTGGGATATTTTGATGTTTGTGTGACTCATACAAATCTGCCAAATTCTATTCCCTGGGGAGAAATCAAGAGAAGCTATCTATCATGAGACACAAGAGATGTGGATTCTAATGACAATCCAGCCATCCTTTACTATCTGGTTGTCCATTTTCTAATTTGTTATATGAGCAAATTATTCTTAAGTCTACAGGATTGCTGTGATTTGGACTTGGTTTGAGTGTGTCCCCAAAACGCCCTCAGTGTGATGGTTTTGAAAGATGGTGGAGCTTTAAGAGGCAAGGACTAGTAAGAAAGAATTAGGTCATGAGGGCATGCCCTTGGAAGAGATCAGTGTAGTTCTCTTAAGCTCTGGTTGTTTAGTTCCCAGAAGGATGAGTTATTATAAAAAGAGCAAACCTGGCTCCTGACTCTCTCTGGCTTCCTGTCCCACCATGTGACCTTTACCTCTCACATGTTGTCCCACCATGATGCCATCCACTATTCTGATGCAATCAAGGGAGCTGTCACTAGAGGTTGAAACAATGTGCGCTCTCACATCTTGAACTTTCAGCCTCCAAGACTGTGAACTAAAGCAACCTCTGTCTTTTATAAAGTTCCCAGTCTCAGGTATTTTGTTACAGCAACAGAATGTGAGCTAATATATGGGCTGTTGAAGCAGTTAATTGTGGGGAGGGGGGATTTGGTGTGGTGACACTTTGTACATCTATTTCAATAAATGTTTGTTCAGCAATGTAAAGGATGAACTAGAGAAGGCAAATTCAGACTATAAGAGTCAAAACTCTCAATCAGAGAGAAGAAACTCTTATCTACCATATACATACATGCCTGAATGTCTTATCTCATTTGCCCAAAAGGGATTCATGATCCCTGGAATAGACCTGGAGAATGCTGGCCACAAGAGATAGTGAAATAGAATGTGCTTCTTTTTATTTTTGTGTTTATTGAACAATAAGTGTTTTAAACAATAAGAACATTTATGATGCAGAAAATGAAATTTCTTATAACATCTACACACACACCCCAAGTTTAGAGAAGTTTCATTCATTTGATCTTGCTATACCCCTTAAGATACACAACCCTGTGTACTACCAAAATGACTGAGACATTGTGGTCCCCACACACACATTTCCTAGGAAGCACTTTGAAGGAAGTATTCCCCCAAGTTTGTTTAAGGGGGAGTGGATTTTCACAGATTTGGAAGAATATGTGAATTCTGGAAATTTTATAACTGTGAAATTTCCCTTTCACAATTGTTTAAATTTAATTAAAATATTTTAAAGCTCTGCTACAAACCACAATGTCATGTTTATTTCAAATAGGAAGCTTGAAGAAGTAAAATAACTATCTGTTTTGAACATTATTTCCTTTTATCTCCCATACTGAAAATTGATACACACTTAAACATTCTTTGCCTTCTCTTAAAGCTAAAATTTTTTGTTAGAATTGTGTTTACTATCCTTGACATTTCAAAGAAAGATAAAAATATATATGTAACACTTTTGAATTGTAAAATATTCCAATTTTTGAACATCTCTACAGGTCTAGAATATCAAGTAGCTATAAATGTCATTACTAAGCTGGGGTGGGGGTGAAATATAGCATCTTATCAGGCAAAAGGATTATTTGAATGTAGTGTTGAATTTAATATTCACTTTCAAGCTTCGGCCATCTGGCTATAAGAGGCTCTAAAAGCAGTGGAAATAGCAGGTGGTTCCATTCTACTCGAAAACCTATAAATTCAACCTTATTCTGACTGACTTCCAGGTTAGCCTTCCACAAAGTGGAGATTCAGAATCAATGTCAAGGAGGTAAAATGAGCCCTCGGCAGTTTCACCCAAAGCAGAGAGCCAATGACTGTGGATGGATAGAGTGATGGCCAGACTCAACACACAGAGCCCCATCTGATCTGATTCAAACCTGCTTCAAACCCCAGACTGTAACAGACTTTAATAACAGAGGTTAAAATGCAGAATGATGTCATCAACTTCCTTTATTTAAAATATTTAATTAAATAATTAGGTAAATATTAAAATTACTGATAGATCTCAAATATTTTTACCAGTGAATCTAGTTTAAGACTGTGCCATTTATCTTGCTTTAATTCAACTTATGATGTTATTTCAAAGCTTTTCCTCAGCTATCATAAATTCCTGTAACAATGCATTACTCCTGCTTGTTTATGCTCTCCTGCTATATTTAGACATTGAGGAAATTAAAAAATGTTTGGGAAACTTTGGAAATTAATTGGAAGGATCACATTATAAAGGAAATGCTGCAGATCATAACCAGGGTATATCCATTGAGGTTGGCAATAACTGATGTCTGTAAAACTTTTTTCAGAAGTCCTCACCCAATGGTTCTGGGATCTTACATTTATTTTACTCTTATATGTTATTTTAAAATGAATTCTAAGCAGATTATATTGGGACCGAGTAGGCTTAAGGTTTGCATTTCTTCCTCTCATTGTTCAAAGCCATTGCTCTCAGCCAATAAATCTGACAACAGCATTTTAAAACCACTTTTTTACAAAGTTGTCCATTATCGCCCATCATTTCTAGAAACTAACTCAATATGCAGTGTATTTCTCTCTCTTTACACATGTACAGATGCAAACGTGGGATGTGACAGTGCCTGATCATGGATGTGGAATTTGCTATTTGTTTTTCTTTTCCTGTTGTTTTGCTGGGAATTGAACCTGGATCTTGAACATGCAGGCACTGGACCACTGAGTCACATCCCCAACCTCAAAGCTGATGTTTAATATGTCTTCAAGAGAGAATCTGTACAACCTTAAGCATGCAGAATACAGAAAGCCAAGTGGAAATGACTTTCAACTTAATTTCTACCAAAGTAAAATTGAATATAAAGGGCAAATGACATACTTAAATGGTCCTTCTGAAAATTTGGTTGGAATCAGGGTAGTGGCACAGATATGTTGATAAAGAGAAGCAGACAGACTTGAGACATATTTCTTAATGGATCCAAAAAGGCTCATTGATGGGCTGCATTTAAAGATTGAGAAAAAAGAGAGAGAGAAATGAAGGACTCAAGTGTGAGGCCCTGGGCTGTTCCCAGCATTGAAGGGAGAAAATAAAAAAAGGAGAGGGAGAAATGAAGAATGATTTCTAAGCTTTCCAGTTGAAGAAAGATGATTCTGCCTGGAAAGAAACACAATGAATGGAGAAAAATCTAAGGTCTATTTTGGACCTATTATACTTCCAATATTTAAATGCTTACCAGATACCCAACTAAACAGCAGTGGAGTATGTAGGTCTAGGGCTCAGATAAAAAAAACTGGGCTATGGATTCAAATTTGAGAGTTGCACTTGTGAATAGCATTTGAAGTAATGTGCTTCATGAAATAAGCTTGGGAGAGAATAAAAAGAAAAGAGAAAAATGGCCCAGGTTTTAAAACTAGGCATTCTTGTAGAAGTTATGTTCTAGAATAGGTGCCAATATCAGAAAGCAAAGAGAGAATGGACAACTACATACCCTGAAACCTTTACCTCCAAGGGACTTGTGAAATGCATGACTAAACCAGCAAAAAGTAAGGAAAATGCCTAGAGACCTAAAACATAACATGCTTGTATGTTTAATAAATAATGAAGAAGTCAGTTTGGCAGGTGATATGGGAACAACCCAATACCAATGGAAGAAATTATAGGGGAAAAGAGAATTGTTGGAGCAAATTCTTGTTTAGGTGAAAGGAAATAGGACCTACTACAAAAATAGTTCAGGTTGGCTTTAGATGGCATCATGGACACATCTTCATTCCAGCAAGAGTGCAGGCACAATGTGAGGTAGGCTAGTGGATATGTTGGAAATTTATTAGAGTTATTTTTTAATTGCTTTAGTTTTCACAGTGAAATAAGAAACATCATTATCTAGAGGTCAGATTGTGTGTAAGTCAGTTTTCTACTACTATATCAAATACTTGAGGTATGAACTTACATAAAGAAAAGATGTGTTTTGGTTCACAGGTTTGGAAGTTCCAGTCTGTGATCAGGCAGACTTATTTCTTTGGGGCCTCTGTTTGGAGCTGGAACATCATGGCAGGTGTAGATGGTGGTGCAAAAAGAGCAGAAGAGGAAGGGTCTAGGGTCTTACTCCCCTCTTAAAAGGGATGCCCCCAGTTACCTAAAGTTTTCCCACTAGATTCTACCTCTTAAAGCACAACCTTCCAGTAGTGCTACTCTGGGGGATAAGCATTCACTACATGGGAATTTAGGGGATATTTAGCATCCAAACTATAGCAGAAGATGTGGAATGACAGAGTATATGGACTAGATCAATGGATGACTATTCAAAGGCAAAGCTAATGGTCTGCTTAGGTAAGTGTTCTTGAATTTAAAGACCTGTCCCACATGGTGTGACTTCTCTCAAGCCAATGAAAGCTACTTTTTGAACACTGAGTATGAAGGTAATCAGATTTAATTAGGGTTGGGTTTACCAAGTTAGTACTCAAAAGGTAAAGAGGGGGATTAAGAATATATACAAAGGAGAAATTAATGTGATGAACAATAAAAAAGATGAAGATAAATAAAAATCTCCATGGAAGGGCTCATGAGATGAGATCCTGCTAATGGAGAACTGATACATAACGAAAACACATAGATCTAAAGAAAATACAAGAATAGAAAATGTTCATGGATAAAGAGACAGATAATACTGACAAGTGGAAAACAGTAAATATATCCAACATGCAATAACTTGGAGTTACACAATGCAATTAACTTAAGATAATATAAGCAAAACTTTGTTTGAAAAATTTTGTAAAGACAACTAAATAGCATCTTGAAAGAAATGCCAAAAGGGAAATGAGAAAAGCCTTAGAACTGAATAGCTATAGAAATATTAAAATATTCAAATTAATAAAATAGAGCTAAAACAATTCTTAAAGGGACACTTTAAACCTTAAATAATTATCTTAAGCAATTTATTAATATAAATTAATGGACTAACTACACAAATCAGTTGGAATAATGGAACAAACCTTATGACAGTAAAAGATAAAATAAAAAGAACAGAAATAGATGACGCAGAAAATCATGTATCTACTGAGATTTCCTGAACTCCACGTGAGCATGGCCAACTACCTACGTCACAGCTACATTGAGATATTTTCTAGCCATCTGAAAAGAATGTGTATTCCACATTTTCAACCAGCCCACATCCCAGACTTGCTCCTCAAGCAATTTTCTTTTAGTTAAATGCAAATCTATTCTTCTGGTTTCTAAAGGCAAATATCCTTGGAGTCTTCCTCACCTCTCCCCTTTCTCATACCCCACAACCAGTCAGTGAGCGAGTTCTATTGGCTCTTCCATTGATATGATAACTCAGGATCTCCTCTAAAGTGCAGAAACCACACACACATTCTACCACACATCTTGATGCACTTTTGGCCATGACAAGATTGGTATGAAATTCCAAAAGACATGGTCTACTGGAGTTACAGTGCTAAGAATTTAGCATGACAAAAGAAAACTTAGAGGCTTAGTAAAGTGCAGCTGGAGAAGACAAGACCAGCAAAGTGCAGGTAAATGCATAGCACCCAGCCCAGTGAAAAGGAATGTGCAGGAAATTGGGAGAGTATGCGGAAATTTCTGCCATGCTTCTAAAATGCCATCCTAGTTATTAGAACACAGACCCCTTTTATTTTCTCATCTTCAAACTTCTCTGCTTAAGTAAGAATTATTTAAGACACATAAATAAGAATGTGTACAGACTCCTCTTTCCTAAGTAAAGAAAAAAAAAGCATGGTATATAAAAAACCAGTAGGGGCCTGGGCCTGGCTCTGGCACCTGGCAGATGAGAAGCATTACAATGCTCTGTGCCTCAATTTCCCCTTCTGTATTGAAGGAGGCAGACTTCCTGTGATCCCAGAAGTATCTTCTCAGAGGGACCTGGAAGCCAGGAGATGGGGTACAGAATAGGGATTGCAGTAGTATCCTACACCCCAATCTTTCATCCAGGATAGTGGTGAATTGCAAACCAAAAGCTTGGTTTAAAATGTTTTTCCCCCATTATATATAGTAGAACTAGCATATGTTAATGTTCTATGACTGAGGTGAATATGAAGGGGAATAGTTGACATGTTTGTATTTTAAAATCCTGTATTATCCCCATCTCCAGTCACCTGTAGAGACAATTTTAGCAAAACCCTTTTTACTCTCCATGCTTAAAATTTCATAGTTGAGAGAAATTTCATATTTTAAACTACATCTATTCTGGTCTGCTTTTTATCACTGTGACCAAAAACTTGAAGAGAACAACTTAGAAGAGAAGTTTATTTTGGACTCATGGTTTCAGAGGTTTCAGTCCATGGTCAGCTAACTCCATTGCTCTGGATCCAAGATGAGGCCAAACATCATGGTGAAGGAAAGCTGCTCAGCATTTGGTGTCCAGGAAGCAGAGAGAGAGAGAGAAAGAGAGAGAGAGAGAGAGAGAGAAAGGAGCTGGGAGTGGGGATCAAGATACAATTTCCAAGGGCATGTCCCCAGAGACCTACTTCTTCCAATTATACCCTACCTGCCAATAGTTTCCCCCAAGTTAGTTCATTCAAATTAGGATAGCCTGATTATTACAGATCTCTTAATCTAATTATTTCACCTCCTGCATTAACAGAAGATTTTGGTGGACACCTCATATTCAAATCATAATAGCATCCCATTAAAACTCTCTTAAAAATATAAAACATGGAAAGTCTTCTTAAAAGGAAGATATTAATTAAGTGAGCAGTTTTCAAAAATGAGCTAATAAGAGGCAAAACTTCTATCAATAACTATATGTTCAAGGAAATTTTTCTTTTGTTTTCTAATCTCACATATACTGTCCACTTTCACAGACATCTCCATTAGTTTATTAGAAACATCTGAACAACATATAATCTTTGACCAAAAACTGACTATAAAACCAACAACTGAAGTCCACACATTTCTTAATAATGGAGGCTTAACTCTGCTCATGGGCATATTCACATAATGTGCCTGTAAGGTCTGTTCTGCATCCAAAATTATGATTAGTATATTTAATCAATGATTCCTGTCCTTATTGGGGTATCAACCTATCAAAGCAGTATGCACTAATTGGACATAATAACAAGTAAGACTTGGAAATAATATAAAATAATGACTAACATTTATTGAACCTCTGCATGTTAGGCCTGATGCTAAGAAATTTCCACACAGTATCTTTTATTCCTACCAAAGATATATCAGTTAGTTATTGGCAAGCTGCTGAGCAGCTGGGACCTTGGCCACTTTGCTCTCCTCTGAATATTGCCTGGCATCCATTAGGCTTTGAATGTGTTCATTGACTAAACAGAACACATATTACTGTTGCTTCCATTTTATGTAATAGAAAACTGAGGTTTAGAGATATTTTTGGGTGTACTGGTAAGTGATTGACCTGGAATATGAATCCAAGTTCATTTGTGGAATCCAGCTTTAAACCACTATTTGTGCCCTATTTGGTCATGGTAAATTTTATGAATTGGAGAATGTTATCTCTTATGAGATTATGCTTAATTTGGGACTCCCTGAAGATCAGGATTTAGTTGAGTGTATTTCTGTTAAGCAATTTGTAATTACTTTAAGTCAAAGAAATTACAGTTCCTCTGAAGGAAATATTTGCCTCCAAATCCTTAAATATGGAAGAGCCTCTTTTTAAAAAGTGAAAATGTGTTTGGTATTCCCATCAAGGTGGCAATAGAAAATAAATGTAAAGGTAAAAGGATGTTCTTGGCACTCAGAGTGTGTTCTATGCCTGGCTCTGTGGACATTACTTGGGAGCCTCTTAGAAATGCAGAAGCTCAGGCCTCTCCAGATACACTGGACCTCAGCCTGCATTTTTAATAAGATCCTCAGTGTTTCTATCTCTGGCTACACTTTAGAATCCTCTAAAACTACTGATGCAGTGGGGTGGCTATTAATTACGATCATGTACTATGTTTCAAACAAGCTAGAATAAAGGATTTTGAAATAATAAATAGTTACCCTGATCTGACCATTACCCAATGTATACATGTATCAAAACATACTATCCCACAAAATATTAAAGTTTTATGTATCAATTCAAAAACACTGATGCAGAGACCTTGAATTTAAATGGGCGTAAATTGGGTAACATATAGGCAATAGTATATTTTTTAAGTTTCCCAATTGAGACCAAGAAGCAACTAAGGCTGAGAATCATTGGAATTATAAACCTGGAAAGCACCAACTAAGTTCTTTTCTCACTGCCCACAATAGCTTGAACCAATCAGCTACTGTGTAAGGTCCACCTTTTAACTCTTCAATGAAGGCAGATCCCCTGTGCATAGCTTCCAGGAAGCTATAACAAATAGACAAAAAAATGCTTTCAGAAGTTTAAAGCACAATCATAAAACATTATTTTTATTGTGCTTAGCTACATGTATAATCTCTAAGCTCATCATTTGAACATTAACATCAGCCTCACTTTAAATGGGATAGAGTGTGCAGTGTCTTTTTCCCCCCAGAAATTTAGAAATCATGAAAGCAACTAAAGAAATACAAGCTCCTCAACAGAAAAGTGTTAGATCTAAACCCAATTCAGGTCACATTTGTGCAGCACTGATTATCAGCCCAAAGTGTAACTCAGATGGTAATTGAATCCCAGGCATACCCGCTATGTGAAGATGGCTAGCACATTTGTTCAGAGTTGCTTAAACTGCAGCAGAAATTAAAACTGACTTTCTTTTGTTTTTTATTATATGTAAAGTGCTTTTGCATGTACATTTTTCTTCCAGGCATGTAAGAAAAAGACATTTTATTGTTTTACTATCTGAACTCTGTAATTAGCCAATGGTAGATCCTTATATTACCTTTCACTTGGTATGTTTTTTGTAACTATTCTTTAGTCAAATCTCCTAATTGATGAAGCAAAAGAGAAATCTTTTTATTGAATTCTTGAAATCAGGGAAATATTTTAAAATATAATTTAAGAGCTTGAATACTTGATTTTTATGTTTTTATTACTTATCAGTCAATGCCATTTAAAAGGAAGTCAAAAATATTAGCAGTCACTGGAGCAAAACATTCATGATTTTATATCTTGCTTAGCTTCCGCATATTAGCCACAATATGGACATTCAGGAATTTATTCAAAACTCTGAGATTATAGGGCAAGATGTAGTTTTAAGAAAAGAAAGATTGGAAATGGGAAGAAATGCTTGAAAGCAACCGTTTTGTTTTTGAAAGTTAGGCATAGTTAATAGGTTAATTTCTGTTTATTGAATAAGAGAGCCCAACGCTGATTGATATAGTAATTTCAGTGTTTGCTATGGCAAATATTTAGCTCATTATCAGTTTTAATAGCATTTTGCAGAACAAGCCTTTTCTTGACATCTAGAAAATACTATTAAATTTCCCTGCATAGATACATTGTTATGACATGCAATAACTACTTGAATATAAAGGGGATTAATAATTTAAAAGGTGTTAACAAATTAGGGCCATCATTAAAAATAGACTTTGAACCATTTTGTAGCAAAATCAGATTGAGGTAATGCTCTGCTCTTATGATAAAGAATTACTGCATTAATTCTGCAAAGTGAACTTATTGCTCCTATTCGTCTCCAAAACCCTGGAGCATTAAAAGACAGGAAGAGTGAAATGATCACTGCATTTTTTTTTCCAGACACACCAGCTCTAATATTTCCATCACAGTTTCATAGCTCAGCTAGCCTCGTTGTGTTAATAGCAGGGGAAAGAAAACCCTCCAAGTGTCATCTTTTCTTTAATTTTGCTTTTAGCCTGTCATATAAAATTGAGCCAGATTTTCTTGGACAGTTTATAATAATAAATAGAGGATCATATTTAACTTTAGCAACATCAGGACTGACTACGTGGCTTACTGCTATTTTGTATCTGACTTTACAGTTGAATCCTTAAGTATGTTGATGGTCTTATTTTCACTCCTACTGATGGCTGGAGTTAATGTAGCTGATGAGAATGACTAAACCGTGTCCCCCTCCATCTCCTCCCACATTCCATATACATCTCTCCTAAAACCAAGCACTTCTGTACACAGGAACAACCCCACCGAAGTTGTAGCTCGGTGCACAGACATTGGTAGCCATGCTCTCCTTGAATCTTTAAATTCAGTGTTCTATATTTTCTCTTCTTTCCTCTTAAAAACATCACGTATCATAACACCATTCGAAGTGCTATTGTATTTGCTGACAACTAAATTCCCTGTCTAACTCTTGATATGAACTGAAAAGAAAGTGAAAATTGGCATAAAAATTACAACTATGATTCTTAAAACCAAAACTAATTGATTAAACATAAAACCAAAGTGGACCTGAAAGGTCACCTTATCCAATCCTTCCATTTTAAAGGTGAAGAAAATGGGGCCCAGGCAGGGAAAACAGATTGCCTTACCACACATAACTGTAAGTGACAGGCAGGACTTGTTATTGTTGCCATAACAGCCATCCTCCCCATTTGGAATGCCCATATTTCTTAATACTACCTGAGCACTTTATTGATTAACTCTGAAGTGGAATGAATACTGGAGGTAGTGTGAGCTGACCTAGAACTTAAGTCCCAAGTTATGCATGCATCCCTAAGAAAATCATTTGACCTCCTGTGTCAGTTTCCTTTTCCACTAAATGTAGTCAATAACACCCTCCATCGAGTATGCCACTTGGATTAACAGAGATTATGCACATGCATCCACAGTAAACTAGGAAGCTTTTTACAAATGTAAGTTATCGTTAAGAAGGAATGTCTGCTTCCACTAAATTAAGGCATTTTGTTATCTGGTGAGGGAATTATTAGTTGGCAGATGCATTACCAAGACCCTGAAGCAAGGGGACAAATCGATAAGTTTTCATTTGGGGGAGAAGCAAGATGGAAAAAGATCTAAGACATTGGCAATTGGAACAGAACAATGAGGAACCTGGGGCAGATGTCGGAATAGCAGCAAGAGCATGGAGGAGACAGAGACTTCTGTTTATAGTCAAGAAAATGAGGGCTTGGAGAGTAGTCATTTGATGCCAGAGATACAGCCGGAGAGTGGTAAAACAAGGACTAAAACCAGGGCTCTCTGATTCTGGAGACCATATAAGATTAACTAGTGATCTCTGCACTAAAATCGTAAGAGAACATTCCTTTCTCATGTCAGTAGCCAGAGGTGACACCTATTTTGAAGGAGTTCTAGGGACTCTCTGGAGAAGATGCATAATGCCAATTTGCCAAGGCAATGGCTCAATGGTGGACTAACTGTTTTATTTGCAGCTTGATTTGGCAAACGATTCTAAAGGAATTCTGGTTGGAATTCATCAGTGATCTTTGCTTCAAATCGCTTCTTTAATGGTTCTACTAAACACCAATTTACCCTACCTGACCACTTCCTCCCAATTCCTAATCCTTATAACAATCCTTTCTAATCTAACTAGCAGTTATGTTTTTGTCTTGGGTTATAAATGGACTGAAAAAAGTTATTTACAATTTATTAAACCTTATGATTGTGTTGTGTACTCTGCCAAAGATCCCATAAGACCTAGTGCTGAAGCTTATCTATACTTGAAGTCACTTAGCCCAGTTTTAGAAATCACTGCAATGAAATTTAGCTATTATGAGGCCAATGGTTTTATCATTACTTTTAAAAAAATACTGATTCAGTTTTCTTGCTTAATTTTTTCTCAGATATGTATCTATGTGTGGTAAAAAATATATATGTGCATATATGTGTATATATATTGATTTAGAAATATTTAGTCCTACCTGTCTCCTTGTAGACAACCCTCACTGCTACAAGAATATTGGAAAGAATTGTAAACTTTGTGTTTGAGAATACCTATTGGAGTAGAAGTAGAAAAAGAAGCTCAGTGCACTGGCCCACACCTGTAATCTCAGGTACAGGGGGAGGCTGTAAGAGGAGGATTGCAAGTTGGAGCCCAGTGTTGGTAATTTAGCAAGACTCTGTCTCAAAATAAAAAAAAAAAGGGTCTTGGGTGTTGCTCAGTGATAAGAATACTTTCCTTGCATGTGAGAGGCCCTGTTTTCAATCCTCAATACTGCAAAAAAGAAGGAATAAAGAAAGGAGGGAAGGAGAGAGGAAGAAAAAGAGAAAGAGAAGTATCTTTGGCTAAGAACAAATATGAGGAGAAATTTGTTCTGGTAGATGCCAATCCCATGGTGACCAGGCTTATACTCAATATCTCCTGATCAAAAGCATTTCTTCATATGTCAGAATTACTTGCTTACATGTATCTTACTCTTCTTTTGAAGTTCAGTAATTAGGTATTCTTTAGGAGAAAAAACATTAGTTTTTAAATACAAATATCTGTATGAAGATGTGGCCATTCATACAGCAGAACTGATTGCTTTTCCGCCTAGCATTTAGCTGAGCACAGCTGTGTGAAGACACTGAGTTTGAGTAAATCATAGTTTGACTCAAGACCTCCCTGCTCCTTCGATTTGCTCCATATCTGGAACCCTACCTCACTCTCACCCCTTTTGTTCTGTTTGAGAAGGCAGCACCCTACATCTGAGCAGCAGTCCCCGCTAGAGAGTGGACACTTTAAAAACATTTCACTCGATGTTATTGACAGTTTATTTATATCCTTTGAATTTTCATTCCCAGAACAAGTGTCTTTTTTTCTTCCCCAGTCATGGAGTATCATCATCATTTAAAATGGTAAATCCGGGCAAATGCCAAGATCTGCTCATCTTTTGAAGGCTGTTTGTCTAAAATATCTTTGGTTCAAGGCCATATTACATACCAAAACAACTCGAAGTATTAGTGCTTAAGGAGGACTGAGGGGTATCTCATTGTCATTGAAGGATCATGTACAGAAATTGTTTCAGAAAGAAATTACATAAAATGCTCTCATTTTTGTATGTAAGAATTTTTTAATTACAATTTTAGTTTCAAACTTGACCCATTTTTTTCCTTCATAAATTAGAACCTGCAGTTCAAATGCATTTTGTTTAAATGTTAGCTTGTGATGTTTTGTTTCTTTTAAAGAAATAACTTGGCATTTAAATTGCAATTTAACTGTATGAAGAATTATTTTTTATGAAAATTGTCACCTTTTTCATGTGTTTGCTTTATGCATACACATATCTTTCTTTTTATATTGAGGATGTGGTTATTCTAAATTTTAAAAGCAGCAGACAATTACATTTTAAAATGTATCGACAAGTACCTTCCTTTAGGATATCCAAGACCAACCATGTTCAAATCAGCCCTAAAATTCTTCCAAACTTCTAACTGCATTTTTTTTAATCTATAGAATGAGGAGATAGTACATTCATGTCTGACTTATAAAATTAATAAAGATTTTTTTGGGTAGCACATATGAAAATATGTAAATACTACCTATGGCTAAACTTAAAGTTAACAATCTTGTCCATGAAAAGTGAAATCGGTAAGCTGGAAACTGATGATCTTCATGGGAGAACTAAAAGGAAAGCAAAAATTAAAATAAAAATAAAAAAATAAAACCTCTTTACAGTTGCTGTCACTTTTAGCAGACAATAAGGAAAAACACTCACATTAGTGATACCTCAGGACATGAGCATCCTGTTTGAACTGAATTTATTCAGTACATTTCTGTTCCTCAGCACCATGTCTCCAAGCGTTGCTTTACTCAACATTGTTAAGAGCCTAAGTCTGGCAGTGATCCCTTTATTATATTTTGATCATCGGTAGATAAAATGTCAAGCATCAGTGATGAAATAAGCAAATGAAACCTATGTTTGAACATGATAAAAACAAAGGAAAAAATGTTACATAACTGAGTCTAGGTATCTATCCTCTCTTGAGCTAATTCCATTTTCAAGTGTTTTCTTCCTTTTAAAAAATTATGATTCTTATTGACTTATAAACTAATTAACCAGGGAACTAAATGTCAGTGATGCCTTAAAAAAATCTTATTCATTGGGGTGACTGAGGCCTGGAGTTGGGATAGGATATGCTGCTCTCCAGCCCCTTCTCTCCCTCTGGTCCCCACAGGAGTGGGGTGGAGGCTGTCTCTCTCTTGAGTAGCCCCTTGAGGTTAGCTTAGAGCAGCTCTTCTTCCTTGGAAGAAGCTGTCAGCCCTCTGGGCTACAGGAATATGCTGTTTTTAATAAGAATCTTGCACAAGATGATATCTATGAATTGGAGTCTATTTTCTTCCCTATATCACTCTTGAAATGGAACAGTTCACAAAGTGATTGAATACTTAATGCAAAACTATTCTGAGCATTACAAATCACCAAGAATTTCAAATCCACATGTTAAACTTTCAAAAATCGATTTGACTCAAAAGCTTTTGGGGTGTATCCTCCACTTAATACTCTGGAAACATCATTTTGCTGCTTTGCCATAGTAGAGGGAGAGTTTGAAGTGAGAGAATGCAGCTGGGGTAGATGTCATCATTGTCCTCCCTGTGGCTTAGCAATAATCAGCCCAGTTATTTAGTGTGATCTTTTCTCCAGAACAGAGTTTAGAACTTACATGGAGTCAGCTTACAAATATGAAGACCCCATGTCTGAAAAAGGAAATGAGAAGCAGACTTGAAATGAAGAGACTTTCTAGCCAAGTCTGCAAGTGAGCAGGTTTGGAGGTCATGGTGCATGACTTCCACTTTCAGAACTCACTTTAGATGGTGAACGAGATAAAGAAACTGATATCGCTTTTATTTCTGCCATCTTGCTATGCTCTCTGCCCTCCGTCAGTTAACCACTGAAAGACTATCTTTTTAATGTGTCTTTTAACTAAATCTATTGAAAGCTATAAGACAAGTTCACCTGCTAGTTATGTTATCTTAAGAACACTAGCCTAAGCCGGGCGCAGTGGCTCACGCCTGTGATCCCAGGACTTAGGGAGGCTGAGACAGGAGAATCGCCAGTTCAAAGCCAGCCTCAGCAACAGCGAGGCGCTAAGCAACTCAGTGAGACCCTGTCTCTACATAAAACACAAAACAGGGCTGGGGATGTGGCTCAGTGGTCGAGTGCCCCTCCAGTGGTCGAGTTCAATCTCCAGTACAAAAAAAAAAAATTAAAAAGAAAAAACACTAGCCTACAATTGGTTGCACATCACATTCAACCCATGCTTTCTGATCTCATACAAACTCAAACCCATAGTCATTTGAATATGAATAAATGCTATGTTTTCCCATTCCCTATACTGCATTCAGTTGAAAGCAGGATCTGTAAGCACCATGAAATAAGCTGAAATTGGACTTGGACTTGGATTGCCATCTGCATAATTTTTGAATTTGCTAACGTCAGAAATCAGAGAAAAATGAAAGTTGTGAACATCAGGATCATTCTTTACCCACAGCACCAAGAAAATGTGACTCTTCCACATAAAGTTAATGAAGAGATTAAGAAGAGTTTGTCATCACCAGGCATGGTGGCGCACGCCTGTAATCCCAGCAGCTCAGAAGGCTGAGGCAGGAGGATCTGAAGTTCAGAGCCAGTCTCAGCAAAAGTGAGGCACTAAGAAACTCAGTGAGACCCTGTCTCTAAATAAAATGCAAAATAGGGCTGGGGATGTGGCTCAGTGGTCAAGTGTTCCTGAGTTCAATCCCTGGTACCGCCTCCCATCACCAAAAAAAAGAAGAGCTTATCATCAACTTGATGCAGTTGGTGGCAGGGGCAGTGAGTGAACAGAAGTAGAACATGAGCAGCAGAGAATTGGTTGAATTCAGCATGGCTGAAGAGCCTTTAAGTCCTTAGAAACTGACAGTTGCACAATTGAAACAGACAGGTGAGAAGAATGCTAAGAATCTGAAGTCCTAACTCTTAGTGACCAGAGAGGTGAGCAGAGCTACTGAAAATGTCAAGAGATCGCCTGCTATGAAAACTTCATAGCTGGGGAATTGACCATAAGCCCCAAATCTGGAAATGATTTTAGCTGAACAATGGCAGCTCAAAGTGGAAATAACAAAGCTTTGTTTGGGTTGTCAAATTTAGTAACTGCTCTAGATTGCGAGCATGTATTGCTTATGTATTTAAAAAAAAGAAATGTGCTCGCGTTCAGATAGTATATCAGAAATCAAAAACAGTGGCATTTTGTACTTCATTGGTATTTAACAAGTCAGACAAGACTAGGAATCTCAGACCTGAGGTCTGTGAGACCTAAGATTCTCTCTCTCTCTCTCTTTTTTTTTTTTTTTTTTGTCCTTACTCTGGATTCTTTCTTCTTTCATGACTACTTGTCAATAATTAAATTTTCTAACTATAATAATGTACACATGTGAAAAGTTCTTCCTTAACAAGGCAATTATGAATAAGTAGAAACTAAAATATACACACACTAAGTACTGTGTGCATTACACACACACATACACACACGCACACACACACACACACACACACGCACACACACACACACACACACACACACACACTAAGTACCCTATGCATCTTACCATTCCTTGAATTCAGTTTGTTGGGAGAGGTGGAGCCTGAATTATAGAAGCTAAAGCTCTACTATTCCTAAACCAAAAGTCTCAAAGCAGGAATCCTGTGTTAATTACTGCACATTTTCTTGAAATCAAAATAGAATATAACCACAGTTAATAGAATTACTGATCCTGTGAACTCTAATTGTGTATTTAACAGTTGCCTGCAATGTACTTCATCTGAGGAGACGATTCTTTGTTGATTATTACAGCAGCAGGGATCACAGTAAAAAAAGATGGCCAGCTTTTACAGACTGCAGACTACACTGTCTTAAGAGACATTGAGACTAGCAGAGAAAAAAACGAAATTACACTGATCCAATAGACACACTGCTGAGAGCGTTCTATTATATTCCTACCTCCGATGCTGTACCACTATTAAATTCACACAATTCAGACACTGGGAATCAGGCCAGGCTGACACACAAGTTTGGCTAAAATGAATCTACTGTATTTGTTTTTGTGAAAATGATTAAGCTCTGTGGATTCAAGATCAGTTCTATTTTTCAAGCAATCAAAACCCTATGAAACTAGGCAAATGAACCCTAATTTAAGAGACAAAATGAGAGGAAGCCTGGCAGAGATTAAAAGTGAATAGCTAAGGCAAACTGTGGAAGTCATGATCTGAGCCAGAAAGCAACACAAGGTCACCAATTTGGCAGTTGGTAGGAGTTTTTTTTCTTTTCTTTCTTTCTTTCTTTCTTTCTTTTTTATGCTAACAGGCAACATTTTTTAAAAAAGCTTTTAAGGAGACTGTCCATCACCAAGGCATCACTTTACAACATTTCCCAAATTCCTAACGGCAATCAGCTCCATTCAAATTAGTTACTCAGATAAATCACCATTAATTAGCTAATAAAAACCAGCAGGTGGTTTTGAGCCCAGAGACATTCTCTGGTTATTTAAATTATGTATATTATACCACACTAAAGAACGAGTAAGTAAAAGGTAGCAAGAGAGACAAATCTATAAAAAATAATAATAATAATCTGCTTAGGCACAATGCTCACTAAAATTTCTTACAAACTCCACATCTTACCCAAGGGAATACAAGGCAGTTTTGACCCCCAAACTGAAAAAATATCACACACCAACATCCAGTTCTTATTTCAACGTTGATTATGCATGCAGTGTACCAAGTATGCATTGGAAGCTTACTTGAATATATTTGTTCTAGAAAGATTACCAATTACTAAAGAATAGGAGAGGAAGGGCTGTTTTCCATGCATAATTTGTGACACAGAGATTTTCCTCTTAATCTTTATGCCCTTGTGTTCTTTAATTGACCTACTCTAATTTGTGTAATTGAGGGTTATTTCCTAGACTGTTCAACAAGATACAGGCACTCAGTAGCTGCCTTCCCTCTAAGATTGTATTTGCGATAGAAAGATATGGAAGATGGACAGTTCATACTGAAAATCAACTTGTCATATGGAGGTAACTTTTCTTAATTCTGTTAAAGAGCAGTCCCTAACTCAGAAAAGTGTAACCACAAAATACTGTTTGTATTAATCATGGAAGAGCCCAGATACTCAATTTTATTCTGTTTTTGCTAATGCCATTCACAGTATAATTTTGAACTTCATACACGTAAAATGTCTACTCAATAGGTTTTCTGTTTTCTAACACATGAGCGTAATAAATACACATCTGAACCTGACTGAAGAATTTGCTATAGAAAATTACAGGGTTCGATTCTGTTTAAACATAAGAACTGAGTTTCAGTAAATGTCATAGGTTGAGTCTGGAGATACATGTTCATTTTTTTTTTTTTTTTTTTTTTTTGGTACTGGATATTGAACTCAGGGGCACTCGACCACTGAGCCACCTCCCTAGCCCTATTTTGTGTTTTATTTAGAGATAGGGTCTTCCTGAGTTGCTTAGTGCCTCGCCGTTGCTGAGGCTGGCTTTGAACTTGCGATTCTCCTGTCTCAGCCTCCTTAAGTGATGAGATTACAGATTTGCGCCACCACGCCGGGCTGCATGTTCATTTTAAGATCTAAAATTCTTTTAGGTTACAACTTCCAGAAGGGGGAAAAAATGGTTCCTGGAATAAGGAAGATTTGGATCTGGGCCACTCTTTCTGCTACCTTTGGACCTGTGATGCAGGACCCTGAATTTATGTCTCCCTGGAAGAGGGCAGAATTAGAACCAAACTACAAAATTTTTTGGAACCTTTTCCTGTAGCATTTCCCTAAACACACTTGTTATGGATTGGATATGAGCTGTCCCCCCATAAACTCAGGTGAGAGAGAAGGTGAAATGATTAGACTGTGAGAGCTGTAACCTAATCAGATGGGTTAATCGGATGGACTAAGAACTTGAAAGGACTACTGTACTGAGTGGTAACTGTGGGTGAGTGGGTCACAGCTGGAGGAACTAGGTGGGGGGCATTCCCTTGGCAATGTCTCGTACTCCTGGCTCCTCTCTTTCTCTCCCTACTTCCCAACATTCAGGACTTGATCAGCTTTCCTCCTCCACACCCTTTCACCATGATGCTCTGCCTCACCTGGGGCCCAGAGCAATGAAGTCAGCCGACTATGAATTGTATAGCTGACACTGTGAGCTCAAAATAAACTCGTCCTCCTCTAAGTTGTTCTAGTCTGTATTTTGGTCACAGCAATGAAAAGCTAACATGACACTCTTTCCTCTGGGGATGGAGGGCAGAGGATGATCACACTCCTGCTCTACAAAAACAGTAAAATTTGCCTAGAAATATTATTTTTGTCTAAACTAAAATTATCTGAAAATAACTTTTATTGGTGCATATTACTTATACAGAATGCTGGGCTTCATTGTGTACATACCTGTACATACATGTATGTACATTAAAACATATTTGATCAATTTTACTCCCCAGCACCTCCCTCCCCTCCCCTCCTCCCTCCTCCTCAGCCCCATCCTCTAACCTAATAGTCTCCCTTCTACTTTCATGGCATTTTCCCACCCATTTTTCCCCGTTTTTTGCCTCCAATTTTCACACATGAGAGAAAACAAATGATCCTTTTCAATCTGAGCCTCACTGATTTTGCTCAAAATTGTGATTTCCAGTTCCGTCCACTTTCCTGCCAACAACATACTTTTTTGTTCTTCTTTATGGCTGAATAAAACTCCACTGTGTATATACACATTTTCCTTATCCATTCATTGACTGTAGACAGCTAGGTTGGTTCTATAACTTGACTACCTTGAATTGTGCTGCAGTAAAGATGGATACGCACGTACCTCTAAAGTATACTGACTTCAGTACTTTGGGAAAATACCTAC
The DNA here is from genome assembly GCA_028644305.1 of Xerus rutilus. Taxonomy (NCBI): domain Eukaryota; kingdom Metazoa; phylum Chordata; class Mammalia; order Rodentia; family Sciuridae; genus Xerus; species Xerus rutilus. The sequence goes on along the minus strand of CM053408.1, from coordinate 19,054,874 downwards.
AAGTGGAATATCTATGTCATATGGTAGTTCAAATTTTAGCTTTTTGAGGAAGTGCCATACTTATTTCCACAGTGTCTATTCTAATTTACATTCCCACCAATAGTGTGTAAGAGTTCCTTTTTCATGCATCTTCAGTCATGTTTATTTTTATTTGTATTCTAATTAGAGTGAAGTGGAATCTTGGTGTAGTTTTGATTTGCATTCCCTGATGGCTAAAGATATTGAAAATTTTAGCTGGATGTGGTGGCGCATGCCTGTAATCCCAGGACTTTGGGAGGCTGAGACAGGAGAATTGCGAGTTCAAAGCCAGCCTCAGCAACGGCAAGACACTAAGCAACTCAGGGAGACCCTGTCTCTACATAAAACACAAAATAGGGCTGGGGATGTGGCTTGGTGGTCGAGTGCCCCTGAATTCAATCCTTGATACCAAAAACAAAAACAAAAAAGATATTGAACATTTTTCATATGGTGGTTAGTCATTTGTACTTCTTTGGAAAAGTGTTCACTTCATTTGCTCATTTATTGATTGAGTTATTTGGTTTTTTAGTGCTGAGTTTTTTGAGTTTTTTATATGTTCTGTATATTAATCTGCTATCAGAAGAAAAGCTGGCAAAATTGTCCCCCATTTCATAAGCTCTCTCTTTACTCTGTTATTTCCTTTTCTGTGAAAAAAGTTTTTAATTTGATACACTCCATTTTATTGATTCCTGCTCTTGTTTCCTGATCTATCAAAATACTATTCAGGAAGTCTGCCTGCATTTCTATGTTGAACTGTTTCCCCTATTTTTATTTTCTAACAGTAGGAAAGTTTTGGTCTTACACTTAGGTCTTCTGTATAGAGCAAGAGATAGGGATCTATTTTTGATCTTCTATATATAGATAGCCAGTTTTCCCAGCACCATTTGTTAAAGAGGCTGTCTTTTATCCAATGATGTTTCTGTCATCTTTGTCAAGAATCAGATGACTGTAGCTATTTGGGTTTGTGTCTTCTATCCATTCCATTGGTTTTGCATGTCTGTTTTTATTCAGTCCCATGCTGTTTTTGTTACAAAGACTCTGTAGTGTAATTTGAAATGGGGTACTGATGGTTTTCTCTAGTTCTCCGAAGGATATCTGCAGTATTATGATGGGGATTGCATTGAATACAGGCACCATTTTTGGTAATATGGCCATTTTAACAATATTGTCTTCTATCTGTGAACACAGGAGGTCTTTCCATTTTCTAGAATCATCTTCAATTTTTTTCTTCAGTATTCTATAATTCTCATTGTAGGAACCTTTAACCTTCTTAATTAGGTTTATTCCTAGGTGTTTTTTTAAACTATTATGAAAGGGATTTTTTTCTTAATTTCTTTCTCAGTAGATTCATCATTGGCATGTAGAAAAGCTATTGATTTTTGTTTGTTGATGCTGTACCCTATTACTTTGCTGAATTTATCATCTCTAGAAGTCTTCAGGTGGAAACTTGAGAGTCTTCTAAGTACAGGATCGTATCATTTGTAAATAGGGAAAATTTGACTTCTTCTTTTCCTATTTGTATCGCTTTTATTTCTTCCTCTTGCCTAACTTCTCTGGATAAAATTTCAAGTACTATAGTGAATAGGAATGGTGAAAACGAACATCCATGTTTTTTTCCTAGTTTTAGAGGAAATGCTTTCAGTTTTTCAGAATTCAAAATGATGTTAATTTTGATTTGTCAAACATAGCCTTTATTATGTTGAGGTAAGTTCTTTTTAGCCCTAGTCTCTTCAGTGTTTTTAACATAAAGGTGCTGAATTTTGTTGAAGACTTTTGATGCATCTGTGTAGGTGGACCACATGGTTTTGGCTTTGGTTCTATTTGCACTGTGTTGCATATGTTGTTTTTGCATACCTGGGGTGAAATCAAACTTGAGTATGATGTATAATCTTTTTAATATGTTCTTAAGGTCAGCTTCCTAATATTGTGTTACATCTGTGTTTATCAATGATGTTGGCCTTGAAGTGCACTAATCCAGTTTTTGTATCAGGGTGATATAGGCTTTCATATAATGAGTCTGGAAATATTTTCTTCCTTTCAGCTTTATGGAATAATTTGAGGAGTACTGAATTAGTCCTTCTTTATACATCTGGTAGAACTCAGCTGCGAATTCATCCGGTCCTGGGCTTTTCTTCTTTGGGAGGGTTTTTATTACTGCTTCAATCTCATTGCTTCTTGTTCTGTTTAGATTTTAATATCCTCTTAGTTTGGTTTTGGTGGGTCATATATATCTAGAAATTTATCATTTCTTCTAGATTTTTTAATTTATTGGAATAGAAGATTTTAAAATCACCCTTAACAATCCTCTCGATTTCATTTATATCTGTTGCAATATCCACTTTTTGTCTCTAATTTTATTAAATTGGGTCCTCTTTCTTTCTTTTGATTAGTTTGGCTAGATTTTTATCAAACATTGTCTTTTTCAAAGAACCAGCTCTTTGTTTTATTGATCCTTTGTATTATTCTCTTACTATTTCAGTAATTTCAGCTCTAATTTTTATTCTTTCCTTCTAGTAGTTTTACAATTGGATTTTTTTTCCACAGACCTTAAGATGGATCATTAAGTTGTTCATTTGAGATCTCTGTGTCTCTGTCTCTTAATGTGGGCATTTAAAGCTATAAATTTTCCTCTTAGAACTGCCCTCATTGTATCCGAGAGAATCTGGTATGTTGTATGTCCATTTTCATTTGATGCTAAGAATTTTTTAAATTTCCCCTAATTTCTTCCACTGATCATTGAGAAGTATATTATTCAATCTCCTTATATTTGAAGTGCTTGTAGTTTTTCTTGGTCTTGAATTCTAATTTCATTCCATCATGATCTGAAAAGATGCAAAAGATTATTTAAATTTTTCATTTCTGCTAAGACATGCCTTATGGCCTAATAAATGGTCAGTTTGGGAGAAAGTTCCATGAGAAGCTGAAAAGAAAGTTTATTCAGCTGAAAAGAAAGTATATTCAGCTATTTTGGGACTAAATATTCTGTAGATATATGTTAATTCTAATTGATCTGTAGTAAGGTTTAAATATGATGTGTCTTTGTTGATTTTCTGTCTGAATGATTTGTCTGTTGGTGAAAGTAGTATATTAAAGTTCCCACTATAATTGTATTAAAGTTTATCAGTCTCTTCATAGAAAGTAATGTTTCTTTTATAAAATTGGATGCACTGATATCCAAATCATAAATATTTACAATTGTCATATCTCCTTATTGTATTCTTTTTTCAACCAATAATAAATGATCTACTTTGTCTCTTCTAATTTTCACTAGAAGTCTGCTTTGTCTGATATGAAAGTGGCTACTCCTACTTGCTTTCAGAATCCATTTGCATGGAATATAATTTTCCATCCTTTCACTTTTAGTTTGTGGATATCTTTGCCTATGAGGTAAATTTCTTGGAGACAACATGCAATTGGAACTTATTTTTTAATCCAATATACTAGTCCACGTCTTTTAATTGGAGACTTACGACCATTTACATTCAGTATTATATACAGAGGTGTTATTTGAATTGTTTATCCAGTATTTCATCTACTTTGATATTTTTGGAGTCAATTGCTTGTGAATTATGCACCTGTCATTGATTTATTTCTAATGTATAACTTGTTAGTAATTCTCATTTACTTACCTACTGTCCTCACGAGATTAATGTTATATCTGGTTTACTACTATCTATTGTTGCTGTTTTTAATCTCTTGCTCAACCATTCCTGTTATGTTCATTAGTGTTGCAGATGTTATCATCGGCACCTTATATTTACTTTAATGCTGTATCTTATTACTATTGTTCATTGTTGCTGTGTTATTTTCCCTTTTCTGTGAGGTGCTTGGTGATCTATCATGACACTTCAAGTTCATGGGGTAAATTCTCTGATACTGAGCTGCACCTACAACCCAGCTAAGAGACAAAGGACTTTGCTCCATACACAACCAAGTTCCACTCAAACTTCAGCAATACATTGACACAAATAATAAGGGAGACAAAAACACCAACACAACAACTAGGCCTCAAGTAGAAATAGCTTGGGGGATGGGATCTAAAGACATGTTTATGCCTCAAATACACTGAGGTCTACAACACAGTTGTCTGATCTACTAAAAAGTCCAAACTCTTGTGACAATTACAGAGAAAGTGAGATCCTCAATTTCTGACACAGAAACACTGTCAAAACACATTAGTTACTATCAAAGAACTAAAAGGAAAATTATACTATGAAGCCCACTTGGAAATATATTCAATAATTCACAACAATCTTATGTCCCAGGAAAAATCAGCAAGAAAAGACCATGCACTAGAAAGACTCTCACATAAGAGCAGAAGAGAAATCTAACACAGATGCACATATCCCAACATAGGAATATAAGAAATATGAAAAAACAAGATGACATGACACTTCCTAAGGTTCATAATTCACCAGCAACTGACTCCAAAGGTATCAAAGTAGATGAAATAAACATTTCAAAAGAATGATTCCAAAAAGGATCAATGGATTCTAAGAGAACACAGAAAATGGACTGAATGAATTCAGAAAAACAATACAGAATATGAATGAGAAAATAAATAAAGAGATAAAGATACTTAAAAATAGCCAAACAAAAATCTTGAAAATCAAAAGTACAATAAGTCAAATTTTTAAAAAGAAAAACTTAGTTGAAAGCTCACCATTAGACTAGATCAAGCAGAAGACAGAATTACAGGACTAGAGGACAAGCTAGTTGAACTTGGAAAATTCAGACAGTAATAAATACAAAAAATAAGGAACTATGATCATAATATACAAGAACTTCTGGACAACACTGAGATTTAACTTAAGAATCACAGGTCTTGAGGAAGGAGAAGTAGTACAGACCAATGGTATAAATAACGTATTGGGTAAAATCATCACAGAAAATTTCTCAAACCTCATGAAAGAGATGGACATTCAGATACTGAAAGTATTTGAACCCTAAATACACAACAGGACCAGGAAAGAGCTTCTCCTCAATATATTATAGTTAAAATGCAAAAAGTCCAGAACAAAGAAAGAATTTTTAAAGCTTCAAGAAAGAAATGCCAAGTCACTTTTAAAGGCAAACCAACTAGAATAACAGCAGATTTCTCACCAGAAACTCTAAAGGCTAGAAAGGCTTGGAACAATGCATTCCAAGCTCTGAAAGAAAATAACTGTCAAGATTGCTGTATCCATCAAAACTGTTTTTCAGAATCAAAGAGGAAATAAAAACCTTCCAAGATAAACAAAAACTAAAGGAACTCATGATCACTGAGCCAGCATTGCAGCAGATACTCAAAGAATCCTACACAAAGAAGATTAAAAACAACCAAAAACGTATGGAAAAAAGCTTACAAACCAATATTACACCATGTTTGTATAGTTGCAGCAAGATCTAACTAAAAATCAAAACTATTTTAATTTCTTGAATTTATGGCTTACCATCAAACTGATCGGCGGCTTCCCAAATACAAATACTTAACATAATAATGTTGCACTGATTGGAAAATCAGTCCTAAGTCTATGTGGAATCTGTGACATTTTTAACATTTTTTTCAGTACCAGAGATCAAAGTTAGGGTCTCACATTTGCTAGTCAAGTGCTTTTTGTTTATGTTTGAGACAAAATCTCACTAAGTTGCCCAGACAGGTCTTGAACTTGCAATTCTCCTGCCTAAGCCTCCCTAGTGGATGGGATAACAGGTATGCGTCACTGTGTCCAGCTAATTTGTAATATTCTTAATATAACTTTCCACTCTCTCCTGAGAACATTGAGTCCTGCATGGTACTGTAGCCCTGGACAATTCAGAGAAGCAAAATCTGACTTGTTGCTCACTTCACGTAACCAGGCCCTTTGATATCTTTTTTTCCTTCTTCAAGTTTGTAATAATGCTGTGACTACTGCTGTTCACAAATATTTTATTTATAAAATCTATCCTCCCCTAGGGCTGGCACAGAGGATCTACAAGCTGAAGGCTAGTCTATAAATTCCACTCACTCTAGGACACTGAGCTTCTTTTTCAAACATCAATCACTGAGCTGGGAGTTTAGACAGAGTAAACTAGCTGTGCTTCCCAATTGCAATATAGAAAGCAAAGCATCTCTTTGCAAATAAGCTTTCCTGGTGTGGCATTCCTTATACAAAAAGAGGACTCCATTATGAGGTAGCAGTGTTCTTCCTACCGCTATAGCCCAGTACTAAAGGCAAAAGAAAACAAAATGTTTTTTTGAAGCTTATAGCCATCTTTAGATTAACATTTTAATATTAAATCTTACACAATGTATTTTAAAATTTAAATAATAAACCTTACATGATATACTTGAATAGTCTTTATGTACTCCACACTATTGACCTTTTTCTATGCTCTTACTTAAAGTGTTGAAACCATTAGTACAGCATAGGAGTCATTTGGGGTGAGCAGAAGATTGTGTCTCAGAGGACCTGAAGTTTCAAAAGACACCAAGGTCACTCCTATCAGCTACAGTTTAGGCAAACTTCTGCCTCTGAGGAGTAAGTATTAGATTTGGCTCTAGTCAGTAGCTAAAGAGTCTAACTTCGAGTTTAGATGCTAGCTAAACTTTAATACCTAAACAGGAAGAAAAAGGTAGCATTCATTTCTTCTCTATTGCCCAGCCAAGATTCCCATGCTGCCACCAACAGAGAATGCTGCCATGCTTCAGATTGTAACCAATCTGAAGCTATTTCCCTCACAGTCCAAACTGATGTGCCAGTCCCAGCTCCATGACTGCAAGTTCTCTACCTTCCTGCCTATATTTCATTCTCCCCTCCTATTTCCAGGAGGCTGTGGTCCTTGCCAACAAATCATTTCTGCTTTCTCTCAGTTGGCTTAGATCACAGCTGTGTAATCCAGAGGTCCTTTTCCCTTTCCCCTCTGGATCCTTTTCCCACCATTGTTTAACCTTTTAGACCATCAACTTCTGAACCCCTCTCAAGCCTGCCACTGTCTTTCTCAAGCCCTTGCTCCAAAATCCCCAACTGTGATTACGACATGTGCTTGATCAAAATGAGGGTAATACCCATGTAATACCCATACCAGGCATGTAGGTAAGGATCAGTAGCATTATTTGCTCTCAGAATAAGTGGCTATGAATTATAAATGATAGGAAGTCCTCTGCACTTTCTTCTTCAGCTTGCTTATTTTTTCATTCTCAAAATATTATATTTTAGGGTGAAAGAACCACTCAGTTTCCCTTGCTCTAACACATACTCAGGCATTTCTGTAGGGATAGCTGTACAGCCATACAATCACCATTCTTCAGATGTGACCTGAACACCAACTGGAAGCCAGACACTTTCTATATCCCAGCAATGTAAAATGAATAGAAGACAATCTCTGCCCTCAAAGGGCTCACACACATACAGACAAGTGAGCAGATCACAATGTACTTTGATAGCTGGGCACGGGGAGGCTTATGCAGTGCCCATGGACATAAAGAAGCTACCACTCCTCCTGCTCATGGAGATACTGGCTGTGATCCCACACCAAGCTAATGGGGTAATTCAGGCACTGTGCAGCTCACTTTCAGACTGGAACATACAGGAGATGACAACTTGGAAGACTTGTAGGCACTCACCACGTGAATCTTTTTATCCTGTAAGACCTGTGTCTGTGGAACCCCTAGCTTCTCTCTGCGCTGCTGTTCACCTGTTCACTCTCTACTTCTCTCTGCCTTCCTTTTCCTTCTTTCCTCTTTTCTCATCTCTCTCTCCTGTTTCCCACTCCTCCTCCTCTTCCTCCTCCTCCTCCTCTTTCTCCTTTTCTTCCTCTTCCTCTTCTCCTTCTTCTTCTTCTTTCTCCCTCTTTCTCTATCATATACATACATATCCTAAACACACTTTCTGCATGGAAGACATCTAATAAAAAGCCTTGTGCATTCAGAGTAGTTGATTAACAACCAGATATTGCAGTATTATCTGCACAGATACAGGAGTATTTCAGGGGTGCCAAAACTCCTTCTGTTCCCCCTGTACCTCCCTCTTAAACCATTCTGGCACTGACCCTCTTCCTCGCTGATAAATCAAGTCTGGGCACCTTAGGTGCACTGACATTTGCTCTTTATGGTAAATGAAGGCTTCATATATTCCACTGACAGGGCTCCATCCATTCCGTTTGGTTAGCTGCTCCTGCAAGGAAAGCAATCATTGCCTAGTTTATAGATGTTTCCCTATAATCTGTCTCAAATATAAAGGGCCCCACACACTACCAATAGGACAGTTCAGTAACAGAGCTGTATTCCCGTTGTAAGGCTGCGTCAGTGAATCACTCTGCTAATTTCAAGCGCTACACAAATTTTGGTCTTTCAAAGACTAAATGAGCAGCAAAGTTCCCAGCAGAAGGAAATCAAAGCAATGTATAATAATCTCCACATTGTGTGTATCTCTGCCCCTCCGATACTTGAAAAAAAAAACCATAAAGATATATGAGTGTTGTTGGATGAAATATTTCTTTGGGTGCAATAAAACTGAAAGGTGTCTTGTATTCCATGCTTTGTTGCCTTTAAAACATGAAATGGAAAGAAATAACCAAGAAAAAGCTGGCAGTGCAGCCGTTCACTTTTGAACTCTCTAAACCATCCACTCTAATTCAACCTGACATCGCTAATTTTGGCATTAGAGTTTGAAATGAAAATCAATATCTGTTTTGAGCTTGGAAACAGAGTGACTGTACCCTGGGTAGAACATGGCCAGGCACTTATTTTCAGTGGTCTGTAATTGAGGGAACAGAAATTTTCCAATTCAGAGCCTTTAAAACACTCATTCAGATGAAATCGCACTGTCTTCGTGAAATTAATTATGTACCACACCCTCCTGAGGCCAATTGTAAAATAATTTTCAAGGTTTCTTGTATGTTTCTTTTTTAAAAAACCTGTGTTCCTAGGAACATTTTCCACGTGAGACTCAGAGATTCTGCCTGGCCCTTCCTACCAGGACAAAGGGTGCCTGACTAATGTCAGTGGTGAGCAAAGGGCTCGGGGCCTAAAGATGGATTCCTCCTGTGATGTCAGGCTAGAAGTTAGCTAAGGCTTTCGCTGAAAAAAGTCCTGTCTGGGGAATTTGCTTTCCATTGTGTTTTCAGTGTTCTCGGTTTGTTTCATATTTCCATCAAAATGTCTTTGGAAAAGAACAATAGATGTTTTACAGATGTAGCCTTCTCTAATGTAACCTGTACTTCATTCTAGTACTGAGATCAACTATATTTTTTATTAAAAGATGAAGGACAAAGAAAGAGGAAAAGAAAAGGAATAGAAGGGGAAGGGATGGGAGGGAGGAGAAGAGAGGAAAGGAAGGGAAGAAGGAAGGAAGGAAAAAGGGCAGGAAAAAAGGGGAGGGAGAAGGGAGCTAGGGAAGAAGGAAGATTAGTTCACACTGCATAAAATTTTTTCTCAATGTTTTGATGTATTTGTTTAGCTTTTAATTGTTACATATATTTACTACAAAAAGAAATAATAGCTATACCACGCCAATCTAAAGCAGGCAAGCAGTCTGCCCTCAAAGAAGGGGGCTCCTCGCCCACCCCATTGTTCTTTAGCACCCCCAGCAGTATAGTTCTCTTTTTAAGAATATTTTATTTTTATTTATACATGACAGAAGAGTATATTTCAATGTGTTTATATAAACATGGAGTACATCTTATTCTAATTAGGATTCCAGTCTTGTGTATGTACACCATGGTGAGATTCACTGTGGTATATTCATATGTGAACGTAGGAAACATGTCAGATTCCTCCTACTGTCCTTCCTATTCCCATCTCCCTCTCTTCCCTTCATTCTCTTTTTTCTAATCCAATGAATTTCTATTCTCCACCATAATAGTTTGTTGTATGTTAGCGTCCATCTATCAGAGAACATCTGGCCTTTGGTTTTTGGGGGATTGGATTAGCACAATAGTCTCCAGTTCCATCCATTTACCAACAAATGTCATAAAGTTGTTCTTTTTATGGCTGAGTAATATTCCATTGTGTATATGTACTACATTCACCTAGGGTGAATGGGTAAAGAAATGCACCTAGGTTGAAGTGCACCTAGGTTGGTTCCATAGCTTAGCTATTATGAATTGAGCTGCTATAAACATTGATATGGCTATGTCACTGTAGAATGCTGATCTTAACCCCTTTGGATATATACCAAGGAGTGGGATAACCAGGTCAAATGGTGGTTCCATTCCTAGTTTTGTGAGGAATCTCCATACTGCTTTCCAGAGTGGTTACACCAATTTGTAGTCCCACCAGCAATGTATGAGTCAATACTATTTTCTTGCTACTCCAAATGTGCCAAAAAGAAATTCTCGTGGTTTTGTTGTGTCAGAGTCTTGTGTCACACAGCACGCATCCGCTCATAACCTGGGAGTCAGATTTTGACTGACAAGAACAATGTGTCCAATTATGCCCTACAGCATAAGAACTACCCTCCCCCCCGAACCCTCACCAGGCTTCCTAGCCCCCCAAAGAAGAGGTAGATTGATTAAATAGCCTTAATTTCTTGGCATTTTCTGAAACAAATATGACACATAACGTTTTTTACTAATAGAATGAGAATAACAACGTGGTACCTGCTAGATTGTCAGATGCCCTAAACAGAGTTTGGAAAAGAAAAACAGAATCAGGGAGAGAAGACTCAGAGGAGGAGTGAGGCCTCATTCAGTAAATGTAATACACAAAATGCCAACTCTAAGGTCAGGTCACCTAGACTCATGTCACAGCCCCAGCTGTTACCAAACCGTAACCCTTGGATTTTTAGCACCCCACACATTCCTCTGTAATATCCTGATAAGTTAAATGAGATAATGCATGCGAGCCCACTAAGTTCCCAGAATGGTGACTTCCATTATTATCACAGAAGTCTCTGAGCTAAAGGAACTGGCCATGTAACGCAAGCTGATAAGTTCTAAAATCAAAGTTTGTAAGTGCTATGAAGAACAAAGGGGAATCACCTGACTCAGGGAGAGCTTCCCAGAGGAGATGCTTACCACTTGCAATGAAAGCTAAGTAGGAATTCTTGTGGTAGCTGGAAGGAAAAGATGATCCAGGAAGAGCACAGGCTAATGAGAAACCACGCTGTCTTTAAGAGCACAGTTTGAACAGGCAGCTAGAACATGCTGGGAACGTGGGCTGGCACTTACTGGGAATGTACAAACGTAACTCTGTGGCAACACGGAAGATGGACTGGAAATAAAAATGGAAGCACGGAGGCCAGTGACGAGGCTATTGGACTGACCCAGAGGACAGATGACAACCTGAGTAGGCAACTCAGAACAAAAAAGGGAGAGAGAAGCAATAAGCCCTTCAGTTCTTATTCTAGCGTAAAAATGCTTCCATATAGTTATATGGGAGTCTCACACCTTGCATCTAAAATATTATTACTTGTGTGTCACGTGTTTGTTCTAAAATGGGCCCTTTGACAAAATGCTGGGTACTTTCATTTTCAGGGCAGATGAAGGTCCATACTACTGACTGACTTTTCTCTGACAGAAGGATCAATTCAGACTTGAAATCGAATTAATGAGGATAGTTTAATATCTAAATTTTCCTTAATGATTTGTAAGTCTGGTTCTTTGAATACACATCTCAAAAAAAAAAAGAAAAAAGAAAAGAAAAGAAGACTCTGGGTCCATCACGTTTATTTATTCACATCCAGTGGTTCATCCAATACTGCTGCTGCCTGAACTGGGCGCTAGGATAACAGTGAGCAAAACAAACAGCATAACTGAATATCCTCATCAACCCATTCGCAGTCTTCTATTTTCTGTGCTAACAGGCCAATTCCTTTAGTTCCTTCAACATACTTTTTGTTACTCGGAGCTACAACAAAGCATGACCATGACAATGATTCCATCTGCTGTAAACAAGGCCATGTTTCTCCCAAGCCAGTGAGCTGTAGTTTGCATTCACCATCATTTTCCCAGACTGTGTCATTAAGGGTAAGGCTGGACTGCAGTGATAAAAAGATGCAAATGTACCATAGCTCCACACAAGAGATTTGCTCCCTATTTATTTAATAGGATAGAGAGATTCCAGGTCAGCATGTGGAGTATTTGCTCATCATAGTCATTCAAACATTCCAGATCCTTCCATCTTGCAGCTCCTCCCCCCCACCCACCCATCCCCTTAGGCTCATGATTATCTGCATCCAACCAACTCAGAGAAAACAGTCGGGAGACTTTTTCTAACACGAGGCTTATAGGAGGCATGATCACCCTTGTTGACATGTTTTCAGAGGGAACATCTAGATGCAAAGGATGGCTAGGACAGGTAGTCTAGCACCAGATCCAAATAGGGAGAAAACAAATTTAGTGGCTAGCCAGCAATCTCCACCACAACTACTATCACCACCATCAGTACAAGGAGAAGGCTGCAGAGGTGCACTATGTTTATCTGTCAAAAGTGAAAAACATAAATATGCCAACACAACAGTCAGCCCACACAGATTTTTCTTAATGAAATATCAGAGCCAATTCCTCCCCACATCAAAGGTCCAAGCAAACTGCCATAGCCTTTTTCTAGACAGAACTGAAAATGACACATAAATACTGAGTACTTACTCTACATAAAGCCTTGTGTTAAGAATTTGAGTTGAGGGGAAGGGTGGGGTGGTGGATACAAATTTGGATCTTCAACTCAAGGATTCTGTAGTCATAATCTGGAAGAAACTCATACATACAAATAACCAGCATTTAAAGTAGAATGTAACAAAAGCTACAGAAGAAAGCGTTACAGGCATTCCAAAGGACAGAAAGATCGTAAGGAATGGCATCATGGTGGAGGGGCCTGCAGCAGTTTGGATCTTAAGAGCCCCCTGGTGGTAAAGACCTGCTCCCCCCGGGGTGGTGCTACTGGGAGATGGTGAGCCTTTGGGAGGTGGGGCCTAATGGGAAGTCTTCAGGCTGTTGGGGACATCCCTTCAAAGGCGATAGAGTGACCTCAGCCCCTTCCTTTCTCTTCCGCTCTTTCTCTTCACTCCCTGGCCATGAGGTGAGTGGTTTTGCCCTGCCTTGTGCTCTCCCAAAGCAATAGCACTGTGGACTGGAACCTCCAAATCTGTAAGCCCAAATAAACCTTTTCTCTGTGTGAGTGATTTCTCGCAGGTGTTGCCATAGTGACAGAATGCTGACCAACACAGGATATGTGGACAAAGCCTAGAAGGGCACGTAGCCACATGCAGGTCATCAGAGGAAACGGTACAAGCAGAGGAACAAAAGCAGGAAAGTGTGAGGTGTACCTGAGGCTTAGGGAGCGATACAAAATCAAAAGGAAGATTGCTTTAAACTTCTTAACCCATGGACATAGATGATAGACTTAATATGGATTGATGTAATAAAGAGAAACAATAGCACAAAGTCTGTAAAACTCCAAATGCTTTATTTTGTAGTATTAATCTTCAAACTATTGCATTCCAGAGAGCAGTACACTCATATTAAAACACACCACAAGCCAGGCGCGGTGGCTCAAGCCTGTAATCCCAGCACTTAGGGAGGCTGAGACAGGAGAATCGCAAGTTCAAAGCCAGCCTCAGCAATGGCGAGGTGCTAAGCACCTCAGTGAGACCCTGACTCTACATAAAATACAAAATAGGTCTGGGGATGTGGCTCAGTGGTCGAGTACCCCTGAGTTCAATGCCCAGTACCAAAAAAAAAAAAAAAAAAACCACATTCATACAGCAAAACAGTAAAACAAATGATTACATTTGTTTAAATGTGTGCCTACTATGTGCAAAGGGAAAGGCTAAAAAGCCATTGCCTGAACTTCAACAGGTAACACTGAGATCATTTTCCACTTATTAAACTCTATGTTGGGTTAAAGTGCTTGCTTAAGTGTCTAAAATTTCCCTTAGTGACTTCCAGTTTCTGGGATTCTTACATCAAACCTTAGAATGTATTTATTTTTGTTCTCAGTAAAAGCAGAAAGTCATCTCCTATTACACTCAATAGATACTACTATTTTTGTTGAATCTCCAAATATGTCCATCTCCTTTAGTTTTTCTCATAGTTTCACCCTATAATGTAAATGAGAAGTTTATAGAATCTAGTTATTTATCCAATATAGATACAGATTTTAAATCTTCTTTGAAATTCATATTTATTTCCTATAAATCTGAAAAAGTGAAAACTATGTATTGTATTTTCTAAACAAACCTAAAAATAAAAATTTGTAGCTAGAAGTGTGGTTGAAATTCTTAATTATAAATAAATTCAGTAATAGAGAAATAAAAGAAATAATAGAGATTTTTTTAAAAAAAACTGACCAGTCATTTCACCCAGAGATAAACTGGGATTCAAAAGAATTATAGCTATTTGCTGGCCAAAAGTCTAACAATTCTTTTTTAGTTATATAACATTTTCATTTTTTGGAAAGGAAGAATTGATTTAGTATTTTCTCTTTAAAAAGATGAGGAAACATTTCAAATCATGGTTGCTATTCTGGCTGCAATTTAAGATACTCATGAATATTAATATTAGACTTTAAAAACATCATGCTGATGTGGTAAAAGGGGTCCCCATGGTCTGTTAGACAAAAGTAGATGCCCAGGTTACATCAGGAAGGTGTCATGTTCACAAGCTAATAACAGCCCAGCTTGTTTCAATATTTATCTGAAAATCATCAACGTAATAGTAGTATTTCCTCAGGCTCTTATCTGAGTGTTGAAAAAGCCACTCAGGCAGACATTTCTGGTAGGCACGTGTCACGCTTAAGATGAAAACCAGTTGATTTTATATAATAAATCGCCCATTTCTACAGTCAGGTAGCACACTAACAGAAAGCAGGATGAATATGCAGAATTCTATTTAAATAATGTGTCTGATAATATTTTAAAATGTGCTTCTTAAAGTCCATTTAATATTAACCTACTATGTTTTTAAGTAAAACAAGTTCGAAATTAGGTCTATGATTACCATTATTTCACACAAGCTCATGAATTTTTTTTTTTTTTTTTTTTGTACGTGGGATTGAACTCAGGGGTACTCAACCACTGAGCCACATCCCCAGCCCTATTTTGTGTGTGTGTTTTGTGTGGAGACAAGGTCTCACTGAGTTGCTGAGGCTGGCTTTGAACTCGCAATTCTCCAGTCTCAGCCTCTCAAAGTGCTGGGATTATAGGCATGTGCCACCACAGATGGCTCACAAATGTTTTTTAATCATGATGTTTATCATACAGAAATGTATAAAATATATACACATTTCATCAATATGTTTAAGTATTCATCAAAATACAATGTTGAATTCCACAGCATGTGAAATCCAAACTAAATTAGAATGTTCAAAATCTAGGCTCACCATTGGCTTTACCATCACCATCTGCCTGAAACTATCATAAGAAATTTCATAACCTCTATTGTCAGTGTTTATAGCAATAATGAAAAACATCTTCATAAATAATAAGGGTTTGGTGATTACATTAGATCTTTGGGGTATAAAATTAATTTATAAAAAGTGATACTATTCTAGCTTCTTCTTATAGAATGCTTGAAAAGTTTGAATCCTACCCTTACAACAACAACAAAACTTTTCTTGAACCCATAAGAGATCTGAGATCTTAGGGCAATCAACCAAACTGTATGGCCAAAAATGGAAAAAGAATAATAACATGCCTTTATAAAAATAAAACATTACTGTCTTAAGAAAGACACCACAAACAAGTATAAAAGATAAAAAATTAACTTAGAAAAAATATCTGCAGATGTCACCAAGAGATCATCTCTGTGTAAAGATCTCATAGATCACTAAGTAGAAAAACCAAAAACTTCCAATCACTAAGGAAAAGGGCATGAAGAGTTAACTGAAGATTAAATTTTATCATGCAAAAATGCTGAACTATACTCATGAAAAGACAAATGGAAATTAAGAGGAGGAATCAATTTTTCAATTCCAGATCTGTAAAACTTTGTGCAATATGCTGGCAAATAGGAGGATCTCCCACGCATGACTCGGCAAAGACTAGACACAGCCTGTAGGTACGGAAGTTTGGTAATATTCAATACACAAAACTGTGATGCAGTAATTCTGAGTTTACCCAACAGATAAACTAATGCATTGATTCACTCACCAACTGTTTCCTTACCACATGCCAGACATTGCCCAAGGCACTGGGTTATTGCAACAGAGAAAACAGAACAAAGTCCCTTCCATTATGGAGCTTTTTTTTTTTTTTAAATTTTTTTGTAGATGGACACCATGTCTTTATTTTATTGCTCTGTATGTGGTGTCGAGGATCGAACCCAGGGCCTCACGCATGGGCGGCAAGCGCTCTACCGCTGAGCTACAATCCCAGCCCCATTATGGAGCTTCTTCACTAGAGGGGATCTAGACAGCTAAAGTATACTTAATGGATAGTAAAATGTGCTATTAAAAAAATAAACACTCCATGTGGACAGGAAGTGATAGAGTGAGAAATTGTTTTAAGTAGAATGGAGAGAGAAAACCTTTCAGAGAAAATAACATTTCAGGAGAGACTCAGATAAAGTGAGGGAGCAAACCCTGAGAACACCTGGGGAACCGAGCACAGAGAAGCACACCTTTAATTCTGGGAACTCTGGAGGCTGAAGCAGGAGGAGTGCAAGTTCAAGGCCAGCCTCAGCAACTAAGCAAGACTCTGTCTCAAAATAAAAAATAAAAATAATAATAATAAACTGGGGAAGTAGCTCAGTGGTAAAATGCCCCTGGGTTTAATCCCCAGTACCAAAATATGTAAGTAACATCTGTTGAAAACATTCTAGTCTGAAGCACAAGCAAATTCAAAAGCCTTACTTAAGGGCAAGAGTTGATTTACAGCATTAAAATAAGAGAAGATTGCAGACAACTTAAATGTTCAACAGGACAGTTAGCAAGTGATTGGATGATGGTACATCTGTACGTCGTGGACTCTCCTTCCACTGTTCCCAATGAATGAAGCAACTCCCTATGCACTAAAAGAAAATGAGAAGGCACAATTGGCAGCTTCTTACAGAACTGTGCACACTATTACCAGGTGATCCAGCAATCACACTTCTTGCTGCTTACCCAAATGAAAACACTGACCCAGTGATAACTTATAACAGTTCTATTCATAATTACGAAAAGCTGGAAGCAACCAACCTGCCCTTTGGTAGGTGCATGGATTTAAAAAAAAAAAAAAACAACTGTGCTACATCCAGACAATGGAATATTATTCAGCACTAAAAAGAAATAAGCTATCAAGTTATTAAAAAGACATGGAAGAGACCTGAGTGCCTATTACTAATGAAAGAGCCAACATGAAAAGGCTACATACTGTATGAGTCGAATTACAAAACATTCTGGAAAAAGCAAAACTACAGAAATGATTATTTTAAAAAATCAACAATTTCCAGGGATTGCAGGAGAGAAGGAATGAATTGAGAGAGCACAGTGGATTTTTAGGGTGCTGAAACTATTCTATATGGTACTATAATGCTGACTACGTGTCATTGTGTATTCATCAAAACATGAAAAATGTACAACCCCAGGAGTGAACCCTAAACGTGGACTGTGGACTTCAGGTGATAATGCTGTGTCAATGCAGGTCCACCTATTGTAACAAACATACCACTCTGGAGATCGATGGGATGGAATGGCTCTGTGTGGGATGAGATACACAAGGATCTCTGTACCTTCTGCTCAGTTTTGTTGTGGAACTAAAACTGCTCTCAAAACTAAAGTCAATTTTACAAAAGAGAGAATGATACCCACTATATACTACTCCTAAAAAAAGTACAGAAATATGTGTATAGTATGTTGATCTTTGGACAAATGTATTACATGCTTACATATGAATACAGATACCTTCTTCCTTTTACAAATGCATAGATGCTTTTGAAAGAATATCCAAGAACTGGGCGCAGTGGTGCACGCCTGTAATCCCAGCACTTTGGGAGGCTGAGAAAGGAGAATCGTGAGTTTGAAGCCAGCCTCAGCAACGGCGAGGTGCTAAGCAACTCAGTGAGACCCTGTCTCTACATAAAACACAAAATAGGGCTGGGGATGTGGCTCAGTGGTCGAGTGCCCCTGAGTTCAATCCCTGGTACCAAAAAAAAAAAAAAAAGAATATCCAAAAAATGGCAACAGTAAGTGACAATAGGAGAGAAGAAATGAGAAGCTCAGGATGGAAGGTTCCAGAAAAACTTTTCATTATTCATACTTTAAAAAAAAAGTATATCATGTGCGTATATCATCTATTCAAAAGAACAATTAACTTTTAAAGTCAGGAATGTGATATACAGGCAATAATTACAGAATTCTTATGGCCTATTATTTACTCTTTCACAAAGGATTTAACCAAGTTCTTCTATAATGTCAATGCATAAGGACGACTCTATTGTTTTACTTTCCACAGGTTGTTTTGTTTTGTTTTTTGGTACCAAGGATTGAACCCACGGGGCTTTTAACCACTGAGCCACCTCCCCAGCCCTTTCTTTATATTTTATTTAGAGACGGGGTCTCATTGAGTTACTTAGGGCCCTGCTAAATTGCTGAGGCTGGCTTTGAACTCACCATCCTCCTGCCTCAGACTCTGAAGCCTCTGGGAGTACAGACATGTATCACCGCACCCGGCTACTTTCCAGAGTTTTAACCCCTTAACTTTGTGACATGGTTTATATTTTATGGTTTGGAAAAGGTGGCCCCATAGAGCCATCTGTGATATACTTAAATGACATTCTCTTTAACATCATTGCAAATCTGATGTTTGTAAACTATCTTAGTGAAAAAATACCATCCAACCCTGAGCAAGATAGCAAATGCCAAAAAAGCAAAGATTAAGTTTATGACAATACTTAAACAAGAAAACAGGTTAGCTCAAGTGAGAGAGAGAACTAAGTAGCAGATGTGAGGGCAGAGACTGTGTTGGGGAAATGTTTTTAAATAGCTGCTTTAGATGTGTGGCTATCAAGGATTCTCTTCAAGCTGGCACGGAATTTACTTGACTTCTCCAACATGTGGGATGAACTGCTCTGCGATCCTGAAGCGAATCAACGCAATTTTAACCTACATGGAATATTTCCTTTTTTGTTTCCAGTTTCTCAGATCAGCAGACAATTAAAAATGATGCAGAATATCACCTTCATGAGAGGTGGTAGTATGAAAATATATATATATGCATATATATATATAAAATGGACTTTTCAATGATAAGACATCTTAAATTTTTCTTAAATCATTTATGTGAGATTAGCCATAATGTTATCTTTGTCCAGGAACTTCTATCACTAATTACTGCTATAATCCCATCCATGAAAGTATAACTTATACAATCAATGCCTTTCTATACAAAATGTTTGGTTTTAAGATACAACACTTTTTTTCCTGAACCATAATACAATAGAACCAGAAAAAGGTAAGCTTGAGGGAAACAGATTATTTTTGTAGTAAGAATAAACAATCCTCCAAACTTAGTATCCCTTCTCTCTTCTCCCCCTGTGCTCAGGAATGCTCCACTAACTGCATGGGGAAGGGTGGACTTGATACTTCTTACCTCTTAAAACAACTGAATCTGGCTTATTTCACTTAGCGTGATGTTCTCGTCTTCCATCCATTTACCAACAAATGCCATCATTTCATTTTCCTTTGTGGCGGAATAAATCTCTACTGTGTACATAAATGTTTTCTCTCATGTGAAAGCTAGAATAAAATCAGAGGGGGAAATGCGGGGGGATTCCCAAGAAAATAGAAGGGAGATCAGTGGAGAAGAGGAAGAGGATTGAGAGAGACGGAGGAGGGACAGGAAAGGGAGGAACTGAAGAATGAAATTGGCCAGACTATGCTATGTACATATATGAATATACCACAGTGAATTTTACCTTTCAGTATATCTATCTATAAAGCACCAATTTTTAAAAAAACAATAAATAAATAGAAGGAAGACTAGTAGAGTACAGGATGGAAGGAAGGGAGAGAAAGAGGAAATACAGGGGTCTATAATGAAACAAATTGTATTCCACGCATGTATGATTAGGTCAAAATGAAGCCTACTATTATGTATAACCATAATGCACAAATAAAAACTTTAAAACAACTGAATCCACAAAAATTGGTACAATATGTGTAGCCGAAATCTTCCTTCCTTCATTAAGATTGGAAATGGGAAAAAATAGGTATTTCTTTAAAGTTAAGGAATTGTTTCAAATTATTTTAAGAAGTTGAACACAAAATCTCATTTCTTCTCTGAAGCACTTCAGAAATTGTGACTAAATATTTTTATACTTTACTTGTAAGCTGAGTAAACACTATTTTCCACAGAAAAACCACTCCATAAAAATTACCTCTTATGTAGTCATTAAAGAGTACATAACTCTTGATGAACAATTTTCAAATGGCATTTCAAACCAAAAGGTTTGTCTTCATTATAGATCTTTTGTGCTTTCATCTAAACTTCTAAGGATAGACATCTGCATTCATCATTCTGTCTGCATATTAAAAGATATTTGTTGATCTTCTGCTATATACCAGGCAACATCTTATCATATCACATTTTTAAAAGCCAATCAGAAGTTGCAAAATGTTTTCATTCAGAGAAAAAAAGCATTATATATAACTACCTCTAAGCAAAATTGTGCAAGATACTGCAGATAATGTCTATAATCTGAAGATGATAAAGAAATAGTGATTATATTAAATTCAAACCACAGAAAGTTTTTTAAAAATGACTTCTACTTATCTGTCAAACCATAAGACACAGCCATCCGCTGTGCATCTGCTGAGTGTTAAGAAGATGCGCTCCTACACAGAGTCTCTGCTTTTTCAAACTTTTGCCCCATCGCCCACCAGGCCGTCAGAGTCTGAGTCCTCATGAAAAACTTAGCATGCTATTTTTTCTGAAAAAGTATTAAGGTGCATTTATAGGCATTCTGTTAAAGTCTGTATTTATTTTTAAATCTTGAGCCTCCTACTAAATTAATTGATTTTAAGAAATTGTACATAAAATCTCATTCCTTCTCTGAAGAGCATGTATTAATCCAGAGAGCTATGACAAGACTCAGGTTGAGCTCTGCCCCCTGCTATGTATTTCAGTATCCATCTAATTTGAGTACCACTACAAACTATACACCAGCACCCCACAAATGTATGTTTTTCCCTTCCTGGACATTCATTGAGTATCTGTTGAATGAATAACAAACAAATAGGGATTACGTTTGTGACTGGCACAGTGTATATTCACATAAACTATGTCAACTACTGGAAAAGCAGTTTAACACTTGTATCATTTTGAGCAAGGCGTGGTAATGCAGGCCTGTAATCCCAAGGGCTCGGGAGGCTGAGGCAAGAGGATCACGAATTCAAAGCCAGCCTCAGCAATTTAGCAAGGCCCCAATCAATTTAGCAAGACTCTGTCTCTAAATACAAGATTGAAAAAAGGACTGGGAATGTGGCTCAGTGGTTAAACGCCCCTTGGGTACAATCCCCAGTACCCAAAAAAAGTACCATTTTGAGAATAATGTGACTCTATTGTCTCATTCATTATTATACAAGTGAAATAAAAAATATGTTTAGACGTAAGATTGTCCACTGAGCAGCTGGTTTGCTGCCTGAGCTCTAGAAAATACATGTCATAATGGTCATAGCCAGTCTAAGTGACATTTCGGGGGTCTTTGTGTTGGATTTTTATCTCTCATTGTCTTTACTTTCTCTGAAAAGGATGATGGATAGCCCTTACTGTGATATCTTAGCTTTTAAGAGTGTTGTTTTATCTATTTTTTATGACTAACCTTACACTTGTTAAGTGTAATTTTTGCTTTATGTAACATAAAAAAAATCTGTGATACGTTGCCCCATGAATTAACAAGAATGGCTGGACAAAGACAAGAAATCTTTTAAAAACGAATGTTCACATTAAATACCTTGGATAGGTAGGCCTTCTGGGGATTTTTCTTTAATGCAACAAAAGTGCACTGTTTCTGTTTTCAGAAATAGTTTCTTTCAGTTTTACACCGAGCTTGTCTAAAGTCATATTACATAAGTAAGGGCTTAGTCTGTACATTAGTATTTCACATCTCAGAGTCTTACTAAATCCTTTTTTGATAAATCTGATATTGGACAGATCTATATTGCTTTCTTCTACACTTGTTTATGGTATTTATTTTGATATACCTAGGATTAAAAGCCAAATTAACAAGTGTAATCAATTTCTTAGTGATAGAGAAAAGTCCTCTAGTACCCTTAGATACATTCATCTAGGGATAAAAAACTGAAGTGAAGATGTTGTAATAAATGGATCGATTTATTCAATCACTGAGCACAAAAACATCAGCCCTGGGAAAGCATTTTCCTCTAAGCACTTGAGCTACCGAGTTTCACTTGTGTGGCACCAAATGATTTGCATTTTTAGAGAAATTTCATGTCTGCACTGAGCTCAAATGAAAACATGAATAAATTGCTTTCTTCCCCCCTTTTTCTGACTTTATGAAGCTGAATCCATTAGGGGTCCAGTCAAAGTATAATGGAATAAAGGCAACAACTTACATGATGGGAACCTGGATTAGGAACCTCACTAGTCCAACCTCAGTTGTTGTGGCCAATCTGTCAGATGAGTGGCTTTAAGGGAGATCCCTGGGGCTCCTGGATTGTTATTTTTTTTTCAACTGCTGCATTTAAAAGGGGTCTCTAAAACATGAGAAATTAAATAGACAGACAATGATTAAAAACTAAACAGGCTTGCTGCAGCAGTTCTTGGCACCAAGTCAAATAAATCAACCTTGCCAATTCTAACACAATCCACTTGCCTATGAGACTTCGTTCCTTCTTCAGATTCATTGATATAAAACAAACACAGAAGTTTTGCATATGGGCTTAACATCCAAGCTAACCTAGGTTTGAATCTCCAGTGAGCAGTTATCAGCTCCGCCATCTTGGTAAATTAGCCTCTCCAACTTTTGGTGTCCTCATCGCTACAACGGGAATAACAACATCTGAAGCCCAGAGTGGTTGAGTTTTACATTAAGTGCTGCTCACACTCCCTAGCACAAAATATGTTCTCAATCCATGGAAACAAATTTTATTTTTACTTATGTCCTGAATTCTGCCAGTGAACAAAAGACAGGGTACTTCTACTACTCCCTTTACCAAACATGCTAGTTTGCTCCTGCTTTAAATACTAAAATACAGTTAAGAGGAAGATTATATAAAATAATGATTCTCAAACCTTCATGGGCCCATGAATTGCCTAGGCATCCTGTTGAAATGAAAATTCTGATTTACTAGGTCTGGAGTGAGACCTGAAATTCTGCATTTCTAGCAAATTCCCAGTAATATGATGCTACTGGTTTGGACTTGTTTAAATTTTGAGCAGCAGACATATATAGATCACCTGGAAATGGTATTTGTTTCTACATTTATTTACCACTGTTATTGCTTTAAGTAGACCCATTTATTCTTATGAAAATTAAAAAGCAAGCATACATTGTCAGAGATCTGTAAGGTTTGAATTCTTGGTTTTGGTGGGAGAATTGTTTTAATTTTTCAAGAAAGATTTATTTTTGGTAACTATGCTGCTGATGAGGTACATATTTACTCATCTTGTTATATTTTTGGACTGGATATTGTATATCTACTGCATGTTTTCTTGGAAATCTTAGCATATGTTGGAAAATTCAATTTTTTCAAAAACTATATTTTAAATCTCTAGATTATTCATTTTAAAATCATCTAATTGATAGGTGTGTTTTTTTATAAATTATACTGATTATTTCACAGATTTACACTTATTTCCAAACTCATCAGTTTGTATAAATTGAATATATGCAGTTCCTATAATGTCAATTACAACTCAATAAAGTAGATTTTTAAGAAATTATCTCCTACATAATCCTTTATCCTAAAATAGTCTGTTTATTAAAAAACACAAGCGTAGGGTTTGTATATTTTCCAAACTCTGTTGTTTTATAAAAGAACCAGAAAAAAATCAAAATCTAGCTAATAGAAGTTAGTTTCATATTAGATGCATTATACACATTTTGGCCAAGGAAAATTAAACTTTTGGAGTAAAATTAAATAGTCTTTGATTTGAACTCATTGACTCATCCTCCAACTTAGGTCTATGACAAGAATAGATTTTGAAATTAATTTTGAGATTATAGACAGACATTCTCATTTTCAGATTGGAAGGTTTATTTTTTAATCTTAGGAGTATTTTCCTTTATTAACCAAAATATTAAAATTAAAAAGTATAAACTAAGATGGAAAAACAAAAATAATAACCCACATACATATTCAATTCTTCAGTCTACCTTCAAGTGACTTCGGTTCATTTGACACATAGTATAAAGACTTTACCATAGCATACTTTCATTTCTTCCCTACCTTTGCACTATTGTTGAAATATATTTTATTTTTACATATAACTCTCAGACTATGTTGTTATTATTTGTAAGTAGTCAAATGTCATTTTTGAAAATGTAATGATATTTAAACCCTTTAATATTTTCTCATGGGCTCACCATTTCTGACATGCTTCCATCCTATGCATAGATAGAAATTTCCATCTGATATCTTTTTCCCCCTGCCTAAGGACTTCATTATTTCTTATAATGCAGGTCTGCTGTTAATGACTTACTTCACCTTTTGTCTGTCTGCAAAGCCTTATTTTCTTCTTCGTTTTTGAAAGATATTTTCAGTGGGTATAGAATTATGGGGTCAACAGGGCTTTGCTTTGTTTTTCAGCTTGGGGGTCATTGACCCTCTTGGATCAGTGGATCTGTGGAGTTTGTAAAGTTTGGAAACTTTTCAGCCATAATTTTTTTAAGTATTTTTCAATTTTCCTTCTGTCTCCTTCCAGCACTCCAGTAACATGTGGGCAGTAGTTACTTCCTTATCCACAGTTTCACTTTCTGCTGTTTCAGATGTCTATGTTCATCCATGGTCTGAAAATATTAAATAAAAAATTGCATAAATAAGTTAATTTAAACTTTTTTTATCATTTTGAGTTGTGTGATAAACTCTTGTGCCAAAACACTCCATCCTTCCCAGAACATGAGTCATCCCTTTGTCCAGCATATCCATGTTGTATATGCTACCTGCCCATTAGTCACATGGTATAAATGTGGCTCAACACATTCCACAGCATCCATTGGAGGTCTTGAAATGAATTCCCATGGACAAGGGGATATTGTTTTATTAGGCTACTTGAAGCTGTCCCATAGTTCATAATCTCATCATTTTTAAGTCTTTTTCTTTCTTCATTTTACTTTGAGTAGTTTCTTCTACTATCTTCAGATCCACTAATTTTTTAAAAATTTCACCTTCATGTCTCTACATAATGTTTCTTAATGTCTGAAATGCAATTATAGTGACTGTTCTAACGTCTTTGTTCCTCCTCCTAACAAATGTGTTGGTTCCAGGCTAATTTTGATTAAGAAATTTTTCTTCTCATTATTTCTTTGCATGTCTTGTAATTTTTGATTGATGACACCATACATTGTAAATTTTACTTTTGTGTGTGTTTGTGTGTGATGGCAAGTTGTGTATTTCCATATATATTCTTGAGCTTTGTTCTGAGAGGCAATAAAGTTACCTGGAAACAGTTCAATACTTTCAGGTCTTTCTCTTATAAATGCTGGACTGAGTCAGAGCCAGGTCTAGTAGGCATAACCATTCCCCATCTTTGAGGCAAGACTTTCTATCCAATGCTCTAAGAACTATGAAGTTTTTCAATATGGCTGGTGATAACAGGTAGTATTCCCAGCCTCCTGTGGATACCATGTATTGTACATTTGTGTTCTTTTGGTATTTATCTCTAGTCTCAAGTAGTTTCCCTGCATAGATGCTGTGACTTGTACTTGGTTAAATACTTGAGGTTGACCTCTATGAATTTCCAGAATGTTCACTCTCTGTACCTCTCTCCTTTCTGGTACAACCTAATCTGAGACAATCAGGCAGTTTGGGCTATTATGTTACTCAGGCTAGTACCCTTAGACTATGTGGCTTAAACAATAAACACCTATTTCTCACAATTCTGGAGGTTAGGAAGTCTGGAAGTCTGAGATCAGGGTGCCAACATGGTCACCTGGTTCTGCTGAAGGCCCTTTCTCCAGATTGCAGATTGACTCATTGCAGAGAAAGATTATCTTCTCTCTTTTGTCTGTTCTTACAAGGGCCACTCTCATGACCTAATCACCTCCCAAGAACTGCACCTTCATCACAGTGGAAATTAGGCTTCAACATATGAATCTGGCAAGGGACACATTCAGTCCATTGTAGCACTAGTTGCAAACTCTAGTTGCCTTGGTCTCCCTGGTCTCTCAGTTCATTCCTTCAACTCAAGGCATCTACCAGGATTCTCCTGGGTTATTCTTCTATGAGCCATGGCCTGGAAACTTATTCGAGGAAGCAGGAGCAATTATAGGGCTCATAATTTTTGCTTTATTTTTCTAGGGGATCACTGACCTTTGTTTTCTATTATCCAATGTCTTCAAAATCATTGTTTCATGTATTTTGTCCAAGTATTTTGTTTTTAGTGGAGAGGCCAAAAGAATGGGTAATCTGATTTCTATTAGTCCATCTTGGCTGGAAACATAGTACAGAATTTTTAACACAGTAACAACAGGAAAAAGGAAAATAACTACATAAATATATCAACACTATATTTATCTTAAGAAATTAGTTAGGTGTCTGAATAAATTCATAAACTTATATTAATACTTTCATTAAAAGTTCAGATACCTAGAAGAAGAAACTCATTATAATTCTGTGTGAATGTAGCATCTTAGTCCAAGTCTACTTCCTTTCTATTTAAGATAATGGTACTTCAGGAAAAAGAACCTATAGTTTTGAGTTAGAAGACACTTTTAATCCTCACATAAATTTCAACACATTTCAGATACTAACCTAAGCCCTTGGAAGGGGAACTGCCATGTGCCTGAACCTGTAATATGAGAGACACGTGTCACTTTTTGACACTTAAAAGATTCTACCAAAACTTGAAAGATGCCTCTTGCCTTAAAAGTTTTCATCTTGATTATACTCATACTCATCAGACATAGAATTATATTCTATATAGATAGAATTATATATAATTCTATCTGTATAATTATACAGAATTCTATCTATATAGGATTATATAGATAGAATTAAGTTAAGAACACATTAATTTTTTGTTGTTTTGTGGTAACAACAAATAGAAGGAAAATATTACTAAGAAAATTAAAAATTTTTGATAGAGTGAGAGTAACTATAATTTCAGACTTTGATTCATGAAATTTTAATGAAACTATATGATGAGAAGAGCCATGAATGAAAAACTAACCTTACAAAAAAGAAAGAAAAAAATGGGAAGGAGAAAAGAAAGAAGGGGATGGTATATGGAGGAAAGGAGGGAGGAAGGGACAGAGAAGAGAGAAGATAAAAAGAAATACATGTCAATGAAATCACATGTCAATATGATACATGTACAAGAAATCACATGTCAATATCAAATATGTTGACAATTAAGCTAAACTTCATATGATTGAATTTTTGCTGAAAGATAGCATTTGCACTTCGTGATTATTATTTGCTATTTGCTCACCCATGCACACATTCACTTACACACGATGAGTTCTCCTGCCTTCCTTCTCTGTGTCCCAGGAGATGGACTTCATACTGCATCACAGCCTCATTTGCTTCCCATCTGGGGTTTGGGTTTAGCCCAAGGGATTCCTCAGGAGATCAGTGCTCAAAGAAGGTGGAGAGTTAGGATATTATTCCTCTGCCCTTCACTTCAGTTCAGTTCTGACAGCTGTGACACTCTACAGTTGCTACTTTAAATTCTACTGGATAATTCCTTTTCTAAACCTTCATCTCTCACTTAGGGTCCAGTAGCACCATTCTCTCCCCCTTACCCATCAGCCCCAGGGATGATAATGGCACGACATCCCCCTATGACTAGTCCCTGGGTATCTCCACATCCCTTATTAGTTCCTGAGCCCTGCCTTCATCTCCTAATAGTCCTTTCATTAAAGTCTCTTCAAACTCCCAGTTGAACATGCCATCTGTTTCCTTCTAACTGACCCCAACTCCTTCTCCATTGTGAGTGTCAAGTGGGGTGGCTGAAAGCAAAAGCAAATACAAGAAATATTAGGAAACTTCCACTTGATGAAAAGTTCAGGTGATTAGAGAGCAGTGCTAATGAGGCCAAAATTAGTGCCTGGCTATGTTCCAGGATCACAGCCTGTATCCCTGACCGGCCATTTCACACACCAGCAGTTACCAGGAAGACCATGCCAAAGTGTTCACACAAGTCTACACCAATCCATCACCATTTCTGAAAGCATAATTCAAGGACTAGTTATTCAACTGAGATAGCCTCAAAACCATCTTTGTTCTCAAGGGACAGCTTTGGTGATGCAATTCCAAGGAATCTTTTACATGTTATTGTAAATAATAAATCCAATCTCATCAATATCTATTTCAAGGATAAATCTTCATTTCATTACTTCTTTGTGGTCCATTCATAATAAAAGAGGTTAAAAGTCAGGCTTATTAAATATGCCTGATATTGGTAGTGGATCTCAAGGTTTTCAATTAATGTTTAATTCGTTAAAATTCCTCAACTGTGATTAAAGGGTGAAGCTATACAACTACAGTTTAAAGAACAAACAGGTAAATTTTTATTTGTTATTGGATGTGATTTTCTGATTATCAAGTGTGACATTTATTTTGTCAAAACAAGACCCTGTTCTCTTCAGTAACTGTGGCCTTGTAAACTCTGCTGTAATTAGGACGTTGTAGATGTACAGTTGTACTAGTATGGATATACTGGCTTCATTCCACTATGTTTATTTTATGTGATTTAAACACTCTGTAGACAAGAGAGAGACTTCTGTTCTTTTTTCAGAAATCGGTTTGAGGCTTTTTTAGAAGTACTATTTCTACTAAAATTGAATCTGTGACTTTAAGTAAAATGTGCTGAAATACAAAAGCAAAATATCCTCTCATCATTGATAATGGCATAATGCTAAGTTCACCCATAAGATGTGAGCATTCTCATACACAGTATTTATTCTTAATCAGCTTCATAAAACATAATCTGAATTTTATTTTTTAGCAAAACCTTTTTGAGTCATTTTGATAAGGTCAACAGAAAGCACAGTCTTTTAACATTAGGTGATCAACTTTTTGACAATGGCGAGACCAGCATAGCTAATGGAATAATAGCCTGCAGGGTCCAGCTAAATATGATATACGCATGTAATCAACCTCTGTGATGACTATTCAAAAGTAATCCCTTTAGCTCTGAACTGCAACATATATTTCAACAAGGCAAAAAACATATGAAGAAATTCTCTGCAGACCACACTGATACAATACAGCTTTCATATCCTGCTCTTTGTGTTCGTGGCTTATAGTGAGTTTTAAATTTAAGGTAATGACTACTGTATATTCATGTGAGCATACAACAATACTTTTGATTTGTTATGGAAAGGTTGAATCCATTACCAGGGGTCTAGTCTATAAACTCTGACACAACCTTTATGTATGAGTTATTATTTACCCTTTTCTAGAATAAGGCCACTAAAAATGTTTTACATGACAAAATTATAAAACTTCATTCACCTTACCACTCACCAAACTGCTGGGGAGTATCTCTTCCATTTCAATTCATCCTCTCCTATTGATAACATTTTTAAAATCTTATTTATATATAATATTGCATTATATGAAAATTACCTTCCATTGTTTTCAAATAAAGGGATGAGATAATAGGATTGCTGCAATTCAGCATGGTCAGCTTATCTGTTGCAGTATGTGGAGATGCAGTAAGAGAGGTATAAATGAAATCCTTTTGTTGCCCACTTGAGAGAATCTACCATTCAAGAATGTCTTCACTATTAACAATAGAGAAATGCCCATTTTCATTGAAATGATGAACAGTACAAGCAAATATCATACTTCAACTTTTTATTGGTTTTTATCGGCCTCTCTTGCTGTTGTGTGACATTGGTCTCAGTCTTTCAGCTTCCTTGAAATTTCACAAATTGAACATCTCAAATCACACGCTGAGTAAGACTCACAGCACTAAAACTAAATTAGGAATCAAAAAGAATGCTTTTGCAATGATGGAACCAAGAGTCAACAATCTAGCAATCCTCACCTTATTACACTTAATGTTTAAATGACAGACTCATTTGCAAATTGGAAGAATGTTGGTTTTCAAAATCTTCGTTTTCTTTTCCTACAAACAAATGCAAGTATCAGAAAACCTGAAAGACAAATTTAAACATTTCCCTATGTAAGTTAACAATTGCTTAAATTTTCTAGCATGGAGAATGTGTAACCATTTTTTATTTAAACTAGTTGGTATGGCCCAAGTGGAGGAGAAGAGTAGTAGCATATATAGCTATTCTTCTCGTGGAATCTACTTGGGAAATACTCCACAATAAAAATCACCTTTCTCAGCATCTGGAAAACAACTATTTGAGACTAACCAGGCATAATTTCAAACTTAGAAAATCCAAGAGAGACTTAAGAGACACTGTTACCTCCTGCCAAGCCAGATATGGAGTGCTGAGTTCAAAATGTTAAATACTATAAAATGGGCTTTATATAAGGCGGTGCTTTTTATTGTGATGCAAGGGGAAATATCAATCTGAAAAGTGCAAGGTAGTTCTTTATCTAAAAGAATGATAGAACATATTGGATAAGATGAAGGCTAAGTTCCTATTACAGAGAGCCCTCAACTGATAATAGTTTAAGAATATGGAAGTGTTTCTCCCCTAATCCTGAAGTGAGCATTGTACATATGTGAGACAGCCTCATAGTCATGGGGACAGGGGTCTAACTTATTGCCCTACCATCCCTAGAGCAGGGTTTCTCAAACTTATCAAAATGAATTGGACATACTTTTGTTGGGGATGAGCTGGGGCTCCACTGTCATGTGCACTGCTGAATGTTGAGAAATGTCCCTGACCATTGGATGCCATAGCATTTTTCTCTATTAGTTTTAACAATAAAAATGTTTCCAGACATTTCCAAGTGATTGGGGTTTTTTTTGTTTTTTTGTTTTTTTTGTTTTTTTGCGAGGAGGAATCACTCCCAATTGAGAACCACAGCCTTAAGGTGCTGTAGTTGGCTGCATGGTAGCATCTGAATGATAGAAAAATAGTCCCATGTTCAAGACTGAGGAAAGGGGGAAGTTCAAGGAGGAAGGAATGCCAATGTCTAACGCTGGACCCATGCCCAGTCCATTTCACTCTATCCATGCCCATGGGTGAGAAGTCAGTCATGTGGCCTTGATTAACTGTTTATTTGCTGACGGAAAACACATAGAAAAGAGCAAAAATCGCCTTTCAAGTAGGAAGCAGAAAGAATTATTAGAGCCATGCTTTGTGTGGACAAGAGGGGATGAGATCTAGTCAAGGAAGTAAGGACATGATCTCAGGAACAGGAAGTAAGGATGTGATCTCAGATGAGAACACAGAAACAGAAGGGAAGTGGAGGACACAAACAGAAGCAGGCCTGGGAGTAGCTCTTGCCAGAGAACTCGTAAAATTTTCTTCCTGCCATCTTGTATTTCCTTTATGAAACTGGAAAACACATCATTGTCTGAGGATGAAGATGCAGATGGAGGGCTGGAGATTTGAAAAATGAGAGTTAAACAATCATCTAAGAGAGTAGAAGAAGTAATGAACAGAGATATTTAATAGGATGGCCTGCAAGCATTAAGAGCTCACCTAATGTTGGTGCCCATGAAGTTAAAGTGAGGCTTCTCCACCT
Source organism: Xerus rutilus (assembly GCA_028644305.1). NCBI lineage: Eukaryota > Metazoa > Chordata > Mammalia > Rodentia > Sciuridae > Xerus > Xerus rutilus. The sequence goes on along the minus strand of CM053408.1, from coordinate 19,023,178 downwards.
GGTTGCATATTTTCTCCAGCCACATGAACCTCTAGGTGCAGGAAAGAAACAAGCAGGCAGTTGGATTTAACTAGGTTATAGGTTTGTCAGTGAGCATAACAAAATGAGAAAAGGGTAAAGAAGTCAAAGCTATATGCAAGGGAGTGACCATGAAGGTTAAATTGTATGAAGGGAGAGATGTCACAGTTTGGAGGAACAATGAAAAGATGGTAAGATTGGCAGTCTCAATGGGGTGAAGGAGTTACTGAGGTTGGGGTTCCAGAGAGGATGATCTAGAGAGATAAGAGATGGAAGCCAAAGTAGTTAATGCAGGAAACTGAGATTGAGAAGGGCTTGCATTTACTGGTAATGACAAGGTCTAAGTGTGACCAGGGGAATTAATGACTGAAGTAAGGTGAAGGATAAGATCTCAGAGACCAGCAGCTGAAGTTATTGAGACCCATGGTGGAATATTCCACATGTACATTGAAATTACTAAATTAAGAAAGTAGTAGTAAAGTGACAATAAGCCAATGATAAAGTCGACTGAGAATTATTCCAATTTTAGATAGATCACAATGAGTATAAGTGGTTAATTGTATGATCTGATGACATGAGTTTTAGGACAGGGAGGCAGGAGGACAAATACAAGGACATTTGCCCATCTCCAGATCAGTAGTTAAGAAGACAGAAAGCAAACGCAAAAAATATACCTGGGCTTGGTAGTATTTTCAAAAAGTCAAATCCCTGTTAGATCAAGAAAGTAAATGGAAATCAGAAAACAGGGAGATAATTTGGGGTATTTTTCTGATAATAGACCAAATATTCCATTTCTTATATTCCAAAAAGAATACAGGAAATAAGGGAGGACCTGAAAACAAGGACAGCATAAGCAGGGATTGGGTATCTTATTAGATTAGTTCCAGTGGTTTCAAGTCAAAAGCAAAAGAGCAGATACAAAAGTTAAGCAATAAATTAACATGTCACATACATACACATACACACACACATACACATATACGCTTGGCTTCATTATTTGTATACTTTATATTAATCTCTAAATTAATATTCCTTCTGCGTATTGTCTTAACAAGTCATCTTATCCCCAAAAGATGGACTTTCCAGTTTCAAGATGACCAGTCCATATGCTACTTTATTATATCACAAGAATTCTGTGGATTAGGACTTCAGGCTGGGTTTGGTTGGGTGTCAGTTGAGGTGGCTAAGTGGTACTTAACTGCCAAGTGGACTGGTTCAAAGGGTCCAAGTCAGATTTGTTCACAGACTGGAGCCTTGATTGGGATGACTAGAAGGCTGAGCTCAGCTGGGGCTCTGCGTAAGCATCTTTACATGGCCATTCCAGCATGGCGGTCTCAGAGCAGGACTCTTCCATGGTGACTCGCTTCCTCCAGTTGCAAGCATTCAGAGGTAGAGACTTTATGACATTTTCTGACCTAGACGGGCAATCACGTTCATGGTTACTTCCTCCATATTCTGTTGATTACAAAAGCCCTAAGGATAATCCAATTTCAACAGGAAAGAAATTATATTCTGCTTCTCAATGAGGGGGTTGACAAAGCCATACTGTAGAGGAATATATGGAATGAGAGATACTGTTGTGGCCATCTTTGGACAATGCAATCTGCCCTGGTGGTCCACACACCCTTATCACATAGGCAATAACAATTGTTACCCCATAAGGGGGTAACAAAATATCTTTCATTCTCAGGTTCAAGCTCAAAATAACTCTAAACTGCACTTATGATAAACAACTAAATTTAGGTGTATGTGGTTTTTTCCCCCTTTAGGAGCGCCTAGAGGATCTGCAACAGAAAATATTGCTCAAAACTCAGAACATTTGGAAGAACCCACCAGGTATGACAAACTGATAAAAGATTTTTGTTAAATATCCACTTTGTGCAAAACAATAAGTATAATCTTATTTTCCAGTCACAGCAAGAATAGTTGTATCAGGCATTTGATAAACTAATACTGAAAAACTTCTTTCAAAAAATCACCAACTTACTTTTAAATATTATGTAGTTCAAGTATTTTTAATCTTAAACTACATCTGAAAATTATAGAAAACAAAATATCTTTCAAAGAAAGTGTTTTTTTGCTTTCTAGCCCAATAAAAAAGTTAATTTAATAATTTATTTTATTTCAGATCTCCAGATAATCAAAAAGAAGAAACTGAAAGCAGCGTTTGACTCAACATTAAAGCAAGAAGAAATTCATCATGTCACTTTTAGATTTCATTCCTGTAATAGGAGCATGTTACAAATAATATAGAGTTAAATGAAACTGACTATGACTGTTTTTATTGGATTTTTGTATTGCAATATAGTACTACAAATTTAGCCTAAAACATCTAAATCCGTGAAGATAAAATATATCCTAAATGCTTAGACAGATCAACCATTATCTATAACATAAACTGTAACAATTTTCCTGTTACCCACTACTCCACAATAAGTAGTGATATCATAGAATCAAAATGTGATTGTTTCTGATGAGAAAATAATTGCAGGCTTAAAGAAATCTTTCACACTGAATAAGGGCAAGATAATACTTACTAAAATTCCAGAGAAACTTTCCAACATAGTTAAACAGATTATAAGCAATGAAGATGATTATGTTGAAAAGTAGTGTTCAGTTTGCTATGTAAAAGTATATTTTATACTTTTAGCTGGTAGTACATAACCTGACTTATCCATGTTAATTTTAAAAGTTTAAGAAAAATCCTTCAATCTTAGGACCCTTCTCTAATGTGTCTTATAAGTGAAAAAACATGACTGAAATTGTTATATGTATAACTTCTGGATACCTGCAGGTCCCTGAATGTAGTACTTTACCAAGAATAAAGATGTTTATTCCCGTTTAACCTTTGTCAATATGTATGTGATTCTGGTTCCATTTTGTTGTGGTTTGGATTAGAGGTATCCATCAAAAGCTCATGTGTGATAAAATGCAAGAAGGTTTAAAGGAGAAAATGATTGAGTTATGAGAGCCTTAACCCAATCAGTGAATTAATCTCCTAATGGAATTAACTGGTAACTGAAGGTGGGTAGACGGTGCCTGGAGGAGGTGGGTCATGGGGGGAGGGTGGCTTTGGGGTATATATTTTGTATCTGGCAAGTGGACTCTCTCTCTCTCTCTCTCTCCCCCTTTCCCTCCCTCCTTCCTAATCATCATGTGAGCCACTTCCCTCCACCACACTCTTCCACCATGATGTTCACTCTCACCTCGAGCCCCGAGGAATGGAGCCATCTGTCTGTGGACTGAGACCTCTGAAACCTTGAGACCCCAAATACTTTTCCTCCTTAAAATTGTTCTTGTCAGGTCTTCTAGCCACAGCTTGAAAAAGCTGACTGAACACATTGGATGCTTTGTGATTGAAGGATGGAGAGTAACTCTGGAATACTGCAGCATGCACAGCTGGTCTGCTTTCCACATAGCAGTGAATGAAGCGGCAGCGCTCACCCAGGAAGGCCCTGCAATGAAGATGTAGGGCCCTGCAATGAAGATGATTCAGTGTGAACACCCGACAACTCTAGGGGAGTTGTATGTGAAAGTATTTTCCAGTGCTATTTATTCAAACCAGCAGAACCAATTTCCACAACATCCTGACTCCTGGATTATCCCTCATAGTACTCATGGACTCCTAGGGGGGGGGTTTTGCCCTAAAATTAAAGTGTGATTCTCTATTTAAACTAATCCCAGATATCTGTCTTCAGATAGACATATATTACAAAATTTTGCAACAGAGGTCTTGAAGGAAAAGGTGTGAGACAGGTGGTTAAAAGAGTAGACCTTCTACAGTGATCCATCTGGTCATATTTTTCCAGAAATAACCTAGTTTAGCTAGAGATAGCTAAAAGGGTGATGTTGTCTAGGAACAGATTAATGAAACAGAAAAAGAACACTCAGAAGCAGGCTATATTATAAGTAAAAACTTAACATATAATAAAGGGGACATGGAAAAACAATGGGAAAAAGGTAGACCACTGGTTATCTACACAGGAACAGAATCCTGAAAAGGTTCTGAAGATGATAGTGGTTATGGTTGTACAATGTAAATGTGGTTAATGCCACTGAATTGTATAGTTAAAAGGGGTTAAATGGTAAATTATGTTATGCATATGCATAAAAAAATAGCCAAGCTGTCTAAAGAACAGAGAAATGCAAACTAAACATTAAATATCACTTTTTACTAATCAAATTAACAAAAATTTAAAGACTGAAAATATCTAGCAGGGCACGGTGGCGCACGCCTGTAATCCCAGCGGCTACCTCGGGAGGCTGAGACAGGAGGATTGTGAGTTCAAAGCCAGTCTCAGCAATGATGAGGCGCTAAGCAACTCAGTCAGACCCTGTCTCTAAATAAAATACAAAATAAAGCTAGAGATGTGGCTCAGTGGCTGAGTGCCCCCAAGTTTAATCCTTAGTACCAAAAAGAAGAAAGAAAGAAAAGAAAAGATCTAGCTGTGTTTAGGATGAAGAACATTTCCTTATGTTATTAATAGGAGTAGAAGCTATATTGCCTTTTATGTAATCAATTTGGCAACACTTACCTAAATTTTAAAATTAAATATCCTTTGAATTAACATTTCTACTTCTAGAAATAATTTCTTCAAGCTATTTAGAACAAGTGAGGATAAGTGCATAAATATTTACACTCAAAAATGCTCAACACAGATCATTTGCAATATTGCAAAACTAGACCGTCTTCAAAATTCATTAAGTTGGAAATGGATACATAATCCACACTACAATATAATAAGGAGGCTGAGGCAGGAGGATGGCAAGTTGGAAATCAACCTTGGCAACTTAGCAAGACCATATCTCAAAATAAAAAGGATTGGGGATGTAGCTCAGTGGTAAAGCACCACTGAGTTCTATGCCCAATCCAAAAAAAAAAAAAAATCATGGTATTGTTTAACATATTGGCAGAGAATGATGTTGCTATGGTTTGGATGTGAGGTGTCTCCCAAAAGCTCACATGCAAGAAGGTTCAGAGAAGAAATGATTGGGTTATGAGAGTCTTAACCCATTCAGTGAATTAATTACCTGGCAGAATTAATTCGGTGGGGTACATATTTTGTATCTGGCAAGTGGAATCTCTCTCTCTCTCTCTCTCTCTCTCTCTCTCTCTCTCTCTCTCTCTCTCTCTGATTGCTGATCCTCATGTGAGCTGCTTCCTTCTGCCACATTCTTCCTCCTCAATGTTCAGCCTCACCTCGAACCCTGAGAAATGGAGCTGGCTGTCTATGGACTGAGACCTCTGAAACACTGAGCCCTCAAATAAACTTTTCGTCCTCTACAATTGTGCTGGATCAGGTCTTTTAGTTGCAGCACTGAAAAATCTGACTAAAACAGATGTCTACAGGACAAGGATGAATTTTGGGTCCCACTCCTTCCCTGTTTGTGGCTGAGAATTCTCAGAATCACTGTTCAATGTGTGGTCAACATCCTGAGATAAGGAGGAACTGTTCAGGCCAGACCAGGCTCAGTTCTATGATACTTTATCCCAGCAAAATCCCGGGCAGAGTGAGTTTTCAGGATCCCTCATCTGCAGTGAGAAGTGAGGCTTTTGCAGAACTGGGATATTTCCACCCTGGAAAGCTTTCTTGAACCTTGGGAGACTGGTGAATCCTAATGAATCCTAGGCTTCTCTGTCCCTTGGTCCTTATCTATGCATAATAAAGTTGCTTTGTTTAATTTATGTGGGTGTTCTGCCTCCCCAGATTTGTGCAAGTGGATTGATACTGGTGTGTGGTACTGGTGAGTTCTTGCCTGGGATTGATAGCAGTGCCTGGTGAACTTGCTTCACAATGTCCAAGGTGTATTGTTGAAATAAAGTGGAGATACTAGGGAACAAATTTGATCAATCATATCATTTTTTGTATGCAAGTATAAATAAATAACAATCCCGTTATTACATATGATTATAATGCACCAATAAAAAATACTCTAGTATGACAGCAAAGAAAGGAAGAAAGAAAGAAACGGCCTACAGAGAGGAAGTAGCTACACATTCCTTTTCAAGGTTATATTGGACAAAGTCACACCGCCTAGTGAATGAAGCCATATCTCAGAAACCATAAGCATGCCAACAATATCATTATAGAAAGCTCAAAAAATAAGCAGATGACTGCATTTCTAAGACATTATGGAACTTCAATAAAAATTATAAGGACCATTCCATTACCAAGTAATTATATTTTAGCCCTCTCAGTTTTATATGTAAAATTTTAAAGAAGCGGTTTGTAAGAAATAAGATCATCCAAATATGAAAGAGTAAATAAAACTGACTTTAAAACATTCAAGTGATAAAGGCCAAAATGTAGGAGTTAAAACTATAAAAATTCTAGAAGAAAATTATTATAGATTTAAATTAGGCAAATAACTCTTAGGAGACAAAATTCATAAACTATGAAAAGAATTGACATAGTATATTTCATCAAAATCAAAAATGTCTGCTCTTCTAAAAATAGGTATATTAAAATAAAAAGACAAGGCCACAGACTTGTTAAAAAAAAATACTTACAAAACACCAAGGACAGTCAGGCACGGTGGCACACGCCTATAATCCCAGCACTTTGGGAGGCTGAGACAGGAGAATCGCAAGTTCAAAGCACTAAGCAACTCAGTGAGTCCCTTTCTCCAAATAAAACACAAACTAGGGCTGGGGATGTGGCTCAGTGGTAAAGTGCCCCTGATTTCAATTGCCAATACCAGAAATAAAAACAAAAACAAAACAAACAAACAAAAAAAACCCACCAAGGACTTGTATTGAGAATGTGTGAAAAATTTTTATAACTCAATAAAAAGACAATGCGATTTAAGAAATGAGCAAAATACTTGAAAAGTCATTTCAGCAAAGAAAATACACACGTGGCAAATAAGCTTATGAAAAAATCTTCAACATCATCAGGTATTAGCAAAATGCAAATTTAAGTAACAATGGGATATAACAATGTACAGACCTACAAAAATGGTTAAAATTAAAACGTTTGACTATACCAAGTGCTGACAAGTGTGTGGAAAAACCCAACACTCAAAATCACGGTGTGAATGCAAAATTGTAAGCTGCTTTGGGAAATAGTTTGGCAGTTTCTTATAAACTTAAAAACGTAACTCATGACCCAACAAACCCTCTAAATATTTGCACAAAGGAAATCAAAACACGTGTCCACACAAAGACCTGTATATGAATATTTATAGTAGTTTTACTCATAATAGCTAAAAACTGGAAATAACTCAAATGTCTTTCAACAGTAAATGGATAAACAAATTGTGGTACATTTGTAGAATAAAATATAACTCAGCAATAAAATGAAAGCAATTGCTGATAAATGAAACAACAGAATGAATCTTAAAAGCATTAGGCTAAGTAAAAGAAGCCAATGACAATTCCTCTTATGAAACATTCTGGAAAAAACAAAACTATATACAGGGCTGGGGTTGTGGCTCGGTGGTAGAGCGCTCATCTCGGATGTGTGAGGTCCTGGGTTCAATCCTCAGCACCACATAAAGATAAATAAAGGTATTGTGTCCACCTACAACTAATAAAGTATTTTTTTAAAAACCATATACAACAGAAACCAGATGAGTAGCTGCCAAGAGCTGGGGGTGGAAGAAGGGAACCCACCACAAAAGGACAGGAGAGAGAACTGGGGAGTCACAGAAATGTACTGTGTCCTGACTGTGTAGCAATTGTACAAGTATACACAGCTGTCAGAGCTAGTTTGTACACGTGAAGAGGCTAAATTTTGTGCAAACTATAACTCAAAATATAAAGTAAAAAGGAAGTACACAGCTACAGAATAGATTCTTCCCAGTCACATTTTTATTTAATTGTAGTTATATATGTTTGATTATTTATAATTTTACATGAGTATAGAAAAAAAGATCTTACTGGGCCCAGTGACACACCCCTATGATCCCAGCGGCTCCAGAGGCTGAGGCAGGAGGATCACAAAGTCAAAGCCAGCCTTAGCAACTTGGTGAGGCCCTAAGCAACTCAGTGAGATCCTGTCTCTAAATAAAATATTTTTTAAGAAAAGGACTGGGGATGTGGCTCAGTGGTAAATCACCCCCGGATTCAACAGGAAGAAAGGAAGGAAGGAAAGAAGGAAGGAAGGAGGGGAGGAAGGAAGGAAGGAACGAAGAAAGGAAGGAAGGAAGGAAGGAAGGAAGGAAGGGAGGGAGGGAGGGAATAAGTTTCTTAAATCATCTAAATCCAATTATGAACTTTGCTTATCTGTAGGAAATGGGCATGAGGACAGTTTTACTTTTTATTTTACATATGTCTGCACTGCTAAATTTTTTCTTTTTTGATACCAGGGATTGAACCCAGGGGCACTTAACCACTGGGCCACATCCCCAGCCCTTTCTGGAATTGTGTTTTAGAGATAGGGTCTCACTGAGTTGCTAAGTGCCTCACCAAGTTGCTGAGACTGGCTTTGAACACAAATCTATCTGCCTCAGTCTCCCTGCCGCTGGGATTACAGGCATGTGCCACCGCGTTCAGCTATTATATTGCTAAATTTTTTAAAAGATTCATATGTTTCAACAAATCCCACATTATGTATAATTATATTGCATCAACAAAAAATATTTTTTTGAAAAACAAAAGATTCTCCTATCTTGGTGTACGGTGTTTTCTTAACAATTTACAAATATCCTATCTCATCTCACTAATTTAAGAAGCAAAATTAACTCTGAGAAAACTCTTTTCTTTTTATAGGAACAATTCTAACTTCCAAGTTCTAAATTCAAACAGCACATACCTTTTTATTTTTTCCTCTGAAATCTTTTGTGTAATAAACTGCCTTCGCCACAGTGTCTCCTTGAATTAATTTTAAGGTCCCTTAAAAAGATGTCTGGAAAGTTTTGTGAAAATATTTTTAATCAAAATGCCATCTTTGAAAACATGCCATCTTTGCGAAATTAGATATATCCAACATAAACCCGTCAACAAGGTCAACAGAAACCAGAATTTACAACCAAATGCTAAACAACCACACCACTCTCTCTTCTGATAGATTTAATCAAAAGGTTTCTTTGGCACTTTCTCCTTAAATTTTGATTTGAGTCATTTTTATTTGTGAAGCTGAAAACCAAATCAAGGTTTAATGGATGACAGATATAAATCACAATTGCATCAAATGCTAGCTCTGATCTATAAAATGTCCTATACGTAATGCAGCCAGGACCACTGACTGAGAACATATAAGTGTTTATAATGGTCCCTAATTCCATTTTTATCAAAATGACAATGCCTAAAATACAACATTCAATAACATACTATAACCACTTTATCTTTTTGCTTTACCTTTAAAAAATTGCTACAATATGGGCTGGGGTGTGGCTTAGTGGTAGAATGCTTGCCTAGCATGCATGAGGCACTGGGTTCGATTCTCAGCACCACATATAAATAAATAAAATAAAGGTCCATTGACAACTAAAAAGTATTTTTAAAAATTTTTTTAAAAAATTTCTACTATATCATACCTTTTTTGATTTTCATATTATTGCTAATAAGATTCCCTATAAGGCTGCACCTCAGTGGTAGAAAGTGCAAAGACCCTAAGTTTAATCCACAGTACCAAAAAAAAAAAAAAAGTAATAGAGGAAAAAGCATTACAGTTGTTTATGGCTTGCAGGAAACAAATATGTGCTTACTCTGACATCTTATAGAACAGTGAATAGATCCTAGTAGGCACCCTTTGATACTGTTTTTAAAGCCCCCTCAATGTGATACCCTCCCTCACCTTTTCCCTTCCAGGAAGATTTCCTTTCCTTCCACAGGACAGTGATCAGTATTTCCACATAGGTAAGATGGTATATGTGTTAGTGAGCTTTCCACTACTGTGACAAAATGCCTGAGAAAATCAACTAAAGGAGGTAAGATTTGCTTTGGCTCACTATTTTGGAGGTTTTCATTCATGGTGGCTTGGCCCTATTGATGTGGGGCTTGTGGTGGGGCAGCATATCATGGTAGAAATGTGTAATGGAAGAAAGCTGTTCACCTCATGGTGGCTGGAAAGCAAAAAAAGAGAGAAAGAAGGGGCTGGGATCCCAAATAGCCTCTTGAAAGGCATGCCCCCAAGGATGTAGTTTCCTTCCACAGGGCCCCACCTTCTAAATGTTCCATCACATACCAATAGCATAGAGGCTGGGACCAAGCCTTTAGTCTGTAGGCCTTTGAAGGGCATTTGCAATCAAAACCATAACAACATATAAAGGTTTGGGGGTGTAGCTAAGTAGAAGAGCATTTGCCTAAAATGTAAGGATATTGGTTTGATAACCCACGCTGCAAGGAAAAAGAATCTTGGGGTGGGGTTAAAGCTCAGTGGTAGAAAACTTGCCGAGAATATGTGATGCCCTGGGCTCAATCCCCAGCACTGCAAAACAGGTGGGGGGAAGAAATGGCAAAAGGTAAAGATGGTTAACTTTCAAGAGTCATATTTATTTATTGTTTGTTTGTTCCTAGGGATTGAACCCAGAGGTGCTTAACCACTAAGCCACATCCCTAGCCCTTTTTCATTTTTTATTTTGAGACAGGATTTACTAAGTTGCTTAGTTAGAGCCTAAGTTTCTAAGGCTGGCTTTGAAATTGTGATCGACCTGCCTCAGCCTCCCCAGCTGCTGCAATTACAGGTGTGTGCCACCACACCCAGCATGGACCATATTTAAAGGTGAAATATAAGGAGTCTTCAGAAAAAGAAATAAACATAACTTTTATTAAGGCAAAAGCTTTTAATGCTTTCTTTCTGATATTACTTTACCCAGATTTTTGTTTGTTTGTTTTTGGGTACTGAGGATTGAACCCAAGGTTACTTTACCACTGAGCTACACACCCATCTCTTGGTTTTTTGTTTTTTGTTTGTTGTTTGTTGTTGTTTTTGTTTTTGTTTTTTGAGACAGAGTTCACTAAGTTGCTTAGGTTCTTGCTCACTAAGTTGCAAAGAGTCTCAAGTTGCTGAGGCTGGCCTCCAACTTGAGATCCTCCTTCCTCAGTCTCCCTGAGTCACTGAGATTGCAAGCATGCACTACTGAACCCAGCAACTCATATTTTTAAATATCTATTAAATATTATCTATTATTATCTATCTATTAAATAATATCTATTAATATTAAATAATTTTATTAATTAAATTTTTAAATATCTATATTTATTTAATTTTTTTTAATATCATTATTACTACTTACATTTATCTTCCACCCACTTCCCCCCCCACACACACATACACATACTTAGAAATTACAAAGTATATCATAGGGAATAATATGACCACATAATGATTATGAATTTTTTAACACTATCTGAATTGACTGAAAATTAAGGAAAGAATAAGACTCAAATGATGTAGACTAATGAGTACTTCACTGAAAATTGTTTTCCTTTCCAAAAATTTTGGCTTTGTATATAGCTCCTCAAGCTCTACCCCAAATAATCTTTCTTGGTAGAATCCTATCTATAACTTCAATGACATTGCAATTGATTATATCGTGATTCTCCCAAAAATTTCAAGTGCATATGAATTACCTCAGCATTTTCCTGGAAAATATTTCTATTAATTCATTATTTGCTTGGACAGTCTAGAATTTACTAGGCTGAATAAATATGGCCTTAGAGAACAAAAAGCTTATCACAAGTTATAATCTCTAATCTCTCGATCACATTCTGCACCTATTACTGATCAAAGAACACAGAAAGTAATAGTTCAATCTTTTGCCTACTATTTCAGCCAAAATTACAAAGATTAAGAAGAGTCAGTGTTGAGATCATGGGGAAAAAGAAGGAACTAGAAATGTAAATTACAAAACAAAAAAAATAGTCCAAGAGAAATTTGACCAAAAATATGTTAAAATCCTATAAAAACTCTTTGACACTGAACTGTATTTCAGGGTATTTATCCAGGAGGGCCAAAATCAAAGTTATATACCATGTTGGGCTCTTGGAGAGAATCTAGAGAAGAATAAGCTTGGAAGTATGTTTAGGTTGTTGACAGAATTCAGTTCCTTGAAGTTGTAGGACTAAAGTTCTGGTTTCTACACTGGCTGTCAGTCAGGGTACACCTTGAGCAATTTGAGGACACTGTATTTCTTCATGTAGCCTCTTCCTCCTCAGAGTCATTCTGATTCTCTTTTCTACAACTAGCCAAGAAAAACTCTCTACTTTTCAGGGCTAATGTGATTAATTTAGGCTTACCCCAGTAATCTCCCTATCTTAAAGACCACCTGTACCCTATAATGTAATGCAACCATGGGATTGATTTTTCTTCATTTTCACAAGTTCGAGATTCAGGGGGTGGGAGAGCAGTATTTGGGAGGATCATAAATCTTCCTACCACACCATGGAACAAAATACAATAACTGAAAATATATTTGATATTTGGTATCCCCATCCAAAATATATTGTAGCTAATAAATAAATATTTCTGAAGCAATTTACAATTAGCTGCTGCCTTAGGTCTCCATCCTCTTCCCAGGCCCTGGATATTCTCCAGCCCCTCCCTAAGAAGACCTCAACTTCACCCTGATATATTAATTAAAGGACTGATGCCTGCTATAGTATTGACCCCAGGCCACTGTCTGTCCCTTCTGATGCTTGGTCCCTAGCAAGTACTAATCATTACGTATTTTGAACATTACCCCTAGATTTAGATCTATGTTCAATGGCAGAAAAGAAGGATACTATAATACTATTAAGTGAGGGAAGAGGATGTTAATTGAGAATGAATAGATAAAATACATAAATATAAATATACAGTACATATATACACTAATATTTAGATAAATTGATAGGTGATAGATACATAGATACATACATATATACTTGTAGATTTGTATTAGTTCAGTTACATTGTTGAATACTCAAAGACATATTTCCTGAAAAATATACTACAAGACATAAGATGATTTTTTTCTGAGAGGTAAAATTTCAGGTAATATTGACATGGACTTAATTTTCAAAGTTTTCTGTTTTTCCAGGAACATGTATTATTGACATAACAAAAATAACATATAATGAAGATAAAATAACTCCTGAACATTACATTCCACTGACTTCTTGTGGTCTTGGAGGGGAAAAAATTCCCTCATTTTTGAACCTTTGTTTCTTAATCAATAAAATAGTTACATGATATTGTTTATTCTTTCTAGATCCAAGAGTATCTGATTCTAAATCTGCCACTCAACTGTATACTAATCAGGTTCAATCTAGTTTTTAAAAAGGAAGAAGAAGGGGGCGGTTCCAAGATGGCGGCCTAGACAGTCCACCCTGCGTTAGGCTCTCAGGGACCAAGGCTGGAAGTGGTGGAGGCGCCGTTTTCCAGCCAGCTTCCTGGCATCATTCTGCGGCTCAACATCCCACGTAGGAATTTCGCTCTTGTGTGTGAGTACAGGATCACCGGGAGGCAGCTGTAGCCGGGAGGCGTGGCTTCGGCACCTGCCAGAGAAACGCGGTTGCAGCCCGGGCCTCGGCCCAGGGCTCCGGCTATCCGAGACTGAGACTGGAAGTAGCGGGGTGCCATCTTCCAACCAGTTTTCTGGCAGCTCTCTGCGGCTTGCCGCCCCACACAAGAGTCTCGCTCGCGTGTGTGAGCGCAGGGCCACCAGGAGGCAGCGGAAGCCAGGAGGCGTGGCTTCGGCGCCGGCCGGAGAAACACAGGTGCAACCCGGGCCTCGGCCCAGGGCTCAGGCTCTCTGAGACTGAGACTGGAAGTAGCGGGGAGCCATTTTCCAACCAGTTTCTTGGCAGCTCTCTGCAGCATACCGCCCCACGGGTCTCGCTGGTGTGTGTGAGCACAGGGCCACCGGGAGACAGCAGTAGCCGGGAGGCGCGAATTTGGCGCCGGCTGGCAGAAAGCAGTTTCAGCCAGGCGCCTCAACCCAGGGCTCAGGCTCTCCGAGACTGAGACTGGAAGTAGCGGGGAGCCATTTTCCAACCAGTTTCTTGGCAGCTC
>CM053408.1:18941911-19008720 GCA_028644305.1 Xerus rutilus | reverse complement strand
ACTGGATGCGACATGGGGGAGGCAGGGGACAGGAAAGGGGAATGGGTATAGTAAAGATGGTTGATAAAAAATATATATAAATATATATATATATATACACTGTTCATTGAAAGTGCATATAAAGGTGTTTAATATGAAGAATTTAATCTGCTTATAATTTTATGCAAAGTTAGAAAAATTATGATTGTATCAATTTTTTTCTATTTGCCTCAACAAATGTTTTCAGTGAACAGTGTGTACAGCTTCTGAAAATTTGTTTTTTTCTGTTATGTTTGATAACATGTATTAAAATGCAGTTTTTGAGAAAAAAATAAAATAAAAAGGAAGAAGAAGGCTGGGCACTGTGGTGCACATCTGTAATCCCAGCACTTTGGGAGGCTGAGGCAGGAGGATCGCAAGCTCAAGCCAGCCTCAGCAAGGGCGAGGTGCTAAGAAACTCAGTGAGACCCTGTCTCTACATAAAACATAAAATAGGGCTGGGGATGTGGCTCAGTGGTCCAGTGCCCCTGAGTTCAATCCCTGGTACCACTCCTCCTCCAAGAAAAAAAAGGAGAGAAAAGGAAGGAGGAAGGGAGAGAGGAAGGAAACCATCAGAGCTGCATGAAACAGCCTTTATTTTGTCCAGTTTACATAGTGTAGAAAGCATAATCTCTGGCATGGAGAGACCAGATAGGAACATCCACTTCAAGCATGACCCAAGCTAAAGAATCCAGGAACTGCCATATATTCCCTCTCAAATTTCCAGAGACTTCTTTAAATGTGTGTACTTACTCAGCATTTGCAAATGCTCATAAAGCCTGCTGGTGGGACTGTAAATCGGTCCAAGCTCTCCAGAGGGCAATCTGGGAATCAGTATCAAAATGCTTTGAAAGAGCACAGCTTTTGACTGCATATTCCTCTTCTAGGAATTTATTCTAAGTAAACAACAATGAATGTGCACGGAGATTTCTCCCTAAGACAATCTATTGCAGTGTTCATTCTAGTAACGAATAATTAGAAATCACCTAAGGTCTACAAACAGGGCATTAAGTAAATTATGGCACCACCTCGTGATGGGGGGAAAAATAGTTGGTCATTAAATATCATATTGTGGAAGAGTAGTTAATGGTATGAGAAAATGTTCAAGATAAACAGAGAATTTTAAATTTGTTCTAATTATTTTACCTTCTGTATTGTTTTTCTCAAATAAGAAACCAAGTTTTGGAAATTGTTTGAGTGCACTTTATTGGCATAGAAAGCCCATGGTACATTTTTAGTGAAATAAAACAAGTTGCAGAGCAAAACAAAAACAAAGCTATAGTTTATTTTTAAGGTGACATAAGTGGTTTATGTTCACATCCTGGTTCTGCCACTTAGTAGCTGACTGACTTTAAAGTCACTTATCTCCTGATGCTTCAGTTTCCTTATCTTTAAAAAAAATATTAGGGCTGGGGGTGTAGCTCAGTGGTAAAGAACTAGTCTACCATGTGCCCTGGGTTTAATCCCCAGCACCAAATAAATAAAGAGCCCTTACAAGTCAATAATAGAAAAACAGCCTGATTTAAAAATGGGCATATGATTTAAACAGATGTTTTTCCAAAGAAGATATACAAATAACCAACAAGCATCTATAAAGATTCCCAATATCATAGCCATAAGGGAAATGCAAATCAAAACCATAATGACATTCCCCTCAATATTCATTTGGATGTCTATAATCAGAAAAGAGGGATAATAACAAGTGTTGAGGAGTTGTAGAGAAACTGGGACCCAAATACCCTGTTGATAGAAATATGAAATGGTGTAGCAGGTTTGGAAAACAGTTTGGCAATTCCTCAAAATGTTAAACACAGAGTTAATTTATGACCCATATTGTCCACTCCTAGGCATGTACCCAAAGCAATTGAAAATATATGTTCATGTGAAAACTTCTAAATAAATAGTCAAAGTAGAATTCTTCATAATATCCCAAAACTGGAACAACCCAAAAGTCCATCAACTGCTGAACTCATTTTAAAAACAGGCTATAACCATACAATGGAATATTGTTCATCATTGAAAACCTGTATAAGTCTTATTGGACATTGTATCTGTTTCCATATCATTGAAGAAAATAAAATGAAATTATATATGCTTCATTACTATTTTATCATGATGAAATTATTACAAATAAGAACTAAATCATAATTTACATATTAGCAATACATTTTACAATATGGATGAACTTTGAAAACATGCTAAGTGAAAGGAACCAGACACTAATGGCCATATGCTGTGTGAGTTCATCTCTGCAAAATGTCAGGAACAGGCAAATTTATAAAAGCAGGAGGTAGATTAGCAGTTGCTTAGGACCAGGAGTAGGGCATGGACAAGGTTTGAGGAGAAATGGAGAATGTTTGGAGGATGATAAAAATTCTGAAATCAGAGAATGGTAAAGGTTGCATATCTTTGTGAATATACTAAAAATCACCCAATTGTTCAGTTTATATAAAGGCAAACTTTATGGCATGTAAATTATATCCCAAGAAAGCTGTTAATTTTTAAAGTAACAATAAAATAATATGAATAATAACAGTACTTATGCTGTGGGTTGTTAAAAGTATTAAAATGACTTAATCATTTGCAAACTGCTTTAAAATACTTGAGCCTGGGCTGGAGATGTAGTTAGGTGGTAGAGTGCTTGCCTCACATGCGTTAAGTGCCTGAGTTCAATCCCCAGTACCACATACACACAAAAAAACATCAGTAAGAGGATTTTTCATCAGGGTAAAAATCCATGTTTTGGTACACATGCCCACCCATCCCCAACACATAGTACTAATAGAGTAAATATAAAAATAATTTGTAATACATAAAACCAATAAAATATTATGTATCAATAATGAATGAATGTTTCATAAAGATTTGTAGAATATATTAATTGGAAAAATTAAACATACAAAAATAATGCTGTTTATTTTACATACATAATACATATATATTGTATAGGTATGTGTGTGTGTGTGTGTGTGTGTATATATATAAATATATATTTTACACATATATGTAATTTTTTTTCTGGTGCTGGGAATGGAACCCAGAGGTACTTTGCCTCTGAGCTACATCCCAGTCTTTTGTATTTTTAACTTTTAAATTATTTACTTGTTTGTTTATTTATGAATGTATTTATTTATTTATGTATGTGTGTGGTATTGAGGATGGAACCCAAGAGCACTTTACCTCTGTTCCTTTTTAGTTTGTTTGCAACAGGGCCTTCCTAAGTTGATCAGACTAACTTGCAATCCTTCTGCTTCGGCCTCCTGAGTTGCTGGGATTATAGGTGTGCACCTCTAAACCCTGCTGTATAGCTGATACATGTGTGCATTATATATGTAAAATATACGTATATAATACATATGTGTATGAAGAACAAAAATAGCATGAGAATAATTAACAAATTCAGGACAGTATTTGCTTCTGGAGTAAAGGATCATGGAGGGGCACACATGAGGCAGCAAGTATATAATGTTATATTTCTTTAAAAATGCTTAACTGAAGCACATATAGATAAAAAGATTTAATAAAGTTGAATGGTGGGCATATAGGTAAAAATTACATATTTTAAACTTATGTATAAAGAATGATTTTTTTAAATGAAGAAAATGTATACCTTCCATTCTCTAATCATAAAGAATTTTTGTTATGCAAAACTATTATTTCTTACAATTTTTTTCTTGATAATTCATAATTTTTTATTAGACTCAATGACAAAGTAACTTTTGCTTTCATTAAATTACTATTTTAATAAAAGATAATTTCAGACATTTTATAAGGGATAATAAGCAAATTATTATAATTTTCTCCAATTGCTGTTCCACTTCCAGATTATCTTTACAGTCTTATTTTTTTATAGCTTGCACATTTTAACGTTATTCAATGATTCAAGGATGAAATCATTCAGGCAAATTTTAACATCATTTTTTCTAAATTGACAGGTGAAAATTGTATATATTTATAGTGTACAACATATGTATACCTTGTAGAATGGCTAAATCAAGCTATCTGACATACTCATTACTTCACATACTTCTTTTTTGTGTAGTAAAAAGACTCAATATACTCTTAGCAGTTTTCAAGAGTATGTTGTAACGAACTATAATCATCATGATGTTCAATAAATTTTTTGAACGTATTCCTCTTATTTAACTGAAATTTTGAGTCCTTTAACCAGCCTCTCCCCAATCCTTCCACACTGCCCCCACTCTCTGTTAACTAACATTTACTGTACTTATGAATTGAACTTTTTTAGTTTATATATACAAGATCACACAGTATTTGTCTTTCTATGACTGACTTACTTCATTTAACATAATATCCTCCAAGCTCGTTCATTCTGTTACAAATGACAGGAATTACTTTTTTTTTAAGCTGAATAGTATTCTACTGTCTATAAATACATTTTCTTTATTCATTAGTATTGGTCAGCATTCCATCACCATAATGAAACGCCTTAGGCAAGTAACTTATAAAGAAAAAGGTTTATTTTGGCTCAGAGTTTTGGAGGTTCCAATTCATGACCCACTAATGCCACTGGTTTGGGTCCCTGGCAAGGCAGCACATCATGGTGGAAGGCATGCAGAGGTCACAGCTCACCTCAAGAGCCAGGAGGCAAAATGAAAAAAGAAGAGAAAGAGATTGCGAAGGTCCTACAGTCTCCTTCAAGGGCATGACCCAAATGACCTAAGGACCTTCAAAGCTCCACTTCCTAAAGGTTCTACCACCAACCAGTAGTATGATGCTACAAGCAAGCCTTTAACTCATGGACTTTTGGGGGACCCTGGTGCAAACCACAGCACTAGACATCTGCTGATGGGTGCTAGATTGACTCCATTCTACAATTACCACAATCTTATTAAAACTAGTTTTTAAAATTTGACATAGCTTAGGAAAAATCATTTCTATGTACTGTCAACTGAGGTTGATAGAGGAACATGATATTTGAGGAGTTCCTCATTTTCCTTCGACACCTTTATTCTTTGTATTCTTTCTTATGTCTAGATCAAAGATGATTTATCACAGATGTTGTTGTACATGACTTGGGTTGTTTTCCTGCCTTGTGAAATTTTAACGAGGCAAACTTAACATTTTGCTTTTTATTCATCCTTCGTATGTGAAGAATCCCAAAGAGTACTTTTCCCTGAAAGACTCATGGCCTAAATGGAACTAAGTAACTAAAAAAAAAATCTATCAGTACCATTTTAAAGGTTGTTTTGTTTGATATTTTGATGCTGATTCAACAAACAATCCCAAAGACTAAGTTCAATCTTTATGATATTTATATCATTCTTTATTATTTAAAATTTATAAATATCTACCAACGTTCATAGATTATAATATTTATCTTAAAGTTTTCTAACATATTATCTCATAACGTTGATATTTACTTTAAATCTATTTCCTTACACATTTATTATGTTTAATGGACTATTTTGTACATAAAATTAGCAGTCCTCACAATCAACATTAATCATTGTTGTATTTTACTCCTACAGTGTTTACATTTATATTCAAAAAGACCTACAGACTGACAACATTTAAAACACATGGAGTTATTTTTCATTCCAAAGTATGTACACAGTGTAAATCTACATCCCACAGTGAATATTTGCCTAGTAACAATGAATCCAGTTGTGTCTTATACCTGCAGTTGGTTTTGTTGTGCAGATTAATAGGGATAGAAACATATACGCCTATGTCACTGACCCTGCAAAATGTTTAGCAATGACACCAAAGTAGGCAATTGGCTAGTCAGGCTTCCAAATGTCACGACCTAAGCCAAGGGCAAAAAAACAAGTAAACGGCCAAATACTAAAGCTAATATCAAACTATGGTGTATCCCTAAAGCATGTATCTCCTAGTCAGAACTTTATGCCATATCCACATAGATACATACTCTAATTATTTATTTTAATTTGCATGCATAGAAAAACAATGGGAGATGAGATATAGAGTTGCTCAGTGAATCATGCTATGGTTGCTCTTGTCCTTACTGATAATAATGATTTAGTCTCATCTATAACACACTGCCCCTGTGACATTTGATGGCAGCTTCTCAGGCAACTATCACTTGTATCCAAATCCCAATGTATTCCTCCATTGTCACAGAACTCCTTCAGGATGAACTTGGACAAAATGGGCTTCCTGGTGAATTCTGAATAAAAGAAGAAAACAAGGTTATTTGAAGCATAAAAGGCATTGATAGAAATAAATAAACCTTAAGAATCATCATCTGGCTGGAACTGAAAAGGTAAAAATAATACTAAAATGCTCACCATGGTTTAGCTAAGTGGTGCACTATTCTAAGAAATGTCCATTTCTGGTAAGCATGATATAATTTTTCAAGAGTAAATAATTTGCCTTAAATCTTCAGATCTTATCCATTTTCAATTTGCCCAACCCTGACACAGTAGCAAGAGTAATGATTGTCAAAGGTTTTGGTCTCAGGGGCCTTCAGCCTCTAAAAAAAGTATAGATGATCCTAAAAAGCTTTTGCCTGTATGGGTTATATTTATTTATTGATACTTACTGTATCAGATAATGAAACAGAAAAACTGTAAATGTTTATGCGTTGGTCAGCTTCTTCTTGCTGTATCCAAAGTGCCTGATAGGAGCAACTTAAGGAGGAAGGATTCATTTTGACTCACAGTTCAGGGGTTTCAGTCCAATGTTGGCCAGCTCCATTGTTTTGGGCTGAGACAGGGCATGGCAGAAGAAAGCTGCTCAGCTCATACCAATCAGCAAGTAGAGAGAGGAAGAGAGAGGAAGGGGATGGAGACAAGAAATGCCTTCAGGACACACCCAGGGCCTACTTGGAACCATGTACCACCATCTACCATTTCAACGACCTCTCAGGAGTCCTTTCTCCTATCAATGGATGTGAGGTTAGAGCCCTCCTGATGCAACCACTAATGATCATTCCGAACATTGCTACTTTGAGACCAAACATTCAACACTAAAGTGAATCTTTGGGGGACATGTCAAATCCAAATCACAACTGATTTTTTTTAAAGTAACATAATAAACACTTTGCAAATTAACATAAGAGTATGTTTTATTTATAAAAACTATATTTTCCAAAATAAAAAAAATTTAGTGACGAGTGATTTACATTTAGTGAAAAGATTTACATTTTTGCAAATCTCTTTGAAGTCTGATTTAACCAAAGACAGCTGGATTTTTATATCTGCATCTGCATTCAATCTCTTGCAATATATGATTTTTAAGAAAATCTAGCCTCACATAGATATGTGGTTGGAAAAAGAAGAGTATTTAACAGCTGTTTGATAATCATGATTAACAAAATTTGACATTATATAATTAAAAGTTACTTGCATTGGAAAATTTGAAAATGCACAAATGAATGTTTCCTGTCTTGTTGCATCAAACCATTGGTTTATCTTACATTTAAATCTACATATAATTTTATAACACCACACACTGATCATATTGAAAATATCAGATCAAAAAGTTAAGCAGACCTTTCAAATGCTGACATATTTTTATACATTTTTTTAAATCCCATTTATTAATACCACTACCAACCTCATCAGAAAGTGTTTAAGTGTTGGTAAGCTATAGAGTTGATGGTGGAAGATACAATTCTTCCAAAATTCTGGTTTTTACTTGAAAACTCCAATTTTATCACTGTCAACAAATGCTGTCAATTGCTCTTCTTGAAGTGACAGTCTCACTTTGTTCTTTTTGGAGAAAATGTCTGCCATTCTTTCAAGTAAAAATGGTGTTCTTTGGAAAATAAAAGTGGCTGTTCAGCCCACCATTCAGGCTCACAAGTGATTTTCCTAATCAAGCACTCTGCTGGATACTCAGAAGTGCCTTACATATACCTTCCATTTTTTCTGCAGCATCATTTGTTATGTGGACCCAAGGATTGAGATTTAATAAAATTAATGCATTTTCCTATTTTATTACAGATAGTAACAGAAACTGGTTTTTTTTAATTGTTTGTTTGTTTAATGTGAGTGCATGTTGGTATAGAAGCCCATGTCCACAAGCAGCTGGTGCAGCTGTCTGGATTTATAACAATCTAACAGTTTTACTCTCCATTCTTTCTGTACCATTCTATTTGCATTGATGCAAACATCAACACAGTGAAAAGAGCAAATGATGTCTTAGTGCCATTATGAAAATAACTTTAGCTCCTCCAAGTGCCTGAAAGGATCTTGGAGATCATCAAGAGTCTGTGGACCACGATTTAAAAATCTTGGAGTTACACAGTCTTCATTTACCATTTTCTGTTATGATTTGTTAATCCTTTCCTTTTCATGAAATAAATTTCTTACTGTTTCAAAAACTACTGAAGACCATAAATTTGTTTTTAATTTAATTTAATGTAAATATGCATGCCATGGATATGTCTGCAGAAATACGAAATTATATGCACCTGTAGTTTTTCATTACAAAATGTTAGTAAGAACCAAAGATTGGAAACAATCCAGCTCTCCGTTGATAGATTTGTTAAATAAATCAGGGTATATAACCACAATGGAGATGCACTATAAAGAAATATACAAAACTATACAGCAGTAAACAAAACTGAGGAAGAAGGAAGAAAAGAAAAGGAGAGGGAGGAGGAGGGAAAGAGGAGGAACTGGACGAGGACAAGGAAGAGGAGAGAAGAAAGGGTGCTTTTCACAAACTTATCACTAGGATATACGTATTGAGCATAAAAAATCAGAAAAGTGCAGAGTACCACATACAGTATGTGGTGTGATTTGAAAGTCTGTATCCTCTCTAAAATTTATTTTGAAACGTAATCACTAGCATGGTAGATGAAGAGATGGGACCTTTAGGAAATGATTACATCATAAGGACTCTGTCCTCCTGGGTAGGAGGACACCTTATAAAGAGGCTTCACACAGTCTTCACCTTGCTTTCCTTCTGTTTTCCATCATTCAAAGACACAGTCGCAAGGTGCCACCTTGGAGAGAACAGGCCTTCACCCACAGGTGTGGACCTCCCAGCCTCCAGAACTGTGAGAAATGCATTTCAGTTCATCATAGATTACCCAGTATTTTATTTTATAGCATCATGAATAGACAGAGACATGCTATATGAAAGAAAAGAAATAACATACACTCCTAATTCTTCTATTTGCATAAGGCAACAACAGAAGGAAACAAAAGTAACAAATAAAAATTGTTGTTAAAGGGAGTTGGGGTAAAGGGAAGACAAAGACATGGGTGAAAACTAGACTTCACAACATACATTATGTTTAGTACATTTAAAAATTTTTGTATTGTAAAAATGTGTTACCAACTCACAAAATAACTTAAATAAAAAACATAGTATGATCATTTTTGTGAACTGTACAATTTTAAGTGTTTTTAAAAACATCATTCCATTTCTACAAATCAATGGAGAATAATTTAGGTAATATCTCAGTATAAGCCTTTTGAGCAACTTCAAGAAAGCTTATATATCCCCAGACTCCAGAGTAAATTTCTTCTACATGTGTTCTACTGAAGCACACCATCGATAAAGAGTACTCAGTATTCAGGCTGGGGGTGTAGCTCAGTGGTACGGCACGTGCTTAGCATGCACAAGGCCCTGGGTTTGATCCCCAGCACCACACACACACACAAGGAGCTCTTAGTGCTTCTTTTAAAAGAGCAAACTGCTTAAATCATTTTCAAACTATCAAGTGCATTTGTTAATTGACTAATCAATTTACTTTCTTTCCCTGAAACCAATCTTACTTAATATCTAGTTAATGAATGAAAAATTACACTGTACTATGCTCATGTATATTTCTATGTTCAAAGATAAACAGAACTATCTAGTTTTTATAGACTCCTCTAGAATACTTTTTATTGATAGTCTTGTCTTTGCTATTTAAGCTCATTCAGATTCTCTTCCAATAATGCATGTTCATACATAAAGATGAAAAGTATAAAACTATTTTATTAGAAATATTGATTTTAAATTTAAGACTGTTGAGAATAAATTGCTTGTTTAAGAAAAGCCAGAGGGGAAACAGAGAACGAGGGCATTCTGTGTAAATAAGCACTGTTAGGGCATACCATTCTCCTTATAATTTCTATGAGAAAATATGGTGCAATCACATATAATTCACATCTCTCAACCTTGGCTGCAAAGAAAAAAGAGATCTGTGACACAATATTGTCACAGGCATTGTCTGTCAACTTAAATTCATGGTACATACATAACACCTACACATTTATTATTCTCTCTCCTAATCCACTAAACATACTGGCAAGTAAATATTTTGTCAGAAGAAAAACTCTTTCCAAGAACATCTGCAATATAATTTGAAGAACACAAAGGAGATTTTTAATCAGGTCCAATAAGCAGTGATCCAGCCAGTCAATATCCTTCAGCAAACACTGCTTAGCCCCACAAGGCCCCTTAGTCAGTGGACAGGAAGGATTCACCTAGGAACTGTCCAAAGGAATCCTAATCAGGGTGACTGGAGTTCTTCTTAGTGCAACCTTCTATAAAGAGATAAGCTCTAAACTAGGACTCTAAACACAGGGAGGTGAGGATTCTGAAAAAACATGACCTCCTTTAAAAGAAAGACATAGCAGGACACGCTGGCACATGCCAGTAATCCCAGCACATTGGGAGGCTAAGGCAAGAGAATTGCAAGTTCAAAGCCAGCCTCAGCAACCATAAGGCACTAAGCAACTCAGAGAGACCCTGTCTCTGCATTTAAAAAAAAACACTAAAAATAGGGCTGGGGAAGTGGCTCAGTACCCCTGAGTTCAATCCCCAGTACCACAAAAAAAGAAAGACAAGTCATGTCACACAGAATTTTAAGTGTAAACTAATTCTTACACTAATGGATGCTGTTAATATGGAAATTGTCAGCAACTCTTCAGCAAATTACATTCATTTCCCTGTTAGGAATTCCACATGTGTTAGTCAGCTTTTCATCACTATAACCAAAGGATCTGACAAGAACAATTTAGAAGAGGAAGAGTTTATTGTGGCTCAGAGTTTCAGAGGTTCAATCCGCAGTCAGCTGACTCCATAGCTCTGGGCTCAGGTGAGGCAGAACGTCATGGTGGAAGGACCTGATGGAGGAAAGCTGCTCAACTCCTAACAGCTGGGAAGCGGAGAGAGGTTGGGTGTAAGGGCCAGGGATAATATAATCCCCCAGGGATAATATAATCCCCCAGGGCATGCCCCCAGTGACCTACTTCCTCTAACCACACCCTACCTGCCTATCACAACCCATTAAGTTATTCAAGTTATTAATCCTTCAAGTGGATTAATCCACTGATTAGGTTTTGGCTCTCATTACCCGACCATTTCACCTCTGAACAATCTCACATTGCCTCACATGAGCTTTCAGGGGAATAACTCCTATTCAAACCATAAGGAGGATATATTGACTCACAGAACTAGAAAGAATATGGATGCCGCTGACCTCAGGAATAGCTGAATGGAGGAACTCAACATTCTCCTTTCTCCTGGCTCTACTTCTTTTCCTGGTTCCCTTTCCCCCTCTACTTGTTCCCTCACCCTCTTTTCCTCCTCCTTCATCCCCCTGCACGACAACTCCCGGGGTCTCATCTCAATTTCTCATCGTATTGCCTGCCCATCTCCTGATTGCAGTTTCCCCCTTAAGGTGGAAGCTCTGAATTAAACCATAGCTTAGAAACCCCAGAGGAAGAATATCTCAAGTTTGGATACATAAAAGTTCAAGGAAAAGACTGATGGGCCTAGTCCCCAGACTAGGTCTCCTTTATATCAATTGCTAACACATAGGAAGGTATGGAACTGTTTGCACCCCTCTGTCCTCACAATCATATTGTTGGAGTGAACTAAATCAAAGCAGGGCAGTAGTCCTACCAGAAGAGGGGGCAAAGAAGTGCTTGATCTATAGAACTTCAGATGTCCCATGCAGAATATAAACCATTACATTTTTGCAAAGTAATCTGACAATATAGTATCAATACCCTGTAAATCCAAGGCTGCAATCTATGCTAAGAATCCCAACTCAGAAATCATATGTATCAAGAAGTATACCATAGCCAGGCATGGGGGCACTTGCCTGTAATCCCAGCATCTCCAAAAGCTGAGGCAGCAGGAGGAACACCCATTTAAGGCCAGCCTCAGCAATTTAGTGAGACCATGTTTCAAAAATATAAAATAAAATAAAGACCTTTGGATATAGCTCAGTGGCAGAGTTTGCCTGGCATGTATGAAACCCTGAGCTTAATCTTCAGTACTAAAAGAAAGAAAAGAAAAGATCATAACATCATTATAATAATCTGTAATCAAACTAAGAGCCTAATAAAAGGAAAACAAATAGGTAAATTATGGTATAACCCCAGAGTACAATATAATGTTGCCACTATGAAGAAAATAGCCTACTCTCTACTACTAGGACCCTGAACCCAAGGTAGAAAATACAAATATAAATATATATATTTGTATTTTATATATATATATCATATATATATATTACACACATGCACATATATGTATACATATATCCTGAAAAAATAAGTAGGTAGAAAAAATACAAGAAAGAAAGAACTCCAAAATATTACCAGACTGTGGGTACTTGGGCACTAGATGATCATTTATTTTTCAGATATAGTCTTTTATTGTTTTCATATTTTTTATAACAAACATGCATAATTTTAATGATGAAAAAACATTCACTTGAAGATTTAAGAGAAGCAAAGAGACTCACACATTCTCTGAAATTCTCATCTTTCCAAGTTTATAAGTGCTCCTAAAACTTGGTCCTTTATTTCAAAATATTGTTGTGAGTGGAAAGCAATCCAATAGCCTTTACCTACTCTACAGAAGGGAACCTACTGGAAGGTAACACAGAAGGAGGTGCAAATTAGTCCGCTGTATAAAAAGAGAGTGTTTGCTTCCCTAATCTCCTGAAATCTGTTTCACAGCCAATGTCATCAGCCAGCAGACACAGCAAATCAACTGCTTCCATAAGGATGAATTCAAATCATATAAAATGGATCAGAAACAACCAGGCCTTTGTGAGACTAAAGCAAGGTCTAGAGACAATCTCCCCCAACCCTACCCATCCTTCAGATTTCCCATCTCCTGACCTCAGGTCCTGTGGGCGTGCAGACCTTGTCTGCCCTCTCCAGGTCCGAAGGTATTCCTCTTTCTTCCCAGCCTCAACATAACCCCTTTGCATTGTGATTCAAGTCACTCTTCAGGTTTCTACTCAGGAGGATGAAGAAGGTCACTAAGAATTGTCTTCAAGTGAAGAGGTCAATAAGGCAAGCTGGGCCAATAGGGAAGTGATACTTCAGGGACAGAGGTGCACTCAACAGCTGCCCCAGCATGTCACGCTACCCATACAGAGTGGACCATTTCTTTGCCAAGGTCTTTTCAGGGTTCAGCCTCACAATCAGCAAAATGAAAGCAGGCTTTGGAACTAAGACTGCTGGAGGTACAGAGATAGTGGTTGATATTTGTGATAATTAACTTTTCTGTTTTTCTAATTCTTCTAGAAGTCATTATCTGAACCATTATAATAATTGTTAATTCTACCAGAAGTCCAGTACCAACTATTTTGCTAATTTTCTACGAGACCTGGGATAAGTCACATCATCTCTTTGTTCCTATACTACGAGAACTTTGGGCTAAATCATCTCTCAAACTTCTTTCAGCTATAACATTTTATTATTCTGTGGAAGTCTTTTACAAAGCCTTAGCTACTGGGCTTCAAAATATAAGACACAATAAATCCGACATCTTTTCTTATTGCTTGTTAACTCTCTTTCCCCAGAGTCTTTCTCACAGGATGAATTCGAAACTTTTCAGTTTACCCATGTGCTTATTATGTATACTAAGACTTTAAGCTCAACTATAAAATCAAAATACTAGTATTAAATACAAAAAGAATCACTTTCATTTAATATTTTCACAGAAAATTTTTAGCCTTTAAAATTTAACTATAGGACTAAAATTAAAATATCCACTGTAATGTAAAATAGGTTTCAAATAAAACCTAAGCCAGGAAGAAGGAAGAGGGCTTGGTTAAGGGGGTGACTAATGCAAGGATAGGAGATGGAGCAGTAGAGGTACAGAGGGAGAGGAGAGAGAAATGAAGCAAGGAACAAGGGATGTTGGTCACCCTGAGACAAAGTGGGAAAGGGCTTCTTTCAACCGAGTAACTAAAATTCAGTGAAAACTCTGTCACTGGTATTTTTCAAATGCAACCTGGGAAGTCAACTTTTGTCACTTTTCATATCACATGTAATATCTACCAAATTGCCTAGACAGTAGATAAAGATCAAATTATTACATGCAGCCAGGCACAGTGGCACATGCCTATAATCCCAGCACTTTGGGAGGCTGAGACAGAGAACTGCAAAGACAGCCTCAGCAATGGTGAGGTACTAAGCAACTCAGTGAGACCCTGTCTCTACATAAAACAAAAATAAGGGTGGGGATGTGGCTCAGTGGTCGAGTGGCCCTGAGTTCAATCACCAGTACCAAAAAAAGAAATTATTACATGCACTAATGATTCCCAACTCTCTTCTCTCTCCAACCTCTCAACAGAGTACAGAAGTCACCAGCACACTTGGCCCTCCCACCTCCCTTATGTACCTGTGTGCTGGTCTGCAGCTATGGAAGGGTTTGAGACTCAAATGATAAATACTGCTCTGTTTATCATGCATCATATCACATTGGCAATAGACATTTCAACCATTCCTTCAGTGGATAAAATATCGTTTTCACATTAGCTTGACCAACTTTAGATGTCCTCCTTTAGTGCACTTCTTGTTATGGAGAACAGTAAGCATTTGGGAGAGGGCACTGGGAATTGATCCCAGGGGCCCTTTACCACTGAGCCACATCCCCAGTCCTTTTTAATTTATTTATTTTATTTTGAAACATGGTCTCACTAAGTTGCTTAGGGCCTCGCTAAATTACTGAGGCCGGCCTCAAACTTGCAATCCTCCTGCCTCCGCCTCCCAAGTCGCTGGGATTACAGGCATGTGCCACAGTGCCCAGCTATACATTCTTATTTTCTTTAAAAAAATTTTTTTACTTCAAAGAGTGGCCATTTTAATAGATGACCACTTAAAAGTGTGATTTATTAGAATTAGGAGATTTATGGGGAGTTTTTGTGGAGAACATATCCAGAAAGAGCAATAGTCCACAAGACTAAATAAATTGGGATCCTAATTAGAGCAAGTTATACTTATTCTATGTATTTATAATATGTCAAAATACTATTGTCATGTATATCTAGAAAGAACAAATAAAAATTAAGTTTTTTTAAAGAGTAAATAGATTGACTATGTCTAGGTGAATTCAGGTTAACTATGTATAAATGTGTAAACTGAATGTGTTCAAATGTCTTCCTACTTCAGTAAGTACCACCTGTGCCTTCCATGCCCAAAAGGGTAGCTATACCCACTGGAGTAGAGCTCTCAGCCCCTTGAGGTGTTTCAGACGCTTCCAGCTCTATATAAATTGTTGCGGGCTCCTAGGTCTGCTGAGTATCTCTGCAAAACCTTGCCATATGGCTATATTGTCATCCTTGAAGCTTAGTGAACTGTTTTAAGGCTTATTGTTTACTGTTAATATGTGGCTGAGTGGAAGCACTTGAAGTATAACTGAAGCTGAGCATCTCTACACCTCACTACAATAGGAAAGGGTGAATTAATTAAAAGCTTAACTAATTCTCCTCACTCAACTTCCATACTGCCTTTTCTTGTGGTCTGGCTTCTAGCCAAGTCCTGCAGGGCAGCTGACTGCCAAAGCCAGGTCCCCAGGTACTGGGAAATGTGGGGCAACTTCAGTGGCCAGATTATTACACAATAAAAGCAAATCAGAAATAGACAGACTTCTGGTGCTTCCTGATGTGCTCTCATTTTCTTAACTTTACTGGCTCTCTGAGGTTCTCCTCTGCAAAATGATTACTGTTCACATCCATGATTGTTAAAGCATGCAGATATTCTCTCCCAAGTGCAATATTTTCCCAAAATATTGAATTGATATGCCTTTCAAATAACACTTCAATACTTAAAAGCAGTAGCACAGAAAATGAAGTACCACAAAAAGTGTGAAGGAGAAACATCTCCCCCCTTTTCAACCTACTAAATACCTGAAAAGGTGTTGATGTGAAGCTCAGTGATAGAGCATGTTTTAGCATGTCAAAGTGCTGGATTTAATTCCCAGCACCAAAACAAATAGAACAAGATGAAATAAAATAAAATTAAAAGACAATACTATCCCACACAAAACAAGGAAAGGAAAATTATTTCTCTTCCTGTTTTAATATGCTGATTTCTTAAAGCCAACAAAATAAAGTACCTATTCTCATTAAAGGGATAATGAATCAAATATTTTTTTCTTTTAGCTAAGACAATTTATAGCAAATGTGCATAAAATTCTGGAACAAATGTATCAAACGTTACACTAATTGAAATGGAAAATACATGCCAAATTCAAAGACAAAACAGAATCTTTCCTTGAACTATTAACATAGTTATCTCATGACTTTAACAAATAATTATAATTTCGCAGAAGCCAAAACAGGCTCTAGAGGGAAAAAGAAATCTTCATTCAGCCTGTGTCAGTTCAGGGTTAGTGTTGTTAGATTGAAGGAAAAAGCAGGTCTATCACTGTTTGATAAAATATAAAGTGCCATGCAACCTTCTCTACAGCCACGAACTTGGACTCCACTCCACAAACATCGGTCATTTGCTCATCAGTCTCTTCAAGTGTCCTCCCCAAAGGACTGTCAACTTTTCAAGGATAGGATGTATCTTTTATTCCCAGCATCTTTCAAAACAACTGAAATTCAGTAAAAATTTGATAGATTAATGACTGAAATGTTTAATGAACTAATATAATTCCAGGAATCTTGATTTTTTTAAAAAAAGTATCATATGTAAGGAGGAAAATGAGGTCTCACATCATACCATGAATACAGCAACAGAATTCTCTAGACTGTGATTACTTCCAGAATATACTTTCAAACTCAGGTTCATATATAAAATCCAAAAAGCCTAAAGGAAACCAGAAAAAAATACTCTGTTCATGTCATTCCTGCGCCTCTGCTGATGGTATCATATTATAAACTGCTCTCATTGTATCCTGAGCACCTCCTTTCCTAGAATATCAAGATCTGGTTTCTCATTCCCAGATTATTGATCTACATCTAAAATCTTTGGTTTGTTTCTGATACCTGGTTCTGCTGGAAGATTGTGTATCTGCCTAACCAGTTCTGTTTGGCTGCTTTCTAAATCTTAGCATTATACTCCTAAAGCTACCCTTTACATCTGAGCATGATGCCCTTAAAGCTAAAGCAGTAATCTATTTCACATTTTCCTATATATATTATAACCACTTAGGACAGCCTAGAATGTGAATTATTTTATTACCAATTTTCTCAATAAATGTGTGATGAATTTATACCCAAAACACTGGCAAACTTTTACATTTTTAAGTGATGAATTCAAAATCCTGACCATCAAAACTAGAAATGAAGTTCTCAGCATATCAAATGTGCCTATTCGAGATTATCCTTGAGATAATATATGAATATTGCCAGAAAATGTATATACATTGATACTCTTAACAAATAATTTTGTGAAGGGATATAGAATGATTATTTTCTAAATTTTATAGGTAAAATAATTGAGAAGGATAAGGTTATATTCCTATGTTCTAAAAAAATAGAAAATGTAAGATTAGCCCAATAAACTCTCTCATTGTCATAGATCCTATCTACAGCCTTCCAAAAGGGATTGAAATTTCATACCATAAATGAAATAAAAAGGACCAATCTTTACTGAGTACCTAAAATGCACTAAACACTGTGTTGTCTCGGACAATAATTAACATAAAGTGGAGAATAGAGCTAGCCTTATTTTACAGACAAGAATCATAAGACACAGAGATTTCTTTTCCAAGATTACATAGCTAGGCAGTGTTAACACCCCCGATTTGTTGAAAATTTGAGATCAAGTCTGTGCAACTGCTGCATGCCATGTCTTCTGTAGTGTGCTGACATAGGTATAATAAAATCAGGTGGCACATAGCAAAAACAAAGAAAGAGAAATGTAAAATCAAATAATAAAATATCAAGTTACAAAAGACCAGAGAATGGGAAGATATATATTCCAAATATGTATGTTAAACAAACCTATTGCATTTTAACCTAAATCTTATGCCCGCACTGTCAGCCAAGACAAAGAAGGAAACTCACAGGAGTTCAACAGACTTCATCTGCTCAAAGAGGTTTACTCTCTGGTGGTGGAAGAAGCAAATCACCTAGTGACATAAATACTAACAGTCAAGCCCCAATGTTAAGAAACCATGACAAATACTGAGAGGGAGTAATGGGGGACATCATCAAGCTCAGAGCTGATGCAGGGAACAGGTTAAGAAATGCATCCCAGGCTGGGTGGTGATGCACGCCTACAATCACAGCTACTCAGAAGGTTGAGGCAGGAGGATTCCAAGTTAAGGCTAGCTTGGGCAACTTAGAAAGTCCCTGTCTCAAAATAAAGACTGACCAGGCATCATGGTGAACAGCTATAATGGCTGGAATCCCAGGAGCTCAAGAGGCTGAGGTAGGAGTATGGCAGGTTCAAAACCAGCCTCAGCAACTTAGCAAAGCTGTAAGCAACCTAATGAGACCCTGTCTCAAAATAAAAAGTCAAAAGGGCTGGTGATGTAGCTCAAGTGGTTAAGTGCCCCTGGGTTCAATCCCCAGTACAAAAAAATTTAAAAATAAAAATAAAAAATAAAGACTGTTTAGAAAAGCGCTAGTGGTGTAGTTTAGAGATAGAGCTCTTGCTTACAATGTGGGCCCTGAGTTTGTTCCCTAGTATTGGTGGGGGGGGGGGGGAGGAAAAGGAGAAGAAAAAGAAAAGAAAGAAAGAAATGCATCCCTGAAAAAGAGGCACACCAGCTGAGCGAGAACTTGCTTTGGTTAAGCACATAATTAAGCATCTTCATTCATGTGGAATACGTACCATGTGTACAGAGCCACATTAGAGACCAAGGGACCTGAAAAACACATCTTTGAAGGAGTTTAAGTTCAATTAGAAAGATACACACAAGGGGAGTTAGAAATACAGGAAAGCATCAGAGAAGCATTAAATAAACAGCACAAATAAGGTGATAATGAGCAAAAGTACTGATGAACTGTCAAGGGTTTGTGTGACCCAGAAAGACTTTTCAGAGAAGGCTGGATGTGAGCTAGCCCCACCATGGTGGTTTCCCAATGTTCTTGACTAAAATACACGGTCATAAATGCATTTTACACCATGCCCAATATAAACATACAAGTACAAATAACACTAAGATTTCCTCAAACAAAACTTCCTCTCACAACACGTGGTCCATGTGGATTATTTCTCTCCTACTCCATTTTTTACATGTGTTCTTCATGCTGACCACAGCCCACTAAATTATGTTCATTATGCATGAATGAGTCACAGTGTAGTTTGAAGCTTCCATAACAGAAAGAATTTCTGAATACAGGAAAGGTCCTTTGCAAAGAAAAAGGGAAAACATAATTCCTACTTCCTACAAAGGAAGTCCAAGTAGACATGACCTATAATTCCTCCTTCCTCCTCCTTCCTCTCCTCATCCCCATTCACATCACTATCCTAGCAATGAGGAATCCACACCTGGCATTTGGCTATACCACATATTTGCATTATAACCTTCTGCAAAGCATTAACTCGTCCCCTCTACCACAACCACCACCAGTAGCAGATTCTTAGAGGACATGCACTAAGCTTCCTCACAGGAGTCAAAGAGAAGATTGCAATCAGATATGACAAGGTCAGAATTCCCAATGGGCCCTACATTTCAGGTCCTGAGGTTACACACTGAGTTTTCTTAATTTATCATTGTTCTTTCTCAAAAATCAGATGTACAAACTCATAAATGTAGGGAATTTATCTGGAATATTTCTTCAGAAGTACTAGTTTTAGGCCCAATTCTATTTTCCAAGTCAGTGCTTTTATCATTAATCAGATCTTTTGTTTCATTAAAATATACAAAGACTTATTATGCAGAATAGGCTGACAATTCTCATGAATACTATGGTGGTCCCAAATCAATGCCCACAGATGTCTACATATTTATTTATTTATTCATTCATTCATTCATTCTGGGGATTGAACCCAGGGGTGCTTTATCGCTAAGCTACAGTTCCAGTCTTTTTTATTTTTTATGTTGAGATGGTCTCACTAAGTTGCACAACCTGGTCTCCAACTTGGAATCCTCCAGCCTCTGCCTCTCTTTGGAGTCGCTGGGGTTACAGGCATTAAAACACTTTTCATCTAGGAAAGAGTTCTCATTCTTTAGTCACATTGAAAGGAATAGATTTAACAAAGGACACCCAAAAATCTGATTTCTGGACTAGACCAGAAGGGCCTGAGAGGAGAAGTGCCTATCATCACCAGTTTCATAAAGACTTCACAGATATTCCTAGGTGTTTGGGATTATTTTTAAAGGAAGAGTATTTTAAAATGAAAATGTTAATTCAAAAGAAGATGATAAAAATCATTCTGAATTAGATGAGAAACAGGCTGAGAAATGCGTCTGTTGCAATTATTGATGCAAATGATGAAAATACATAGTATTGATTAGGTATTGAAATTAAAACCAAAATTGTTAAACATATACTTTTGTGTCTCAATATACCTTTTCTTATTTTGCCTTATTCATTTGCAGGCCTCCTTTAAAAATCTGGGACATAGTCATCTTCCTTCATTGGTGGACATAACTAGCACTAATAATCTGGAATGAAAAAAAAGGAATTCCTTGCCTGCTCCATACCACACTGTTTCATAAGCAGCTTTGAACCTACCTCAGTACCAATATTTCCAGTGAAGAATAGAGCTGCTTCCAGGGATAGTTTGACTCTCTCTGGGGGTTTTTGTTTGTTGAGATGGAGGGCAGGTGCCTGTAAGGACTACTAAAGGCATTTAATGCTGTAAAGCTAAAATAGAAAAATGAATGGTTATTTCTGTTTAAACCATAATCCAATCCAAAGTGCAGTAATGTCTCTAGAATTCGCATTCTCCTTAAAATGAACCCGCAAGCTTAAATAGGCCTCAATTTCTTCTCAGCAAGCATAAGAGGGTCTTTCTGGTGACCAGATGCTGAAAGTTATCTACGGGAATTTTAGTAAGTAAAGGACTTAAATCACATCTGATCGTTCTAATGCCAAAGATAGTGATTAAGTAGCATTGACCATTTTTTAACTTCCATGTAGTAACCGGGACCACATTGTTCAAGCTATTTGAATTGAAAGGGAAGAAAGCGAAGAATTTTTCACTTAGGAATTACCGTATTTGCCTTCCTAGGTGCCTAGTGATTGATAGGTCAGGTTTGGAGCGATAAATTGCAAAGATTACATCTTTTTTTTTGCCAAAAGGCATGCAAATTGTTTCTCTCGCATCTCCAGTTACATCGGGTAACTTGTGGGGATGGGTGGACCCCTGCGCCCCTCGGGTGTGGCCTTGGAGGGCAGTCAAGGACAGGGTGGGATTCCCTGGAGGAACAGGGCATTGGCGCCTGGAGCAGAGCGCCGGGGACTGGGCCGCTGCAGGCTTTGGGCCGCAGCCGAGCCTCCGGCCGAGGCGTCAAGAGTAGCCCTGGGCTTCCTCGGCCAAGGTGCGCGGCGAAGCATCTCTGGGACATCTGCGTTCCGGTTTGGGAGAAAAGACGAGAAGAGCCAGAGGGCAGCAGGGCCGATGGGAGGGCGCAGTGGGGGCAGCGTTGGTCCCCGGCGACCCAGTCCCCGGCAGGCCGCAGCCTGCGCCGGCTGCAGGACCCGAGCTGCGGGGACCCGCGAGTCCTGGCAACCTGGGAGGGGCCCCCGGGAAGGCCCCGGCGCCCTCCTCGCGGCGGGTCGGTGGGGCCTGTGGCTCTGGAAGACCGGGACGCCCCTTGCGCGGCTGACCGTAACCACAGCATCGCTGCGCCTCCCGAATGCAATTTTGACCGGTGTGTCCCCGGTCGGTCGCCTAAGGCCACCGCAAGGAGGGAGGAGAGCGCAAAAGAGAACAGGGAATGGGTGGGGGAGGGGATCGGGAGCGAGGCAGCGGTGTCATTTCCACCAACTGGGCTCTTTCCTGACCCAGCCGCTCATCTGTCACCGCTGTCTCATTCCTGTTATTTACATCTGTCTTTAGCATTCTAATTACTCGCTTTATTACTTTAGCCTGGAGGAATCCTGTAAAAAACAACGGAGATGAGGATCCTACCACACAATAAAACTGCCCAAAATCCCCACTGCACATTATACCGAGCACTTGAGAATATTTGTGCTGTTATATGACCTCAATATGTCCTTAAATTGATCTTATTATATCTTTCTTTCTCCCTTCTCTTTCTCTGCGTGTATGTAATGAACTCTTTCAAGGTGTGGAAGTTGTGAGAATAAGCTGTTTAACAAATGATAAAAATGAGATTATTCTTTGAGGAGGAGGGCAAGGGAGAGGAGGTAGAGAAGAATTTGAAGTATTTGGATCAACCCCACACACAAGTCCAGTTCCTAAACTCTTGGCTTCATTCTTACTTCGGATAAAGTAGCGCCATCTTCACATCCAAGCTGCTAAGACTGAAAGAGTCTTGGAAATTTAGAGGAGAGAATAAAATACCTAATGTCTTTTATTATCTTGCATTAATCTCTGAGACCCAGAAGGTCTCAGGAGGGGGGGTGAATTTAGAGTAGTAATAGAAGTGGGGTTCAAAAATCAGAATAGTTGGAATTTTTTTTAAAAATATAAGATCTAAGAGGGGGGTGTGCAGGCAAGCTCTGACTAAACCCCTGATAGCAAGATTCACCAATACACTCAAGACTGGGATCACAAGAAAGCAGATATAACCCACCAGAAAACCCAGGACGCAATGCAGCTCACGGTTATTTATTCGTGCTAGTGGAATTATTGTTGCACTCAGTTGCAATTTTCTGGCTGTGCTAATGGTTTTCTTTATTGTGTTACACTAACATAATCTCCTCCAGAAAGAAAATGACAAAATATATGGATTTTTAGATAAATAACAGAGGTAATTTATTGGCCTTTATGCTCTTCTGATGGGGTGGTTGATAGATAATGTAATAACATGTACATAATTAAGCGATTTACTGTACCTCAGTCAAAATAGGTTCTAGGGCAGTATCTCTGTTTAGGTCTAGGGTTTTCTGAATGGATATTTACTTCCTGCACCCAGAGGAGGCAGATCTCAGGAAGTAAACAACTAGGTGTTAAATCAGGCATGGAGATGTGAAGAAAAAAAAACTGGTAAATTCTGTCATCAAGGATATTCTATGTTAGGGCCCCTTTTCCACCCACTCCTCATAAAGTTCAGGAAACTCCCTTGATATGAATTGAGAAGAAAATAGGGACAGATTCTAAGCACCATGGTGGTAATGAATGACCTACCCCCAGGTCAGAGAATAGGCCTTCAACACACCCTTGTAGGACTTGAGGACCAAGAGACCTGCTGTCAAGGAAACTTGAGGGCTACTGGGAACCGGCTGAGTGAACTTGATCACCAAATGCCCCCTTGCCCTGGCTTCTGGGGGTTGCCCATTCAAGGCATAGTATACTTGCTCTTCCAAACTCATCTAAATTACATCAATAACAGAGCGCACTCTTTAATGAGCTCTCAACTTTAAAGACTTGAAGGATATTAACAAGCCGCTTGACAAATGGTGCTTAGAAGCACATTAAAGACGCTGCTAATGGAGCGCATAATGACGGCTAATTTTCGATCAGATATAAATTAGAGCCCCAACAGTTATTTGCCTTAAGGACTTTATGTAAATGATTCTGTTCTGTATAAACTGAAAAGCGAAGAGAGCCCTGCCATTTTGGCAATCCTTGTGGATATGATTAATAGATCTGCAACAGAACTGGGCAGAGACAACTGATGGCATTTCCATCTAAAAGTCAGTGTGTTTAGGTAGTAAATATGATATCTTCTAGAGTCGATGTGTGCTGCTTCTTCAAGCAAAAGTGTAAAAATGTCCTTGGCACCTTCTCCAGTTGGCTAAAGAGATTCCCAAAATGAGAGAATCCAGACTCCCTTGGACATACACCTTATACCCACCAAGACCCAAGAAAGCCACAGCTCTATTTCACTGGGACCCAAGTCAGCTTCATGCTTCCCAGCCACACACCCTTTCATCATGTTTAGAATCTTCCCACTTTGGAAAGGTTTGAGATGCTCCTCTTAGTTTGGCACTCAATAGTCATTCTGCAAGCATGTGCTAGTCAGGAGAAAGGAGTGGGAGAAAGCAGAAGAAAAGGATGAAGATGAAGATGTAGTGGTAAGGTGGGAGGGAGGGTAGAAAAGAGTTGGCTAGCATAAGGAGTTCAGTTAAGAAAGGCCTGAGGAAATCTAATAATCAATCCAAAAAGAAGACATTATGGCTTTTTAATTTTTTAGTTTTTATTTACTTTTTGGCTTGCTGTGCTCTCGTACACATCAAATTGTACAAAAGCCTTTGGAGTTTGATTCTTAATATTTAGTTCCTTCCAACTTATTCCCGTTCTGGTGGCTAATGGAAAGCTGGGGAGAGTAGTTATCCTGAGATAGTGTTACCTATATCCAGTTTCCACTTTGTCCTGTCTCCTTGCCATTCACTGGGGAAGATGTTTGTGTATAACACTGTGGTTGCTCAGAGCTGCATCTGGCTGCAGTTTCAAGGATAGCATCGTCTCCTGAACAAGGCAAAAGAGTTCAGATGAGTGAAATTGCAAAACCTGAAAAGCAAGCCAACTGTAGCTTGTCAATGGCTTGTTTATTATGAATTGCAAACAAAAACCCAGCCTTGCTGCTTCAGGAAAACCAAACACTATTGCAACTCAGGGTAGGTTCCTCTATCTTCTAAATGCAAGGTAAGTATGGATTGGGATTATTTTTATAAGCAACTCAGGAGCAGTACTAAAGCCAATAGAGATATCCTGCCTCAATAAGTAAGCTGTTTCTACCAGAGACACCATCTTCTAAGATTTCCTCATCCATTTGAGAGAGGAGAGAGAGAGAGGGAGGGGGAGGGGAAAATGAAAGGGTGAGGGATTGAACATTAAAGAGACTTAGCCAAGGCTGATTAAATCATTTTATCTTGCAGTAACTGATACCTAGTGGCCATGAGTTAAATAGTGTGGAGTAAAGATACTTCTTACCATCATTACTAAGATATAAAGTAGTTTCAAATTGGGGTACAATAAATATGATTGTTCTTGGTTTCTTTTAAATCTGTCTAATCTCTCTTCCAAACCCCATCTCCACTTGCACACTCTCCCAGCATTAAAGGACATACAGAAAATATCTGTACATTTCTTCTATCCACTGGTTTAGGATTCTATAGTAATGGGAGTGAATAAAAAGATGAGCCTCAGGCTTCTCTTTGTCTAGTAGCAAAATCCTGTTCATTTCTCTTTCCCACTGGCTTTCTTATGCTCTATGCTGATGCCACAATTGGACGGTAAAAACTATTTTTTTCAAAAAATAAAACTTAAAGTTATGTTAATAACAAATGAATAACAAATTCATAGAATCCTGCTCTAGCCAGGTTTCCCAAGGAAAAATGGCTAAGCTTTTCAGAATGAGATGCCCTGTTTGGCCACCTTTCAACTCAGAGAACTTGATTTGCTTCTTCTTCCAAAGTGAAGGAAAAACATTCACCTGTGGGGAATGTTTGATTTTCCTTACAGTGTAAACCACATATTACTAAGACTAATTACCATATGTCAAGGTATTTCTGGGTTCTCTCTTCAGAAGAGTTGGTAAAATGGGACTGGTCTGGCTACTGCACTGGAGTCCCATTTTATAAGCATTCCTATTTTATTAGAACTTATTTCTCTTCTGCGCTTCTCCACTACAAGATAGGGAGACAGCATATGTGGTCATTCTCTGCATTTCCCCCTTCTGCTGGGGAAAGGCAGAGATCCTCTTCCAATTGACCACCCACCCCATACTCCCTCACATACTACCTTTTTCTTATTCACCTCTGGAACTCTGAGCAAATCTAAGGAGCAAAAACTGTATTACTGAAAAGGAAAGCAGCATAAGAAAAAAAAATCAATGAAGTGATTTAGGAAGAATGGGTCCCTCTGACAATATTGTAATTAAAAGCTCTCATGTTTGCCAAATGAAGAGTTGAAAGAAGTGCAGGTTGCCAACTGAGTCTTACCTAACCCATTAGGACCATTCCATGGAACTTACAGGATTTAAGAGAGTAAACCCCAGGGTCCTGGAAAACTGCTCTTCTCCCATATGGAATAGGACATCCTGGCTGAGTTCTCTTCCTCTCAGACCTCACACTTAAAGAGGTGGACCAGGAAAGCAGTTGTCTTCATTCTGGCTTCAGGTGAAGAAGTACTCGCTTCTGAGAACTGAAATGGAAAGTTAGCCAGCTCAGGCATCATTAGTTAGGATCTAGAAGTTAGTACCAAAATGGGACTTAAAACCAGTTAGCTAGTCCACCCTCTCTGGAAGCCACCAAGAAGTTTTGGAGAGCCCAGAGCCCACAGCCCTGAACCTGGACTCTGGAGAGTAACTTTAATCTAATTCTATCCTTCATCACTGCTGAGCTCAGCTGCAAGCCAGGCCCTCCTGTCCTCCCTGGGAGGCACTGAAGTCTTTCACCTTTAGAGCAAGAAGTGCTACCACCAAAAGACACCCTGTTGGGCTCTGAGTAAAGGCAACAGGGGCAAGAAGACCTGTAACAAACAAAAGGTCAGAGCCTTGTCCAAAAAAAAAAAAAAAGGAATGGAGATCTCCAGCATCATCCCAGGAGAAGCAAGGATCTTTGTTAGACTAAGAAGGTGAAATTTTGAATGAGTTTGAAAAGTTTTACCTCGCATGCTGGGAAGGGGGTCGGCTCTCAGTATAGGTGTGTGTGTGTGTGTGTGTGTGTGTGTGTGTGTGAGAGAGAGAGAGAGAGAGAGAGAGAGAGAGAGAGAGCGCCCAGGTATGCAGTTTACAGGAAAATGCCAGAATTGAAGTAGAGGATCTTGGAATCTTGAGATCTGCATTTCCGTGGGTCTTTGGTTTTGGGTCAAGCCCACAAAAGACTGGGTATCCTCTGGCCCTCCTCCAAGCTGTAAAATGTGTTTCCTTGGTGCTGTAAATGATTTGGCTCCAGCTGATTCTTACAGTACCTTTACAATCCTGTCTGCCAAGGGAGAGATACTCCATCCTTGCCCCAGTGCAGCCAGTAGGAAGCTGGAGGCCAGGATTAGAGCAGAAAAGATGCCTGTACTGGGCAAGGGTCAGAAGCCTTCCTAAGAAAGCTTTCCCTTATGTTTCAGACCCTGGGTTGCTGTTTAAATTTGAGTATAAGGTGATTGTTTTTGCAAGGGGATGCCTCCACTTCCATCACCTCTATACCAGGCCAGTGATTCCTCAATCCAAGACCTGCTCTATCTCTGGAAGTCAGAGAGCCTTCACCTGGTTTAACCAAAATGCATAGAAACGCAAATTGCCTTTTAGCAAGGCGATGGTGGCCAACTGAGAATTGTCCAGTCCTGTGGGCATTAACGTTTCATCTCCAGGTGAGACTATCCAGGCCAGCGTCATCTGAATCTTCCAGGAATGCAAACACTATCTTGGGAAAATCATTCAGAAGGTGTTGATTCAAGTCTTTTGATTACTTACAAATACATTGGTAACTTTTTAAAAAAAAAATCCAGCCCCATTAATTTAATAGGACGACTTTGGCATCTCATAGTTTCAGAAGCCAGTTCTTTCAAAAATACTGGATGCATAGTCTCATTTTCCCTCGCTTCAAATTATTCAGGGGGCCCTATAAGCTGCAAGAGAGCTCCATCGTCTTTACCAAAGCAAAAAACAAAACCACTCACCAATACACCCAAATAAGACTTTGAACACGCTCCTAGGAACCAGAAAGTGGAAAAGTTCGAGGATAGAGGAAAGAGGAAGTATAGCATTGATGAAAAAATGTGACAAATTTTTTAAGAACCATGATTCAGACCCTGTGGGAGGGCGAGGGGGGCACAGGCTTCTGTTAGCTACAGCCAAGTCTGGGGTGGGGGAGGGCGCTTGCCTTCCGCCCAATGACAGCTGGAGTAATGGCTGCAGACCCAGTGAGGGGGTGGGGGCGGGTGAGGCTGGGCGGGGGTTGGGGGGAGCAGTAATTACTAGCCAGGCTCACCCGCCTCTCGACTTTAGAGCGAACGTGTTCCTTTTGCGCGTCCAGCTGCGCGCTGGGCTTGCTGCTCGGCCCCGGGGCATCCCGGAGCCTGAATAGGGGGTGGGACGCGTGATAGAGGACTTTAAAACAAGGTTCCTAAAAGGCTGAACTAGAATCTCCCCCAAGGCCACATCCATGCAGGACTGCAGAGCAAAGGAAAGCAGAGACTCCCTGCCCAACATTCCTAACCACCAGGGCAGCTATAGGGACCTGGCAAAAAGTGAGGACCCGGCAGTGCACAAGGGGTGGTGGCGTGGGAAAAGATCTATCTGCACAGGACTAAAACCTTGCCACTGGAGTCGAAAGGGCAGGGGGCCAGGTCTCCCCACCTTTCCTCCCTGTGCACAAAAGTGCCAACCCTAAGACCGCGCACAAGCTCCCTGGGGTCGCAGAACCCTAAAGTTAAGTGCACACCAAGGAGTCCGCGCTGGAAGGGGTGGAGAGGCGGGGAGAAGGGTAGAGGCTGGGTTCTGCAGCTCCTCCCGCCGCCTCCCTCCTGCAGGCTGGAAGCCTCACGTAGTCTGGGATTTTTTCAGAATAATTGATGGGTCCAGTTCTCCAGAGCTTTCCCGGTGAGAGCGCGGCGGACCGCGCTAGAATTTAAATAGACGTGATTAGTAAAATGCAAGGGGGCGAGGAGCCCGGGCCTCTCTTTCTTGCGGGTTCCTGGCTGTGCGCCTGGCTAGGCGCCTGCTCCCCCAGGCTCTGGGGGCCCTGCGGGGCCGGAGCAAGCTCCACCGCGAGAGCGGCTCTGCTCCCCACCCCCAACCCTTTGGACTCTACCCCCTCACCTTCTCCCAGCCGCCTGTCACCAAGGCGCACCCGAAACCCGAGCAGAGAAGAGGGGAATTGGGGCTGGCAAGGAACCCAAGGCCAACGGGTGCAGGGCATTAAGTGGCAGGCCGCAGGGAGGGGGCGAGGACCTTGATTCCTCCGCTCAAGCCAAGCCCTCCGGGCTGGCACCAAGCAAAGCAGGAAAGCCTGTGAGTGATCGCTGTTCCCGCGCCCAGCTTCTCATTCTCACTGTTCTCCAGTATCTTGTTCCTCGTCTGCCCACTTCTCTCCTGGCTGCGGAGCCTGAGCAGCCCACACCGCGGAACTTAGGGCGCCTCTACACTTACCCCACGCTCTGAGAAGGTCCCCTCCGCGAAGAAGTTACCTAGGCTGGGAAAAGCCTTCGCCTTCGTTCTCTCCCACGTCCCTATCTCATCGATTTGTTCCTGAAAAGGGGCTGTGCATTCTTATAACATCTACAGCCAATTAATATTGCATTAATTCTATTTAAAAACAAAACAAAACAAAAGTACCAGAATACTGCACCCTATCAAAGCCATCTATTATTCACGGAATTGTAATTGAAGACCTAAGATATGTGTGTTACGGGGCAATGGAGAAAAACAGAGTCGTGACAATATTTCAGAAAGGAAGGGGATCCGAGGGTATCTAATATTTAATTTCAAGTCTGTGGTTTTCTAATTCGAGATTAAAAGCAGTCACGTCTTTGAAGCCAGACAGTTGGTATAAATGTACAGTTAAAATATTCTATTCCACGGTCCCTAGACAGAGCTCTCTACTCGTCCCAGGCTTCATTAAATTTTTATTATCATCCCAGACTAGAGCAGGGAATGAGCGGAAAGACTGTCCATCTAATTGCAATTGATAAAAAAAAAAAAAAAAGCTCTTAGATCCCCCCCCCCTCATTTTAATACATTAACAGCAGTTTTCTTCCTATAGCCAGGCTTTCTCAGCCCTGTGATACACACAATCACATTATCACACAGATACATTTTCTACTTTCCAACAGGCACCAGGATTCGCCCTCTCCTCTGCCCTTTGGAAGGCCTGAGGGAGGGGGTTGGTGGGAGTGGAGAGAGAGAGAGTAGAGGAGACTGGCTTCAGAAGGTGACGCTATATGAGAAAAAAAAAAAGTGACATCAGTTCTTGAAGCATCTGGTGAAAGATCAACAAGAGACAACATTTGCACTAAACTGGATCTTCCCGTGGCAAGATGAAAGCATATTGTTACCCAAACAAAACAAACAGATTATTAGACCAGGCTGCACTTTTCGACAGCCTTTCCACTGTGCGTGATGAAAGCAAAGAGCAATATTTTCATTTTCTTTCTTTCTTACTGACTGCTGCCTCCCCCTATCGCAGAGAGAAAAAGAGAGAAAGAGGGCGAATGCTAAAAACGTTTGTTCTTTTTTCAGCCGCCTTCTTGTGCTGCTAATCTGACTGTCACACCAGTCGACTGTAGATTCCTGTTCTTGTGCGTTCCGGGAGCTGGTCTCAACAAGGGTGCTTTAAATTTTTCTGAAACTGGTGTAAATAAAGCTTTTCATCTTCAGGCATTGAAA
Organism: Xerus rutilus; assembly: GCA_028644305.1. Taxonomy (NCBI): domain Eukaryota; kingdom Metazoa; phylum Chordata; class Mammalia; order Rodentia; family Sciuridae; genus Xerus; species Xerus rutilus. The sequence goes on along the minus strand of CM053408.1, from coordinate 18,978,162 downwards.
GTACAGAATAAAACCCACAGTTTGCTTTCTGAGTAGCTTCCTATTATCACATCGCCACTTAATTTTATTTCTATTCTCTCCAAGTTAAATAGAAAGACTGGCTCACAGGGGAGCTGCCATGTGCCTACAGACTGGGGATGTCAAGCAGAGAGACTCACTGTGCAAAGTTAATTTCAATTCCCGCGGAGGATTTCACATTCCGGCTGGCTCTGACCCACAGTAATTAGCTGAGATAACTAATGATTACTTACTTATTCCTTGTAATTATCTGGATTTAATAATTCGCTGTGTAATTTATTAATTCCCTCATAATAGACTTTCAGTACTGGGAATGGCTCCTTTAAAGGGGCAAAGTAGAGGAAATCTAGCAATATTTTTCTCATTGCCATAAATTTGTCTCCTGACAGATGTGGACTTCAGGAACATCAAAACTATCTGGGAACCTTTGTCTATCTTTTTCTATCCTATCAGTATACCACTCAACTTTTTTCCCTTTCTCTTGCAGCCTCTCTCTTTCAAGCTAACTAAAATGTAAAGTGAAATTTTGAGTTCTAATATGCATATTTACCTGGAGATAAGAGATTGTTTTGGCCAAATAATCGCAAAGATAAATTTCTAAACTCATTGTCACTGATTGCCTAGAAAATTTGAGATTCACCCTCTGAAGAATGTGCTTTTCAGAGCACAAAACCAAGTGAATTTTCCAATGCCTTTTTCATCTTCTCCTCAAAAGCTTACCCAATAGATCAAGATTAACTGATTTACTTGAAGTTTGAAGTAAAACATTATACCCCTCAAATTCTAATTTTCTTAACAAGGAGATCTCTGCTCTGGGTTTATCCTCAAGAGTAGAAAGACTTAGTTATGTATTATTAATTTTTAAAATGCATTTCATAGAAGATAGCAAAGTATTATGTTGTATATAGATCCTAATTTTCTTTCATTTTCTTTTTTATACTTTCATTATTTTTCACCAAGTTAATGTCTCAATGAAACTTAAGTGGATAAAGAATTGACCAAGTAGGGTCAAATAGTCAAAGAAATTTCAGTTTTCTGAATAATATTATATTTTGGTGTAGAGAGTGCTTAGGTTACAATAAGGGCTTATATGATCTTTTCTGTTAAAGTGACTTGTTCCATTTCAGTTTGGTTTCAGGTGCTCATGTTGAACAAAAAGATTGCTTTTAAAGAAAAAATTTAAATAAACTATATGGTTCTGAAACATGGAATTTAGGATGACTAGGTGTACTGATAAATCAATTCATAATAGATCTCTTTCAGATAAAATAGTAATTGTGGACCTTGAACAACAAGGAAGTGAGTCATGAAGGCCAATAGATTTGATTGACATAACAAGGATTTTCAAACACATTTTAATATTTATTCACTTAAATATTTTGAAAGTCAACACCAAATGGCTATTTATCAAGAATTTGTACATAGCTCATTCTATTCTTACCTTTACTTTCTTCTTTAAGACCAACTCTCTTCTTTCCAAATCTCTTTGATTTGGTTTGCCCCTTCAATTCTCATTAATAAAAACTTTCAGAATGTATTTCTTTGTAAAATTCCACTTTACCCATAAAATACACACTTAAGCAGCCTCTTAGAATGGAAACATTTCCATCTTATAGGCAAAAGAAACTGGGTTTTTTAAAAAATACTTGTAATAACAGAGAAGATGAATGTAAATGTGACGCAGTTTGTAAAATCCAGAAACACAGGAGACAAAGAACACTTGGTCAACTAGGGGAAATACAGGTCTTCACTATCCACTGTAAAGAGCAAATAGACAGTAGTTGTTACGTAACTTCCTCACACAAAACTTGGCCATGCAGGCATATATACAAGTTATCAGGTACTTTCCAAAGTACCAAAAAGAATAAGCACACATTTTATTTCTGTTCAACATACTTTCAACTTTTAATACTTTTGCCAGATTTCTCTTTTTAATAAAAGATACCATGTTTGAATAAATAAGACACGAACACACCTGTCTTCTCTCCAACTAATTCCCCTTTCTCTTAATGCACATAACCCAGCTCCTCCAAAAAAAAAACAACCTACATATGGGAAGGTTTTATTGAAGATTATTTTTATCCTAGATAAGCAAGTCTAATGTACATTCAAGTTATTTTACTCACTCTTCCTCTCCACTCAAAAAATAAAAATAAAAATAATAAGCTCACAGAAAGTTCTTAAGCTAGTTAGAACCACTGGAGCAGGACTGAGATCTGTGGTTACTAGCCATGGTGCTGAAATGAGCACTCCAGCAAATTGAGACTGGAGGCTGGCTGTTTAAAATGATTTTCAGGAGAACTGAATATAAGAATAGGGTGGAAGTAGTAATTTTCAGCCTCCAGAACACAGGAATAAATTAAACTATCAGTATAACTATATATAAATTCACAATTCTATTTTTTTTATTCTTAGGCATCTATTATTTCTAAATAGACACCTGAATTTTGTTCTTCAGGTGTTTTCCATATTTCAGTGACAGAAAAAAGGGTCCCCCTACCCATTCTCTGGCCACCTTTTACAACTATTTTTATTACATCTGGAAATTATAGTTAGTTTTCCAACATTTAATTCCAACTTGAGCCACTATAAGAATTTTCATTAAGTCATAGGCTCTTTCCAAAATTCAGTTCAAACCAAGAAACATCCCAAGACAGTTCCATATCAGAAGGGTCATACTTCAGGTTAGCAGCGTTAACCCTGCAGGATGCTCTGGTTTCTTCCTTTTGTTTAATTTACAGATTAGCATAAGGTTTTAATTTTAATTAATAATATGAACTATTGATAATGCAAATTTCCAAATCAGAGCCTTCCTGGAAAAATAAACTCCAAAAACTTAATATATTGCTCAATGCTTGTAGAGGAATCTGAAAATTATTGAAATAGGTGGGAAGATATCTTTAAATTAAGCTTTTAAAAAAGTCTCTCAAATGGGCAGAATTTCCTTGTGCCAGTGTTGAATCAGTGTTAGATTTCCATCAACTCTAGTGTGAGACAGTCACAGAAAGGGGCAAAATTTTGCTCTAACAACCCAGGTGCTTCTTGCTAGGGATTGGGTCATTACTCTCCAGGAGTGGTGACTGAATTGAGAATTATGGTGGGTCAGCTCCTGGGCCTCAGTCACAGTGCCCTGCTCTCCCAAATAGTCCTTGGCACTTGCCACACCCAATCTCCCAGTGCTGCTGAAAGTGAACTAAGTCCCCTTTTCCTTTACCTATGGGAGAATAGAGGGAATGTTGAAATTGCTTCCATCCAATATCTCTTTGCAGAATCATTGTAGGTCTGGGAAAAGGATCCCAAGGGAGGTATTTGGAGCCAAATATCACAATTTCATCTGAGCAGAAAAGCAAAGTACCCTGTGAGATGAGCTTTGGCTATTAAAAGGCTGTTATGAATCCTGTTCTTTCATACTTTTCTAAAGAAGCACCCCCTACTAAGTCTTAGCCATACTTTGATAACATTCACTCCCAATAAACCATCAAAATGTGCTTCTGCTTGTAAAAATCTCCCACCAAACAATTCCCACATAAATGATTAAAAAAGCATCACATTTTAAAAGCCATTTAATATTAATAGCATGTTTTAATGAAAAACAGCATACTTTGCCAATAAAACATTAGAATCATCTCTTCAATGAAAGACAATCAAACACCAAAAATAACTTAATACATTACCATAGTAAATAAACTGTCTATTAACAAAAACAAAAAACCAGATCATATACAGAACTCAAGACTTTGGAGAACCTCAAATGGAACAGCAATACAGCAAAATTTGTAAGAATATATCTATATGTGCATCATTTTGGGAATGAAATATTTACAACAATAAGGTACTGGTCATCGTGTACCTAATTATTTTTGTTCCAAAAGAATTCTACCAAACAATGTGAATTTACAAGCAGTGCACTGTCTTTCAAATAGTTCAAATTCACTTTTCTACAAACAAACCTCCAAAAGGAAAAACTGAAGGGTTCCTACAAATGTTAAAATGTAGTCAACAAAGCAATTGAAAACTGAAAGATTGCAGATATTTTTGTGAAATCTTAGAATTGGAAGGGCAAGCACCAAGTGGAAAATGCACCAAATGCTAGAAAATGATGCAGGAGTCATGCTTCCAGTTGCTTCTTCTGTTAGAGATGTGTGAATATGTGTTTGTGTGTGTAGACGTGTAAGGGTGAGAGAGAGAGAGAGAGAGAGAGAGAGAGAGAGAGCGCTCGGGTGTAGTGGGGACAATGTGGGAATCCCCATTAAATATGTAACAAAGTAAACAATACTTCGGGACAGTGAATCAGATCTCCACGATTAAGACATCCATTACCGAGTGTCTACTCACAAATCAGAACACTACCAGTAAAAACAAAGAAAAAATCTTCATTCAAAGTGAGAATATACAAGTAGGCCAAAAGGAACACGTTGTAAGAGGAAAGCTGTAAAAATTCAGTGAACTCATCAAACAAAAATTTTTGAACACCACTAGCTATACGTTTCCCCCGGTTTTTTTTTTTTAGACTAAAGAAGTTTAATTAATTAGAATGTGCACAAATTAAGTTGCTAGAGAGATAAATTAATAATTTACAGAGGGTTGTTCGGCAATAATCTAATAATAGCTTTCAAGATCAGTGAACACAGCAGGCGCAACTCCTTTCTTAAGCATTAACACTTCAGAGAAAGAAGAGGGTAAGAACCACAATAAAAATATATATATAATATACAGTGTAAATGCAGAAAAATCTGCCATCTTTTTTTAAATTCAAAATACTTTAGCGATGTCTCTATCACATTAAGCATCAACTCTAGTTTAAAGTTTCAGTCCTGAATCAATTTCTATTTCTGAAAAATAGCTGCAAAGTGTACTTTTAAACTTGAACAAGGGTGATGTCTGTAAGAATAAAAACAAATCTTACTTGCTCATTTTTGCGGACTTTTAAAAGGCTGTCTCTTCTGCCTTCCTGCAAACAGCCAGCTCCACACTTCCTCTGAAGAAGCCGAGGTGGGGTTAAAAGGGACAACTTTGCTATAACTTGACAAATCCCATCTTTTTGTTTTTCTTTTCTTTGAGAAACCTTTTCACATTCTCTCTGGCTTGGGCTCAGTTGCTCGCTCCTTCGTTCCCTCTTCCATCCTCGCTTTCTCTGTATTCACATTTACTGGAATTGTTTCTGGTCGCCAAAAGTGGAAAGAAAAGAGTCAAGAGAGAAAGAGGGAGAACAGGCGGGGACAAGGAGTGGGCCGTCCCTGGAATGGCCAAGGGTCTCCTAAATGCCGGCAGAATATTTCATTCTTTTCTGTTTCTGCCTCTGGTTGCAGAACCAGACGCGCACCACGTTTTTCTTAAGATCCAGCTTCTCGGCTATGGCGGCGATCTTCTCCGAGGAGGGTCGCGGCTGGATGGCAAAGTAGGCTTCAAGCGAGCGCTTCTCAGGCGCGGCTATGGACGTGCGCTTGCGCTTCTTCTCAGCGCCATTGAAGAGCTCAGGCTTGGTAAGCTTCTCGCGGTGGGACTTCTCCGCCTCCTCCAGCCATGCCTGCAGGATGGGTTTGAGCGCGATCATGTTGTTGTGTGACAGCGTGAGAGACTCGAACCTGCAGATGGTGCTCTGGCTAAGCGAGCCCACGCCGGGGATTTTGAGATTGGCCAGCGCGGAACCGACATCTGCCTGGGTCACCCCCAGCTTGATACGTCGCTGCTTGAAGCGCTCGGCGAACGCCTCCAGGTCCCGCGGGTCGGCGTCCACGTCGCTCATGCAGCCCATGTGCGAGGGCAGCCCGTGCGCGTGGGCCATGCTGAGCGCTGCTTGGTGCATGGGGTTCATGGTGGCCATGTGCGGCGCATGAGCCGGCGTGGACACCACCGCGCCGTCGGGGCCAGCCATAGCACCCAGGGCCAGCCCGGGACTCAGGTGCTCCAGCAGCTCGCCCTCGAGCGCCTGGTGCGGCTGGTGGTGATGGTGGTGGTGATGGTGGTGGTGGTGGTGCGTGCCGGCCAGTGCGGACGGGTGCGAGATGGGTACAGATGAAGAGGAGGCAGCCGAAGTGCACGGTATGGTATTCATGGTGTGGTAAGTGGCGTCCGGCTTGAAGGGGCTGTGGTGGGGCGGGTGGTGGTGGTGACTCTTGCTCTGGGAGACGATGTCCACGGCGGCCAGAGCCTCGGCACGGGCCAGCAAACTCTCATCCAGCCCGCCGAATATATTGCTCTGCAATTGCAAGTAGAAGGCACACATTACGCTCAGTAGGGAATTATGCACACTCTCTCCGGAAGCCCCGGCCCAGTGCTCGACACTGCCACCGCGCCTACAACATCCCCAGGACGTTAAAATAGTAACACTGATAATAATCCTGAAAATAGGAGTTGAGCATAAGAGGCAAGCCACCGAGAGAAGCCAAGAGTGCAGGAGGAGGAGGAGGAGGAAAGTGAGCCTGCAGACACAACACAACACAACACGCGCACAGGCAACATCCCAGGTCATAAAAATTAATATGAAAGACAAGACCCGCTGAATACTTAAGAGAGAGAGGGGGGAAAATTGGTTGGAGGTGTAGGGTGATTTGCTGTGCAGACATGAAAAAAACATCAAGCAGATAAAGGGGGCTGTCAAAATGTGCCTTTAAGCGGTGATTATGCAGAAATACGCACCGGTGGGGTTGGAAGACAAGCTCTCCGCATCGCCTCTGAGCCCCCGCCGCCGCCTCCGCCGCCGCTGCTGCCACTGCTACTGGAGCTGCTGCTCCGGCCTCCGCCGCCGCCTCCGCCGCCACCACCGCCGCCAGCATTGCTGGAGCTGCTGGGGGAGCTGGCTGAGGGCGCCGCGGGCGCCGAGGAGCCGGGCGAGGCGCTGTGCAGTGCCGAGTACTTGGGCTCCACGTGCAGGCTGCCGCCGTGCGGCATGCTGAACGCCTGCTTGCTGTTTAGGGACATCATCATCATCTTCCCGCCCGCCGGGGCGCTGGTCGGTATGGCACTTTTTAGCCCCAGCTGCTGGGACCTCCCAGAGAAGTGTTCGGTTGGAGCGAGAGCCGGGAAGGGCAGTGCAAAGTTGCACTCAGCCACTACAGCCTCCCGGCTCTGAACGCCTAGTCACTGCTACGGGCTCCGCTCCTCTGCTTCCTCCAACGCCAGCCTGAGCGAATGCTGTGCTCGGGGTGGCGCTGGCTACAGACCTCAACGTCCAAAACTGCCCGGGCTCCTCGAGGCCGCGGAGTTATACTCCCCTCTTCCCGCGCCTGCCCCCGCGCCCCCTCCCTCCCTCCTCGTCGTCTCCTCCCTCCCCTACCAGGAAGCGCCCGCTCCTGCTTGGTTTCTAGCGTCGCCCCTTCTCCCTCTTTGCTCCCCCCAGGTTCAGGTCCTTTCTGTTCTCCCAACACCCGCCTCCCGCTCCGCTACCGCGCCCTCCACCTTCCCTGCCCCCGCACGAGCTCTGAAGTCGCCGCCCCTTCGCCGCGCCGGGCGGTTCCTACTTACGTTCGCGCCCCTCCTGAACCCCACCCAACCCTCCAGGTCTTGTGCTTCAGTCACCAGGCAGTGCCTACCTAAGGGCCGGCATCCAGCCCTTCCCGCTTCTTCTACCTGCTCTGATCCTCTCTGGGAAAAGAAACTCCCAAATAAAGTTGCGGCCCAAACCAGCCTTGAGTGGGTTCTTCCTTGGACTACTCCGAGCGCCTCTTACCTGGCTGCCTCCTCCCCTGCCTTCTGCTTACCATTAAGTTCCAGGCCTCCGCCCCCACTCGGCCTGCCCCTCTCGTGAGCCCAAGTGACCCTGATCCCCCACTCCCGGCCACTGCTGAGGACTTTAACGCTGCGGCCAACCCGGGTCCTCCTGCTCGCTGCTCTGCGCTCCCGCCTTGAAGCGTGCGGAGGTCGGTGTTCGGCTTCGCGCCCCCTTGGCCGGCGGGTGCCTGGTGCAGAAAAGACATGGGTCGGCGGGGCTGCAGGGCTTTCTCTCACTCGATTTCTCGCAGCTCTCAGCGGATTGGACAGCCGCAGAGCCTGTTCTGGTCGTCTGTGCGCATGCGACTCCCCCCACCCCACCCCATCAACCACCCCCCGCTACACCACACACACACACACACACACACACACACACACGCACGCACGCACACTCCCTCTTGCCTCCCCTTTCTCTTTCTCCTCCTCTTCCCTGTATTCAGTACACTGTGAGATGGGTCTTGGGAGGATCCTCTGGCAAATCCTGCCTCTGGATTTATTATTCTTCATTAGCTACAATCAAAGGAAGAAGAGGCAACTGACAGAGGAAGAGGAGGATCAGAAATTACAGAGCGCATGTGCTGCCGAATACCACCCCCCAACAACATACAAACGTGCGCGCACACACCCTCGGGGACTGGCACAAGCCCCACTTATCTTCATTTCCACTGCCGCTCCGCGCCTGGAGAGAATATTTTTAGCAGACACTTTGCCTGCACTTTTGTCCAGGTCCAGACCACTTTTCCTGGAAATGGACAAACATTCTTAGTTCCAATTGCAAAAGAAGGCGATAACCCCACCACCACCACCACACACGCATACACAAACACAAACATAGCACATGCACAAATACATCATCTTCCTCTCCTTCACGCTCCCATCTCTTTTCTACTTTCTGCGGTGTTGGGAGCTACAGTCGCCTCCCCAGAGCTCGAAAGGCGCAGAGAGAGAGCAAGGGTGAGAAGGCCCTGCGACCCGGACGCAGGAACCCGCGGGTGGCCCAACCCGGACAGGGTTGACCGGGAGCAGGTGCAGGCCCTAGGCGTCTGGGGAAGACGAGCAGGTGCGAGAGCAGGCGGCAGGCCTGAGAGGCGCTGGCGCGCGCTAGCACAAAAACAAAGTGGAAAGGAGCGTGGAAAGTGGGAACCCTCGGGTGGTCAGCACACGGAAGCCCCGCGGCGGCAGCGGTGAATCAGGAGGTGTCTGTCTGCCCCTAACCTCAGCTGAGCGGGATGGGTTCAAGCTGGGAGAGCTGTCCTGGGGAGTAACCAGAGTACTGCGAAGTCAAAAGCAAGAGCGCGCAGTGAGCTCTGTCCATGGTCCTTAAATCCCTTCGCCACTCTCGGGCTCTCCTTTCTCTGCCCATGTGTGGAGGAAAATAATAAATAATAGCCAAAGGGGATTCCTAGGAGCAGTGTTCTTGAATGTGAGCCTGCAGAAGCCCGGGTGCCGGACTGGGAGAGGGGGGTGTTCGCATGAATGAATGTGACTTGTGCAGGATAGTTCAAGTAAGTACTTAGGTGTTTAATTTCTACCTCAACTGCCAGGATCATTTTCAAGGAAATAAAAAAAAATAACATTGTACAGCTCTCACTGTCTTAAGCTTGGCAACATGAAATAAATCAAAGTTAAAAGCTTGAGTATCATTTAATTATAGTGCGAATAGCGCTTTGAAAGAAGTAGAACAACATCTCTAAACAAATTATGACTGGGCCAGGAAGGAATTATTAGATTGAAATTTCATTTAGACTCGGGAGACACTGCGCTTCACTGTGTAATCTGCTGTGCCTCATCTGATTTGTATGCTTAATTCAGCTTGACGAATTTATTAGTTTTCATAATAGTGAAAAAATTGAGCAGCACTATGGGCTAATGCATTGTGTATACTATAAATTGTATGTCATCGTGGAAAGGCTAAAGTCTATAGAAATCTTTTATTAATGTTGGTATAGGAGGGAGAATTTTCGTGCAAGCCTTGGAGAGGTTCATGCCAACTCCACTGCGGCTGTGTCTCACTGGTCCATTAACATATCTTCATACTAATTAGACCACTTCATCAGTGATATAATTTCAAACTTCAAATTATGTTCTAATTAACAAGGGTTGTCCAATTTGTTTAATCTTCAAAAGGCTTTGGATGGTCTAATTAGTATAAACTGTTGAGGATCTCAAAAGCCTAATAAAAAGTCATAAAAAAAATTTTTGGGTGTGTTTTCTATCGGTACTTTGTAAAGGCCAAAGGGGCAAAGTGAGAGTGAAGAAGGAAAATAACAGAAAGACAAATGTTTTCATCTTCCATTTCCCCCAGATTATTTTAGTGAGTCACTGGAGAAACTTTTGGGTATTACAATTCCTAAATAGTGTGTTTATGTGTTTAAGTAAAAGCACAAGAATATCAAGGAGAAAAACCACAGGGGGAAAAATTCTTCTCTTTCATTAGGTGCCTAATTAGATGTAAAGTAAAAGGCAACCCTGAGGAGTTTCCCAAGCATTATTGTGGCAACAGTCTGTTGAACTTGAATTGCAAAATCAAATATTTGGGGTGTTTTGAACCTCTCCTTGTCCCCTCCTCCTTCATTGAGCTTAATTACTTGCAGTAGTTGTTTTAATGTATGTTGTCACCTGGGAGTATTGAGAAATGCATATCGTTAATATGAATTAATCTTGATTTTAATAGCAACTGACAACTGATCTCCAAAATGCTAAACACTTGTCACCACTTGGTATGGTAAATAAGGTAGTATAATAAATTCATGGAATAGAAAGGGCACTCTTGAAATGACCAGACAAACTTTGTTTGATATGGAATTAATTGACTAAAACTATTTTAATCAAGAAAACTCCCTAGAGAATATTTCCTGATGATTAAAATCCATATGTCATTAATTTAACCTTAATACCACTTTTTTCATCTCTCAGATAGTTCTTAATAATATCTCTAATTCCAGAAAGGAAAAAAGGAAACTCTTGTTTTCTAATTCTCAAGTGGAGGTAAATGAATATGTGAGTGTAGAGCAATTCAAGAGTTTGTTTACCTGTATTTCCTTTCTAGAAAACACATACATTTTTAAAAAGTCAAGTCAGAGCTAGACTTCTTTTCCCAAAGTGAAAAATGAACGACAGTGATTGTGCTGCATTAGAGGGAAAATGCAATTCTTCCTTCATCACTACGACTTGCAATCTTGCAATCTCTCCCTTCAGGAGTGTCCAGAATACCAACGTCCGTGAGGTGATATCAATAAAACACATTTCGGTTTTGCCCACAGGTATTGCTGCAAAGTGCTCCAGTGAATGTGGAATCTGCTCTTGAAGGAAGAAGGACTCCAGCCCCCTAGTTAGCAGGGATCATCTAAACAAGTGGAAAGTTGGCAATAAACCCAAGGGGTGGAATCAAATGACCCTAGATTAGAAACCTGCTTCCTGAAACCTCAACATACTCTTGTATGCCCAAACCTCTATACGAACTTGTGCCTCCCCACACCTACAGACTTACCTAAGTAAACGGAAAACCGAGAAGTGGTTTTTTTTAGAAAGCACAGGGATGGGAAATGCATCAACTGTGTGGTTACAGGAGCGTCTTTCTCTTCGCCAAGCCTCTTTGTTTGACAATAGCTGCAGTCCCGTCCGCTGGCAGATGCGGACAGATGTGAACCGCCTCCCTCCCGGCGAGGAGGAATCCACTAGGGCTTCCCAGCAGCGGGGTCGGGGCAGAAGGCTGTCCCCCGCCCGGAAATCGACTCGCGCCCAAGCCAAGGGGAGAAATCACTGTCTCCTCCTTGTTTCTGGATCCTAATTTACTATTAAAATTTTAAGCAGTGCATTCATATTTTACCGGACCTAATGTGTTTTATTAAAATTTAATCTATTAAGGGCAATGTGATTTCATTGTATTTCAAACAGAATTGAATTGGACTAAAAGAAAGATTTCTCAAAAGACACATCTGGCCCTATTGTGCACCATTGCTCCTGACGAGACAGGGGTTGTTGGAGGAAAGAGGGAAAGGACGGATTCCCTCTTCCCATTTTCAGCATTATAGGAATTTCAAGATCAGCCTATCTGCTTCATACTCTGAATAGAAGGTGAGAGTCCTAAACTCCCTTTCTGGACTCTGTGACTTGAGGCAGATGAAAGGGAAGTGGTGGATTAAGCTCCCCAGATGCGGCTGTTCCAGGGAAGGAGAGCATTATCCCTGAAACCCAGACTTCTGGGGACTCCCTGAGACCTGGCAACAGAGTGAATTGCGGGGAAGGAGGGCACTCCTGGCCTTCAGTGTTGAGATAGGGAATCTATGTTTAAGAAATGATTGGGGCATTTTGTTCAAACGTCTTCTGAGTATGTCCACCACTACCCTTGTGTTTGTGCCTTTCCTTCTTCACTGGCTGCACATGAACTCTAAATCCCTTTTGTCTAGAGGTTAGAGACAGCTCGCATTCTGCAGCTTCCTTTCTGTGCCTTCCTAGCTAAGTCTCACAGCCTCCCAATGCAAGAAGTAAGCAAGCTCCTGAAATGTCCACGTCCAGCGCTTCCTAAACCCTACTAGAGGGAAATTAGAGCTCACAATTTACCTTCCATTAAAGCCAAGCAGGGTTCAGAGGGGAAGGACTAAAGCAGGTGACCACCAGCTCTCCAGAGGGCATGCTCTAGGTTTGGAAAAGACTTGGGCCTGGGCTAGGGGCCTGTAGTAGCCAAACAGTCACTTAGGGTTCTATCTAGGTCTATCTAAGAGGTTAAGAGACAAGGAATGAGAGATGGCACCATAGAAAGGAAAGCAAGGGCTCCCTCCCTCTTTTCCCAGTGCAGAGAGAAGAGCTGAGCTCAATTTCAAGGAAAGCAGACCTGGAGGCAGGGAATGTGTGAGGCTGGTAGTCCCAGGGCAGCTGGATGCCTCTGAGGCTCCTTGGGCACCCTTAGGAATCCACCAGGTAGGTTTGCTGAGGTTGAGCATAGCCAGGAACTCCCACGTGGAGACAGCTGGTTAAAAGTACCAAAAAACTAAAATGTGCCTGAAGCGACAACTCAAGTCATCGGTATCCAACTCCAAACTCTTCAGAGAGTAGGGATGCAAATTCACACATTTTCACAAGGACACACACACACACCACGCTCAGACTCACACACGCTCACACTCAGGAACACTCTCTCAGACAGGCACACTAGCTTCTCTGCTCTTCACGTGCACCGCTTGAGGTGAGGGGCAGACCTTGGTTTTCTGTCCACCCGCCGGCTCCCCTGTGTTTGCCTGTCCCAACGACAACGCAACTGTTGTTTTTCGTCCCAGTGAATTTCCTGGGTCCACTATTTACCTCTTCTCAAAGTTAAGTCCAGTCACGAAACCAAACTTAAAGCATTGGAACAATCAATGAAGACTTGTGCGATCCATGGCGCCTTGCGCTTCCTGGAACTAAAATAAATGTAAGAAATCGAAACTTAATTACTTGAAAGAAATCCAGAAATCCCTCTGCATAATTTATCCAGTCATTTTTACTAGCTTTTGTGTTCGGTGCTGTGTATGTTAACTCTGTACTTTTTGGCTACGAACCGGCTACGAACAGGCTCAGGGCTTCCTCAGTGGGCTCCCTGAGGTTCCTGCCTGCCACCTCAGCCTGGGAATTTTGTCCTGTATGAGGCTGCAGCCTCCTGCCACTCCTCACAGCTGATCAAGTAGCATTCCTTTTTAGACAGGAATCCCTGGGGCTGAGCATTGTGTATAATTAATAAATGTAAAAGTTCATACATCTTCTCTTTTTATTCACTAAGGCTATTATTTGAATTTTTGTGTGTTGCTTAGTACTAGATCTGAAACCAGGCCTGTTAGTAAATATGAGCCAGGACAATTTCTCTGAGGGAATAGTGCATTATGAGAAAGTGCCACACTGATGGCACTTTCCCACTGGTGGTGGGAAAATTGATTGAAAGATGGACTTTTTCCTTCTTTTCTGGTAAATTCTTTTTTTAAAAAAAAACTTTTTTTTCTTGAGTGTTATTATCTTCCTAATGACTAAGTACTTAGTATTTGCTCTTTCTAAACCAGTGTTTGAGGTACTGGACACTAGTTTCTTCCTCTGATATCTGTTCCCTTCAAAGTCAGTCATTTCTTCTCTCCTTTAGTTTCTAGTTAACTGAAAATCTTAATATGCATAAAGTGTTCAAAGATCTCTCATCTGGGGGCACCAGATAAAACAGATGCTGTTGTCTTCAGCTTAAAGATGCTGGCTAAGATCAAATGACTTTTGTACATACCATGACTCTGAGGTTAGGTACCACTGGGAATTTGGCAATCTGATGATAGTTAATGCTATGGTCATTAGATTTCTATCACCAAACAGTACCTGATTTTGTTAACAGTGAGAGGGACTTCATAGAAGCAAGCTTTTTTATAGACACCTCATAGAAATCTGAAGTAATGTTATGAAAGAATGAAAAATACATTGGGGAACAGCTTGGAAACTGAAGTACATTTTGATTTAACTTACATTAACAGAAATGTAATGTAAAAGTGAAAGGATCTAACAAAACCATTAATAATTAAAAAATAATTACAGATAGTCTATCCTTACTATTCATAACCACTCAACACTTTAGACAAAGAAAACGGAATACTCTTAATGGGAATGAGATGTGAGCAGACTGTTAATGAGAAGTTAACCAAGGACTGTGCATTTGTCAAAGGAGATGACTGACTTTTCTTCCTTACTCCCACCTTCATATTTTTATGCCTTTAGAGTTAGCTAGGACCTTCATCTTGCATTAACATACACACTGAGTATCAGAGTTTACACCAGAGAAATCTCTTGAGCAATAACAATACAGACCTTATTGAGTTCTGAGGATCGAGGCACCAGATGGCTTGTCTATTAACCATCCTCACTGACAAATATTTATAGGTGCCTATAAAGAAATACAGGACTCTACAACATATTTTGGTCAGACAATCCCATCCCATAAGGATTTCCCCAAACAATGACTCTCCAAAGGCAGGAGTTTGTTCCCTGTACCTGTTTGTGATTTTTTTTCTTTAAAGGATTAACCATCCTTTAAGGTTCATTGTCAATCTTTTTCTTGCACTCCTTACCAAAAGAGTAGTGCCCTCGTATTTTTTTAATTATGTGAATGTATTTTTGTGTTACCTAAGTTGGACTTACTACATTTTCAGTATATATTTTTCAACATCCAAAGATTTTAGAGCAGTATCTTCCAGATAATCATGCAGTAAACCTATAATCATGCACAAGACCTTTAAAAAAGACTGTTGGGAAGAAGATATTTTCACTGTATATTCTCCTTTATTTTGTCTCAGCAACGCAGGGGGCTGCCCCCAGAGTGCTCTGTTGAAGTTGGAGGCACTGGGAGGAAATCAAAGGAGCCTGGGGAAAGCAAACTTCACCGCTTCTTTTCAGAGATAAAGGGAAATCTTACAAAAGTAGAGATTTGCAGACATACAACTGGAATTCAACTAAGTCAAGGTTGAGGCATCTGTTGAGAAGCCACCAGGAAGTACAGAACTACAGCCCATGTCAAATCTTATGCATCTGAAGAATCTGAAGCCTCCTTCCTTCCTCTCTCATCCCCTGATGGATTAGAAACAAAACAGCATGTCTTTTGTAGGAAACAGAGAAACCTAAGGAGAAATGCTAATAGGTTGACTGAAGATTTTGAATACTTCTTAACTCTATAAATATGAATTGAGTGCATAAAACATGTTAAATTCCTTGAAGGTATACACTCTCACTTTTTAAAATTGCATCAGAAGGACATTAAAACAACAATGACAATTTAAACATTTTTCCTTTTTAGAAATTGTATATATGGCTCACGATTTACCTATAAATCTCATACATACAAAAGTGTGTGAACCAAACATAGAATTATATTCTTTGTACCCAAATGTATGTCAATGTTTCCCTCTTTTTTTCTTTCTTTGATATGCATATATGGATCTCCAAGATGAAGTTCAATTGATGTGTGCTCCGGCAGATACTGTAATTTTGCACCTTGACTAATTTTTCCTGATACGCATATGGGACCGCAGTGGGCCCAAGCCTCATGAAGAACATGTTGTACTTAAAATCATTAAGAACACTCTTCCTCAAACCACAAATACTATATATTTTGTGATGTCCTTGCTAATGCACCCCTTCTTTGACTTCCAAGGCCAAAGTCTGCATTATCAACATTATACTAGTCTGGTATATTCCTGTCCTCATATTTCATTGATTTCTGCTGGCCACCTTTAACTACATGCTTAATCTAGGTCACACAATTGGTTATTTCTATACAAGTTACCTTGAATATTTGCTCCTTTACCTTCCACATCAAATTACTTATTTTCTTCAATTTTGTCCATAGACCATTGATTTCACTGGAGAGGGTAAGCACAATAAGCTAGTTTCTTCCTGAGTTGTAATTTCCAATATATTTATGCTAATCATCTGTAACAGCTATGGTAGCTCCACACTCAACATCCCCTCCAATCTCCTTCTGGTGTGACTTCCTGTAGTGCAGAGTCTGTGAAGCTAAAAATTACTTTTCCCAGATGCTTAGAGCTCAGATACTGGCTGGGACCAAGAGGCAGAAGTGTGGGTCATTTATTCTCAGTTGGTGAGAATCTATGAAGAGTGGCACTTTTTCAGAGCCAACGGTTGTGTGATGGTGAGAGGGTATATTACTGTAGCCTGTGGTTTCCCCAGTGCCTTCTTTTCTCCCTTCTTTTCTGATTGCAGTGAAACTCACAGCTTTCCTGACAAGCCAGATCTTCAGTGTGCTTCTGGGAGTCATTCCTGGAAGTTTAGCCTAGAGTCTGCTACTTCAACCTTTCCAAAGATTTGTAGGTATCCACCTGTATTCAGTCTGCCTCTGCTTAAAATAGATAAAAGTGGTTTCTGTTCCTCACAGCTGAACCCCAACTGACATTCCAGCTTTAACATTATTTTCTCTGCTGCTCAGTATGCTTTTTACTCACTTTTAATTGACTGTCCATCTCATTCCCTGCAGAATCTATTACAAACATTTTCCACTTTCGCCATCATGATTTTGAGCACAGAACTTCACAATTTATTAATAGTGCACTGCAATATGTTCCCATAAGTGTTCTACTGCCACCTACCCATATTTTCTGTGTTCTTGCCCAAGATCTTCTCCTGTAAGTATCGATCTCCAGGTTAATTCTTCCATGTTCTCATGAATTCTTACCCTCTTTCCAATTTCAGGACCTTCATCTATCAATTTACTTCTTTCCAGTCTATCTCCCCACCAATATATTCATGACACATTAACTACAGAATTTAAATAAAGCAAGAACTTTCTTTTAATTTATTCACTCCAAGTCTTTCTTCTTCACCATCAAATTTTGGAAGTGGTAGTTGCATTTGCTTCCATTTTCTTACCACTCAATCATCTCTTAACTTCTACCAAGATTATTTCAATCCTTAAATGTACACTGAAGATGTTCCCTCTTAGGGTACTGATGACCTTTTAAATCACAAGTTCTGTGACACTTTTTCAAAAGCAGGAGCTTCAGACTTGGTATGTTATGCTGACTCTGTCAGTTCTTAACTCTAATTCTCATTTTGCCTCTCTACAAGATATGGTTCATAATTGCATATTCTTCCCCAGGTTAGTGATCAGATTAAATGCTGTATTGTATATAAAGGGCTTAGCATGTCTCCTTGTATGTAATGGGCACCTAATGGATGTTAAGTAATAATACAACAATATTGACAACAGTCTCTGCAGACTGTAAGGATCAGCACTTCTCTCGTTCTTGAAATGGATGGGTAGAGCTCTCAGTATGGAATATGTAAAGGCAGGACACACCAGCCTTAACAGTGCCATCTTTAAGTCATGTTTTATCTTTTCTTGGTTTTCCTTCCCACCCTCTCTTGTCTATCAAATAAGACCAGCTCTCCCACAGCCTTTCTTCTCCAGACTATTGTATTTAAAATGTGGGACTTACACCATTTATTCATTAATTCACAGACACATTCAGAGAAGCAGAGGGCTAATTGTTATTGGTTAAATGCTTTATTTTGCTCAGGGAGACCCAAATTTTTGTGACCAGGCTTCTTTTTCCAGGGAAACATCATTTCTAACTTATTCTCTCAAAAAATTTCTGAATAAAGAAAAGCACATTTGGTATCTGAACTTAAGATTATCCAGCATAGTTTCTTTTCTCAAGAGTATTCTGCACATCCACGTTCTGAGACACCATTTCTTTTTCTTTTTGTTTTCTTTTCTTTTCTTTTCTTGGCTGTTCACACATTTCCAGAAAGGTAGTGATCACTTAAGAATCTATCAACTTTTTTTTTTGGTACCAGGGATTGAACTCAGGGGCACCCAACCACTAGCCACATCCCCAGCACTATTTTGTGTTTTATTTAGAGACAGGGTCTCACTGAGTTGCTTAGCACCTCACTGTTGCTAAGGCTGGCTTTGAACTTGCGATTCTCCTGTCTCAGCCTCCCAAAGTGCTGGGATTACAGGTATGCGACACCGCGCCTGGCTTCAACTTTGTTTTTGCTCCTTCCTTGCTAATTCCATTTGTTTCAATACTTTCTACTCTTACCAAAATGCCTTCCTACACCATAGGACTCTGATCTCTCCTGAAAGTCAGTTTCACCTTCCAACAGTTTATTAGATATTTTCACAGAGGTATCTACTCTGCCTTCAAACCCAACCCCCATAAAACCATATCATTTATCAGTATTTCAATTATAGAATTTAGTATTTTCCATTTGTATATTTCTTCTCCTTTCTGACTTCCAATGAGAAAGAGTGAGTTTCCTGAAGACAGGGTCTATATTTAAGTCCCTATGGCCTCAACAAGCTTACCGTTGGGTCCTGTGTACAGCAGGTGTTTAATACGTATTTTCTGAATGGATGATCATTAAGATAGCAAGTAATGCCAACATTGTGCATTAAAATTTCACTAATGCTTATCTTCTTCTGAATCTTTTCTTTGTTTCCTTTTTTTTTTACTTGACCCAAATTATATTAATAGTTTAGATAATAGACTGAGGGAAAACATTTGCTCTGACAAAAAAATTAAAAACCCAAAGGAGGAATATCCTTGAAAAATAATATTAAAAGAAACCTCATAGAAAAAAATGGACAAAGGATGTAAAGAGGCAGATTATGGACTGGAAAAGCCATGCACTAACTAGGTTGGAAAGATGCCAAATCTCACTAAGTATCTGGACAAACGTTAATTAACAACTGTAAGGTACCACTTTATAGCTATCATCTGCATAAAATTGGAAAGTGAGATAATAACAATAATTATAAAAGATGTGGGCTAGAAACCATAACATGATACTGATAAATGTATAATATTGGTACAGCAGTTGGAAAACCAAACTACAGTCCTTAGTGACAATGATCATGAAAATATTGTGGCTTATGAATTCTACTTCTGCGTTATACACCCAAGAAATTAAAAGATGACATATTTGAGGATGTTCTTGTCAGTGTTGTTTGTAATGGCAGAGAGGAAGAGACAGCAGATAGAAGCAATCTCTCCTATGAAAATACAGAAAAGTCTTGATTGAGTGAAAAGCTGAACAAGGTCTAGAGTATAATGCCATTTATACACCTGTACACAAGAAACAAACAGTTGTGCATCTTTAAAGGATCTATATATTTTCCAAGGCTATATTCAACTCAGTAGAATAATGTCTTAGTTTATGCTGCTATAACAAAATACCTGAGACTGAGTAATTTATGAAGAACAGAAATTTATTTCTCATGATTCTAAATGCTGGTAGTCCAAGATGGATGCACCAGCTGATGGCAGCCTGTTTTACCTGTTTCCACAATGGAGCCTCATTACTGCATCCTCCAAAGGGGAAGAGCACTGTGTTCTCACATGGTGGAAGAGCAGAGGAAATGAACCCACTCTCACTAACCCTCTCGTCAAGATCCTCGTATCATCATGCTCTCTTCCCTCACAGCTTAATCACCCCCAGCACCTTCCTTACTTAAAGGACTCACCTCTTAATACCATTACATTGGCCATTAAGTTTCAATACTTGAACATGAGAGGAGATGCCATCATTCACATCATAGCAGGTAAGTACTACTTGTTGGTAGGAAGGGAACTGTGAGATAATTCATTAAGTCATATCACAGGCTTTAAAACAGTGCATTTCCTTATATGAATACCACTTCTAGGAATCCTGCTTTTGCAAACAATTTTAAAAACCAACACAAAGATAAAAGACAATAATGTTTATAATAGTGAAAATTAGAAACAATCTAAAGGCCTAAAAATATAGAAATAGGTTAATAACATGTAATGCTACAACACTGTTCAGTGATATTCAGCCACAATAATCATATTTTCAGAGAAAATTTAATAACATGGGAAAATGCTTTAAAGTGAAGCAAATATGCAAAACTATAATTCTTATTTATTGAAAATAAGGATGTAAATGCATGGAAAACAGTAAAAATAAGTTTTTTGTTTTGCATGTTGATTTGTCAGAGATTTTAATCTTCCAAATTATTGACAATGAGCTTTTATTCCTCTTAGTACCAGAGTTATAGCCATATTTGGATTTAGAGATAGTTCCAGATGTGAATCAGGCTGCATACTCCTCACATGAGATTCATTGCCTCTCTTATTTAAAGTGCTATAACTAAGTGATCCATCAGCTAAACTCATTCACTATCACTCGTTGCAGTGAATATTTATAGATTGGAAATGATATTTAATTGACACAAGAAGGCATTTTACCATCTAAGTTTTATAGTACATCTCTGAAATGTGGAAAACCTCACAGACTTATATGGAGGAACCAGTTTTGACTATCACATACTCAACTGGGGATTCCACAAATGACCCTCTAAATATGGATTAAATATGTAACCCACATTGCCCTCTTTCTCTAGTGCTGGACCAAGATTCTTCCAAGATTGCTGAGGCACAGGACAAGAAAGGATATATTATTAGATCCCTTATTTTCCCCCTTTTGAAAACTTCATTACAGAAAAGTATACACATTTGGTTAGTTTACAGGAAAATGACATATTATTAAGACAGTTAAAATAACATTTGTATTCTCAGAGGCAGGATCCCTCTACCTTGGGTTCCCTAGGTGAAATATATGTAGAGAAATTTTGTAAACTTGTCATTTTTAATTTAAAAAGAGATACCCAATGCAGATTGGATTTATGCTCAAGAAGGTGCAGTTATTTCAATGCTTGACTACCCCATTAACTGCAAACCATGGCAGTTAGATAAAATATTTTTTAAAAAAGAAACATCCACAGTGTCAGGATAAGGAAGAGGTGCCATCTCATACATACCAGTGGCACGGAGACAATATAGACAGTATTTTCATTTTTAATAGAAACACACCACAAGATTTTATGCCCATGACTGTCCAGGAAAGCAATTTCTGGTTCTTTAATTAGAAATTGGACTCAATTAAACACACATCACCTCACATCTCAAGACAAAGGTTCAAGTGTGAACTGGTGTCATTCTGTGGACTTACACTCTTCCATCAACCAAAGACCATATGGACAGTGAACCATATGCATAAGGTTGGGCGGTTGGTTGATTGGTTTTAATCTAAGGCAGGAGTAATATGATTCATATTTTTCTCTTTAACATCTCTTAATACTTTACTTAGTTGAAAATAGATTACTAAGTTTGAATTTCTTCAGATGAAACACATCATAAAGGAAATTAAAAGAATCAAAAATGCCTCGTCTTTTTTAATTCTACTTAGAACCAAATGGTCTCAGAGGCTCTAAAGCAAGAAATAAAAAAGGACTAAATAATTCTATCATAAAATTAATTTGTAATTGGATTTGATCAATTAACACAAATCACTTTTTCTCAGATTGTCAACTTAATTTTTCAAATTATATGTTCTATACAATTTGCCCAATAATTTGCTTTATGCTGATTTTGGAAAAATACAACCATTCAATGTTAAAGCAAATATGGGCAAGTCTAGGTAAAGTCTAAACTTAGATTCAATCATAGTTAAAGCTTCATTTAATTACCATGCACTTGGCATGCAAGTGAACTGATTTGCTATGTTTATCTCTATTTTTACTTTAAAAAGTGTGTATTGAGTCCCTACTTTGTACTGAACACTATGCAAGACTAGCATATAGATAATAAGTGTATACCTATGACATTGTAAAGATAGATTGCTAGAAGGAAAATTCCCAAGGAAATCACTCCTGGGTACCTAGGAAGCTTTCAAGAAGGGTGGATTATGGCTTCAGAATTTTCAGACCTCAATTGAAATCCATAGTGAGGTCATTTTTGGAAGAGCTTCCTAAAGCTGAATGGGACACTTGAACATATAGGTCAGTGACTATTTCTATCTCATGACTTTAGAAGGTGAAAAGTTTGCTGGGGGAGCCCATAGGAGTAGTTTGTGGAAGAATATGCATGTTGTTTGTAAATCTTTCTAATATCTTATAATTCTATAAAATATCCTGTTGAGTATTCTATTGCTCCCACCACAGTTAAAATGAAAAAGATAATTACAAAAATGAGTTTTCTAAGACATTGGAGAACCGTGGAAACAATGAACTTTGGAACAAATAAAACTGAAGATAGGAAAGCACCTTCCCTCATTTAAGTGAGATCAAAGGCTCTTTCTCTTCACACAGATGACATTTGCTGATTCAGAGCATGAGCTGCAAACCACACTTGGCACAGGCAGAGTGCCTCTACTGCAGAAGAGAAACTAGAGGAAATTTCACAGCCACTTGTGCTAGTGCGACGGATTGAAACACACAGGAGCATCAGATCCATGGTTTATTTTCCATACAGCCTGTTGTCTGGATGCTAGGACAGCTAGGGAGGCAGGGCAACTGGGCCAGAAAAGCAAGACATCTTTTGTCTTGTAACCTTAGGGATCAAAGTCCCACTAGATTTCAGATTCGTGTTGGGTGGAATGCCAAAGATCTAAGTTCAAAACCTCTAAAAGATAGAACTCTTAGGACTATGGAGAGAAAAACTGGCTAGGACCTCAATCAAAACCCTAAATGCAGGACCACCTTTGAGATATAGGGGCCACTAGTAAATATTTTGTGCAGGGTTTTGTGTATGTAAACAATTTGATTAAGAAATATATTATAAAATTTGTAGGTGCATGTGAGGTAGAGACTTATTGTTGAAGATTCAGAACATGATGGAGAAGAAGTATTTACTTACTTGCCTTTTGGATGTATGTAAACATTCTTTCTGCATAGTATTCAAGGATGATCTCTTACTGTTCATGTACAGGAGCCATCTCTTGATGTCCTTTATTGTTACATATGCTATTCCTGGCTGATTTTATGTCCCCTATCATAAGCAAAATGTAGATCCATGGAACCTGTTTGTATTGGTACAATACAGATTTCTTTGCCTCTGAAGTCTATTTGATGCAGCATTGATTCAATGTTATATATATGTGTGTGTGTGTGTGTGTGTGTGTGTGTGTGTGTGTGTATGGAGAGAGAGAGAGAGAGAGAGAGAGAGAGAGAGATCCTTCATTCAACCTGGCATAAAATAAATCCAGGAGAACATGACATCACCACATCGATCTGAGAACAGAGGCAAGAGAAGGCATTGTTCAGAAGAGCCCATTGGCATTGTAGAGTCATGTCTTAAAAACTCAGAGGACAAAAGCAGGCCAAACATGTGATACAGAGTCTATGAAGAGGATAATGTAGCCATATCTTGTGCCATAGAAGAAGGGAAAATAGTAAAATATGTTTTTCCTCCCTCCCCTCTGTGCTACTACCCTTACATGCTGTAAACTGAGGTAACACTGTGGCCCTAAGGTAGATGAGCAAGTACACAAGCCCAGACACTTGGCTCAAGCCCCAAGGTTGACAGCAGACCACTGAAAGTCCACAATCTTGAACTTATCCTGTGTCTAATGTGACCCAGAATCAGACAGTCAGTAGCATTCTGGTGGCCTAACTTTATACTGTTATGTGAAAGAATACTACATTGACCAACAGTAGTAACTGAAATTCCAGGCTGCCGTTCTGAAATCAGAGTCTGGCCACAGTGACCTAGGATGTCCCTGTAGGCTCAAGCCTTAGATCACTTTGGGTAACTGATTGAACTCATATGTAAAGTAGAAAGTCTCAAAGCAAGCTGAGGAGAGAAACAAGGACTAGGGTTCACTTAGGTCCCAGTATAGGCATGGGATGCATTACACAGACAATCCTGTTGGCAATAGAAGAGGAACTGGAAAATTAAGAAAGTGCTTCTGGCATCTAAGACCCATGCAAGACCAAGACTGGGCTCAGCAAGCTTCACCCAGATAAAAGTTCTGGTTTTGGCCAACCCATGGTATGGGAGAACAAGTTAGAAAATTTCAAGCAGGGTACTCCAAAGCTTAGGGATCCTGAAGTGTGGGGCTTGACACAGTGTCTAGTTTAAGATCTATACTGCCTGGATAAACCATGCCAGGGGATGGTTTTTAAACAATTTATGGCATTTCCAGAAAAATTACCAGTCAGGCTAGGATGTAGGACCAAATAACCACAAACAAACAAACAAAAAACAACAAAAGGAAAAAACAAAACCCAGATATTTAAATAATCAGACAGGCATTTCTAAATAACTATGATTAATATGCTCAAGAAACTATACCACAGTTGTAATCCACAAAATTCTAGAAATTAATGAAATACTGATATTAAGAACTCAGTAAATTATACACAGCAGAAGATAGGATCATTGGCCTAGAATATGAGTTTGGACTAATTATGGAAAGAATAGAGGAAGAAAACACAAAAAGAACCACAGCTTCAAAAGACTGTGGATATCCAGCAGGATAAATACATAGAAAACAATACTCAGATACATCATAGTAACACTGCTGAAAGCAAAGAGATAGAGAAAGTCTTAACACAACCAGAGGAAAAACCATGAGCTTCAAAGAAATAAGACTTATAGTAGACTTTTCAAGAAAAATATGGAATAATATATTTCAAGTGCTGAAAGACAATAACTGCCAATCTATAACCCAATAGCTGAGAAAATTTGCTTTAAAATGAAGATGAACTAAAGAGTTTTTAGACTAATGCTGAAAGAATTTTTCACCAACCAAACTATAGCAAAAGATATTCTAAAGTGAATTCTTGAAGAAGGAACATGACTCAAGAGGCAGGCATCAAAATTCATGAAAAAAGAAAAGCATTGTCAAGTATTAACATGGGTAAATATAAATGTAAACAGAACTAAAATATTGAACAACTCTAGCACAGAAGGGTGCGAAGGGGTTAGATGAAGCTCAAGTGTCCCAACAATGTTAATGTGCAGTAAATGCCACTAAGTTAAGGTGCATGTGATTCTTGGTTAACAACAAAAAGAATAATAGAAACTAAGAGAGGAAATGAATTTTTTAAATGCCTACTTAAGATGAAAGTTAATAACAGGGAACAATGATCAGAGACAACAAACAAAACAAATAGCAATAGGGGTGATTTAAACTTACAGAGACCAGTAATTGCATTAAATGTGAATGGACTAAATATTCCAATTAAACAAGCACCCTGTAGTCAAGGAGTTGGTAAACTTTTTATGTCAATTGGACAGATATAGTTTTAAGTTTTTGCAGGCCATGTATGTCTCTGCTGCCTAGTCTTCTTCTTCTTCTTCTTTTTTTTTTTTGATGTTTATAACTTCTTACACATGTAAAAACCTTTGTTAACTTTCAGATTGTGCAAATTAGATAAACCAGATTTGATTCAAGAACCACAATTTGCCAGTCTCTGCTTGACAATGGTGTAGATGATTACCATGATTTTATTTATTTAGGGCCCACTGTGTATTAGACATATAAGAACTTTATATGAATGAATTCATCTAAGCCTCATATTGATCATGTGAAATAACTACTGCTATACCCTCTGCCTTACTGAAGAGGAACCTGAGGCATAGAAAAATTAAGTAACTTGCTCCAGTCTTAAAGTAAGTGACCAAATTAAGGAGCCTAGCTTCAGAGATGACTCTACTGAGTTATTACTAACCATTCTAGCTAATGTGTACTCCTCAGGAAAATAGTAGCAATAAGTTTGCTTATAAGAATCTTGCCTCTGAAGGCTAGAAAATAGGTCTAGCTGGGGACTTGAAATATCCTAAATAAGATACAGCTTCCAGCAAGAATTGCTGGCTCTATTCATTTATATTGGAAAAGTCAGGGATGTTGACTTATGCCACAGCTCACTACAGCTTGGAATCCATTTTCTTTTATCAAGTGTTAATTTCTTCAGTGTTCATGAAAGGCCATTTTAAAGAAAACTACTGTCTCAATATTATGCAGAGCTGAGTTGGTTTTAAAGACAATCCAGTCCACTGCCAATACCACTTCTGCCATCTTACAGATAGGCATGGATCAACTGTAGTATGACAAGCCCATAAATTTCTTGGAGCAATCGGTCCATATCAATCTGAAAACAATTTGCAAGTAGGTACAGATGCAGTCTATATTTCTACTAGTAACATGTTTATGTGTTTATAAAAATAACAAGTATGTAATCTTGTTGTTGTTCCTTGCTCAAATTATAGAGCTAATGCCCTTATTAGACAATGAGCATTGTTCAGGTCTTTATCAAAGATTGATATACAAATGGTCATTTTCAAAAGCTTTTAATGTTTCATATTTTAAAAAATTTTTTATTTGTTGATGGATCTTTATTTTATTCATTTATTTATATGTGATGCTGAGAATAGAACCTAATGTCTCACACCCCAGCCCTAATGATCCATATTTATGAGAAATTTTTATAGAAGAAAAGAGGATGTAATTGAGATATACGGTTTCCAAGTGACCATAGTTGTTAATACAAGTTTGTACTTTTTCCATAAAATATTTAATTACAAAATAGTGATAGCATAATACAGTAAGTTTTGAGGTTATGATATTGTATAAGCATTTTATGTGCAATCATTTGAAAAGTGAAATATATTGTTTTAGATTTATAGCTTAGGTATTAAGCAATGAATCCTAGTCAAAATTTCATCATAGAAATCCTGTAATAAGGACATTTATGAGGTTAATACACCAACAAACTTGACATGTATCTGAAAATACCTTTATGTCCTCAGTTATTTCTCCTTGAATAATATTTTAGCTCTTAAGTAGGCACAAGTGCTGTATTTTGTTATTTTCTGTTCAAGATATTATTCTGAACAGAAATAATTCTGAAAAGAAGTGCTAAAGTGTCAGAACAAAAATATAAAAATACTTTCCTCTTTACTCTCAGCTCTTTTTTGCAACAGTCAAATCTCTAAGTAGTTGCCTTAGATGTTGTGAACCCATTAGATGTTGTGAACCCATTAAGAGAATGAAGTTTTGCCAAAGTGAACACAGAAGAAAAGAATTTGATTCCAATTGGTGCTAGCTTTATATTTTCCTTCCCTTTACAGGTGGAATGTAAATCCCTGGTCGTAGACTCATTTTAATTTTGCTTGTTTTCATTCTTCACCCTTCTGGCAACTTCAAATTCTTGCCCAATAACTATCCCTATCATTTGGCCCAGTTTCTCTGGCAACACAAAAAGAGAGAGCAAATCATGGAGATGTTTTTTCTGAGGTCAAACTTTTGGGGCTGCAGCAGTTGGCAGTTTTTGATTATTCTCCACTAACAAAAGCCATACAAGCAGTTTCCAAGGCAGTACATTTTGTTCTTTGAAGATTTCCCTCTGAAGACATTTTCAGTCAGAAGGTATCTTGAATATCTTTTCAAACTAACTCCCTGGATCTTCAGCGTTTTTTTTCCTCCTATTATTCCTTCTGATTGTTCCACTCTCTCTTTCTGTTGGAGCCTTCCTTCTTCCAACCTCCTCAAAATCAACTTTCAGTAAAGCCTCTGACACATTCACTCACATTAAGGTTCAAGTGACTTACTGAAGTATCAGGCATCCATTGTGAGCCACCTTTTGTGGTGCTTAATTTTAATGTGTCAACTTGACTGAGCTAAGGGATGCCCATTTAGTTCATGCCACAGTTTGAATATAGAATGTCCCCCAAAGGCTCATATGTTAAAGGCTTTGTCCACAGCTAGTTGTGCTATTAGACGGTGGTGGGACCCGCAAGAGATAGAGCCTACTAGGAGGTTATAGATCATTGCAGGTGTGTCCTGGAAGTAGAAATACAGAAACTTGCTATACTCTCTTTTGCTTTCCAGTAATCATAAGGCAAACAGCTTGCTCAACCATGCACTCTCCACTATGATGTTTTGCCTTGCACCAGCCCCAAAGCTATGGGTCCAACTGGTAATGGCTTGGAACTTCCAAAACTTGAGCCTCTCCTTAAGTTGATTTAACTCAAGTATTTCTTGGTAATTGAAAGCTGATTGACACAACTGGTAAAATATTATTTCTGGGTATATCTATTAAGGTGTTTCTGGACGAGGTTAGCATTTGAATGGGTGATTTGATTAAGGATCATTCTCACCAGTATCAGTGGGCACCATCCAATTCATTGAGGGCTCAAATAAAACACAAAGGTGGAAGAAGGGCAAATTCCAGTTCTCTGTTTGGACTGGGTCATTCATCTTTTGACCTCTGGCATTACAGCTCCCAGTACTTGGGTTTTGGGACTCAGACCAGGACCTATACAATCATCTCCCTCTGGTCTCAGGCCTTTGGACTTGAACTGAGTTACACCATTGCCTTTCATGGTTTTCCAGCTTACAGACAGCAGATTATGAGAATTCTTAGCCTCTCAATAAATATTTTAAAATATTTAAAAGAATTATTGGACTCCATAATAATGTAAGCCAACTTACATAAAATATGTCATAGATATTTGTGTGTGTGTTTGTTTCTCTGGAGAGCCTTGACTAAAACATCTTTTCTAGAGAAAGTTGCATTTAAATTGCATTCATCAAAGTGCATCTATATTGAAGAGTGTCTAACATTATCAAGGAAGGCAATGGTGGAGAAGAAGTGGGTGTAAAATTTTATAATGCAAATGTTTATTCCATCTACTGGAAGAATATACATGATACATAAAGGCTGAACTACTTCAGTTCATTTGGTAAAACAAGTGGAGAGTTGTCCTATTGCTAACTAAACTTTAACCATATGAACAGGCAATATGTAAAACTGAAGACAATTTTCTTCAATATGTCAACATGTACTAAAGTATTTACATGAATATAAGACTAATAGAAGAAAACACATTTGCAAAAGGAAATATATATTTAATTCAAACTGGTTTCTTAGAATCTAGAAGAAGCTACAACAACTAACAAGCTAAGATTATTAGAAATTTTACTCATGTTGGCCTTATTACTTCAATGAATTGCTCTTTTCCATTTTTATGGCTAATGAAAAACATGGTTTTCAAATGATGAAAAATATGAAGGCTATAGCTGAAATTTTTTCTTAAGGAAAGTTCTTTTGTACTTGTGCAATTTGAAATGGCAGCAATTAGTTTCTTAGTGGGAACTAATCACTCGCACAAAGAGAAAACATATCATTTTAGATACAGAATCAGCATTTGATTTGATCAGCAAATTCCTAATTTGAAGAAAGAAAAATAGCTTCAGGGCTTGGGTGGGCCAAAGTAGTGAACCATGAATGTAAAATATTGAGCTTTGATTAGGAACATAAATAATTATTAGCTTATACCACACGGTGTTTCTCCCTTTTCTCTTTCATTCTCTATATCTGCAGGGTATTTTATAAAACTTAACTATGGGGAGGAGGGCAAGCTATCCAAGGGATCCCTATCCTTGCTTAACTCTTGTTAACATGGATTCTGAAGGCCTTGGTTAAATGCAAATTTCTACAGTAACAGGAGTAAGAAAAATTGGATGTGTTAGCTTTGGTCAGAGTACACAGCATTTTGACGTTTCAAAGACCTCTTATGTCTGTTTCCTTTTTTTATAAAATGACAACTAATTGTATATTCAAAAACTAAATATGAACATATTCAGTTTTAGGAATACAGCTTTTATGTCAAAATTACCATTGGGATTATGTAGCCCTTTTTTCCCCTAGACTTTATATTTATGGAATTAATTTTAATCAAGTAATTCTTATTCATCCCCAGTGATAAAGCAGCACTATTATCTCAGATTCTTAGTAAAAGAAAAATAGAGATTGTTTTTGCTAAACATTTTTCTGACACTCAAAACATTGAAATTTCATGGAATGACTTTCTAAACTTTAGAAATGTATTATAGCCTTTAATTTGAAGAAACTACCTGAATATATATACATATAGAATGAACTGGTTAATCGGGGTAATTATTCAGAAAAATTCAACATATACTCTCAGATGTTTCCTTTCATGAGAGACAGTCTGAATACCTCATGTCCACAATTTTCTGTGTGTATCAATTTAAGGGCTGAACCACTAAATAGAACCAAGAATTGGAGAATTATTTTTCACAGGATGTGACTGTTTTTCTGTTACTCAAAGGAATCTCCTTGATTCATTGTCCAGTTCTGTGTGTCTTGCCCATCCTTTCTTCCTTTTTAATTAATGCATATTAGTTCCCCAGAATGATGTGTTTCATTGTGGTGCATTTGTATATGCATACAATATACTTTGATTATATCCATTCCCCACTATTCTCCCCTCCTCTCCTCCTTATAACCTTTTTCTCTTGATTCTACATATAAGGCAGAACATGTGATACTTGTATTTCTGAGTCTGGCTTATTTTGCTTAACATGATTATCTCCAGTTCCATCCATTTTTCTGCAAATGCTGAGAAAACTGTATATCCATATTCTTCATTTTACTTTAATCTACACTTGTCTGTCCTCTTTCAAATACTAATATTAACTTAGCAATTACAGAGAACTTGTTCCTTTTCCACAATTGTTTTAAGGTATTTCCTTAGATTATAGGCTTTCTGATTCACACTGGAGTTCATTAATTTTTGTTTTCTCTGTTTATAATCTTATTGCTGATTGCCATGGCTCAAATGATACAATGCAAGACACTCCAGAAGAGGATTCCCTGGATCACACCATTTCTACAGGAGTTTTTCTCCTTCTGATACATTTCTTCAAACTTCAAGAGTGATTTTATATTCTACCATGAATATAGGGAAGAAGAAAAAGAAACTTTTGGAAGAATGTGGAAAACTTTAGCCATTGTTTAACTTTTTAGTTTATTTCCCTTCACTTTAAAGGTCCCTTCTGCTGTGGCAGTGTTTTCCACAGAGGAGAAGATTGCGTATGTATAGAAATAATATGCATATGCATAGAAATAATAAGTAATAACATGGTTCCTGTCCTTCAATCATCTCCATCTTCTCCTTCACCTCCTTCTCCTCCTCCGTGGAGTCTTATTTCAGAGGTAGAATGCCTAATTAGAAAGTTCAACTTTAAACATCTGATATGGAGATTTTTGAGGTATAGATGTTTAAAAATAGTAAAAATAGATTTATATTTACCAACACTTTCAATTTTGCCTACACTGGAGAGACTAGAAAAAAAGGTGTAAAGCAGTATATCTTCTTTATACCATCCATTCAACTCTACATGCTTCATAAGACAAAAGAACTTTCATTCACTTGACAAAAATTTACCAAATATTCACCATGTTCGAGATATTATGTTAGAAAATTCTGGAAGGCCTACCAGAGAAAGTGATATTTTAATCCTGCGGGAAGTGAGGAAGCCAGCCCTACAGGTTTATGAAAGAACATTCCGGGAAGATGAAAGAATTACACAAAGGCCTGAAGCAAGAGAGAGCATGATGCCCAAAGAATGGCAAAGAGGCCACTAGTAAAACATAGTTTAGGGTTGGAAGGATGGGAGAGTTGTCAGAGCTGAGCTCAGAGAGATTTCTGAGAGATAGTTTATATGACGCCTTGTAAATCCTAACCCTTGTAAACCACGGTAAAGAATCTAGTGTGACAGGGAGCCATTGTAGAACTGAGAACAGAGAAGTGCATAATATTTTTGAGACCAGAAGTTTGTATTACATGAATGTGTACAATTGTTTTGAATCAGTGATATGGTGGGACAAAATCCTGATTAATTAGAATAGTCTGTTAGGGAATGTAGTAGTTATTTGTTTTTTCTGACCCAAATCTGTTTTAGCTCTTACTGTTAAATATGCTTTTAGAAGGTATACAACTACTTCTAATTATAGTAACGAAAGCAGAGTAACTCTTTATGCCTTCTTTTCCAGTGGCAAAGACTATATCTACCTTGAAGTATTCTAATTATGCGTGTGCTGCTTGGTGGGAAGGAAGTGATGGAATCACCATGAGCTAAGTATATAATAATCCCTTTTAGACTTAGTCAACTAAGAATTTTTGATTACGTCATACAGTTCCTTCTAAATATATGTTTCTACAATTTGTATGATGATCTGAGTTGTCTCAGTAGAAAAATTTTAATGAAATTGATACACTTTTATGTCTTAATGCATAATTATTAGTAAAGGGGTATGGAATTGTATGTCCATAGAAAATAATACTGCACAACAGTAAAAAGGACTGAACTATAGATATACACAATATAAAGGAATTTCAGTAGTCATCCTTCTCTGGGGTTTGGCTTTTAGCAGTTTCAATTACCTATGGTCAAATGCAGTTTGAAAATGTTAAGTGGAAAATTTCAGAAATATACAAGAAGTTTTACATTGTGTACTGTTTTGCATAGCATGATATTTTCTTGTACTGCTCCATTTCATCTTGTCTGGGATGTAGATCATTCCTTTGTTTAGCATATCCATGCTGTATATGCTACCTTCCCATTAGTCACTTAGTAGCAATTTTTCTTATCAGACCAACTGTCACAGTATCTTGTTTGTGTTCAGGTAACACTTATTTTACTTAATAGTGGCTCTAATGTGCAAGAAGAGTGATGCTGGCATTTGGACATGCCAAAGAGAAGCCATAAAGTACTTCCTTTAAGGGAAAAGAAGAAAGTACAATGAGATATTTTGAGAGAGAAAGAGACTACATACACATAATTTTCATTGCAGCATATTTTTATAATTGTTCTATTTTATTAGTTATTGTTTTTCCTTATTGTGTTCATGTATAAATTAAACTGTATCATAAGTATGAACATATAAGAAAAAACATATTATGAATATGATTCAGTACTCTCTTGTGATTTCAGACATCCACCAGGATTATATCTCTTATGGATAAGAGGAACCACCATAGCTGTTACTTTTATTCACATTTGGATAATCTAAAAGTTACATGGAGAATATTCAAAATAAAATTTTGGTGAATGACTATTAACCTGTAAGTTAATAGTCATTGAAAACTCTTTTCTGTATTAGGTGCTGAGACATTTGAGAGTTGTTTATTGTCTGTCTCACATTAAGAGAGTTGTTGTCACTGATTATTGTTTAAAAGTAGTAAAAAATTTTAGTGAGGTTTTGGTTATGGGTATTCCCACAATTTATAGATAAACAGTATCCTTAAAAGTTGTTTGAAATTTCATCTTCATTTCATCTTCATTTCTGCATATAGCAATAATTATAGTCAGTATTTATAAAGTTCTTAGTATGTATTCAGTTCCTTACGGATGATTATTTCATCTTCCAGAATAGTATGAAGTAGATAAATGACTCTCATTTCACAGACGAGCTAACAAAAACTGAAAAAGACTAAGTAACGTGCTGAAGGCCACACAGTTTTAGGAATGGCTAAGTAGGGATTTTCACCCAGTTCAAGTCTTGGCCTCACTCCTAGAAACTCAAAAAGTCTATTGAAGTCATAAATACAGCGTCAATAACACTTCTTAAGAAATCAGAGTTTACCAATTCTCCTTGATCTTTTCTAAACCCTAAGTACTGACTGAACTTGAAATCTTTTTTGGTTCAGAACTTATTTCCTCTAACGTCCCTAAATCAGAATTTCTCTAAATCGGAACTTCTCTGAATCAGAGATGATGCAGAACAGGTACAGCATGCATGCCGTGGGGCAGAAGGAGTCCCTGGTAATGGATAGAGAATAGAAGGAGCAAGAGGCTGGGCCAGGAGTACAGGCCTTGGTGTGGGAGGTAGAGGTAGGGACTTGGATCTGGGCAGACTGTGGCAGGTACTAGCTGAAGAAACTTGATAAGTAGGACACGAGTAGGTAATGAGTGACATAGATAGGATGTTCAGAGACAAGTTCTGCTCTAGGGGTACATAACTTAGAGTTAAACTGGAGTTCTTAGGTGTGAGCATTATCAATTGTTCCTTTCTTTTCCCCTCCAAAGACATTCTAATATGAAATAAGTCCATTTCAGCAAAGTGGAAGGTAAAAGGATTTTGGTTAAAATAACTTAGAACTGAGGTTTCCCTGTCTATTGTCTTAGTAGAATTTTATTTATACTACTCTTGTGGCCCTAGGTTATTCAAATTACTTGGGGGGGGCACTTTTATAATGACTTTTACATAACAGGTGTTCAAAAACATTTGATGAAAGGAAATGAATTCTCAAGTCATCAATACATTTTTCTAATCACATTGAAAATGTTTGAAGAAAACAGGAATGCAAAAGCAGTCAGCATTGTAGCACATTAGCAGGATACATCTGTTAAGACTTTTATTTTAAGCAAAATATTTCCAACTCCTTTAAGACATCATTTTACTGTCTTTGTGCTGAAACAGAGGTCAAAAGGAGAAAGTCAAAACTACCAGTCATGGGTCATTGCATTGGCCCACTAATATTTTGGCTGTTACTTAACTCTTTAATGAGAAATCTTTCTCATTGCGGTGCCTGCCCCAGCTTGCCAAAGGACCTCCAGCTTTGTACTGCCATTTTCTCTGAAGAGTCGAAAGTCAATTCCCCTGGGGTTGAAATTCTCTGTACCCTCCACCAATTTCAATAGCATATTTTACTTTTACTTGTTGTTTACAAGTCTATTTCTTTGAACAAGATGAAGATCTTTTTTAAGGGCAAAAATCACATCCTGATCAGCTTTGTGTTCTCAATGACCAGCATAGACTATGCTTACTGCTGCTGTTTATTATCATTATCATCATTATTATTAATTTTGGTACTAGGGCTCTAACTCAGGGCCTCATAGATACTAGGCACACACTTTATCACTGAGCTACAACCCCAACCCAACAAATTGTTTATTATCTAGTGTCATCTCAACAGCTTTTCAGGTAAAAGAAGAAATTGTGTCAGCATTAAGAGTTAAAAGAATCAATTGTTTATTTTTGCTGCTAGCTCAGAAGCTAGATGTGTAAGGACTTAATAATAAAAACTGGAACAGTTGAGTACTGGCCATATTCTATGGAAAGTCGATGTGTGCATCATACTTTATTCATTCATTCACCAATGAATAAATAAGATTTTATAGCACCTATCCCAGTCGCTAGGATATTATTTGGAATGAGAGAGACAAGGTTCCTGTCCACATGGCCTCATGATCAAGAAAAAGAAACAGATATGAGGTAAGTGATCATACGAATTATTATGTCAATATCAGGTGGCACGTTAAGAAATGGAGGTTGTGTGGCCAATGGAGCAACTGATAACAAATCTGACTTCAGATCAGAAGTGGAGTGTGTTCTGAGAGGTTGTAACAGGGAGACCTAAACTAGTCTGGAAACCAAGCAAGTCTTTTCTAAACAATGCTACAAAGGAAGACAAAGTCGGAAAATGCAAAGTAGAAGACAAAGCATCTTTGAAGACCCCAAAATAAGAAGGATTCGAGTGTGCCTGTGAACAGAGAGGAGGGCTTACTAACAACCAAAGAAAAGTGGGTTAAAATTTTAAAAACAAATGTGATGTTGGGAAAGCCAGTGAACACACTATATTAATGAGCATGCAACAATTTTTTCTGAGGGCAGTTGAGCAATATGTATCAAAATCTGAAATGTGAATAACTTAGATTCTGAAACACCATTTAACCACACAGGAACCAGTCAAATGCGCAAGGACTTCACTGTGATGTTATTTCTGTTAGCAAATATTTGGAAACAATTTAAATATTCATCAGTAGGGGATAAGTGGATTCAATTATGGAATCAAGTGGGTTTTAAGAATGAATATGTAGAGCTGTGTTTATCGTTAAGCAAAAAGGAATTTTTAACACCACGTTTATAATATAATCTCATTTTGTGAAAAATGTGTCTGGGATTTCCAGTGAAGAGGGTACAGAAACTTCTGGCTTGCTTGAAACAATTATGAAAGGAAGTCATTCCATAAGAAAACACTAGGATCCAGAGGGACATCCAGAGAAGTAATAACAGTGAACAAACACATAAATTGGTAAAACTGATAACAAAAAAAATTTATATTACTAAGTTGGAATGAAATTCCAGGCAGTAACAAGACAGATGGCAGAAGGGTTTTTGGTGTACAGGTTAAGCAGGCCAAAGTATCTCTTACTCAGAAGTACAGAGATGATGAATGGCTTGAAATGATTGGAAAAACTTGTATCTGGGTATGCATATTAAAATTTTAAATGTAAGCATTTCCACATATAGCTACATAAGTAAGTCTAGTAAAATACAATATTGAGTAAACAATCAAACAATTGTAGAATAATATAGAAAGATTATTACTAATATGAAGCTTTAAAATTTATAAAACCAAGCTGGGCACAGTGGCATATGCCTG